>OY992895.1:73707961-74307961 GCA_963921405.1 Cepaea hortensis
GCGACATCAGACAGAATGTAATTAAAAAAGACACAAAAATTTAACTACATTTAAGCATCTAAATCATGATCAGTGTTGTTGGACGAGGTGGACACTTGTTTCCTGGACAAGACACAGCAAACAGGACTTCCAGTTTGTGTATGTCTGTTCGTTTATTCATGTGCCCTGATGTAGCAACCATTGACCCTTGTTGCTGTTGATTCTTGGGAATGTTTGGAGATAGCACTGTGTTGATGCCGATTATGCTGTGTGGATGAAGGCTGTACTGTGTTGGTAAATGTTGGTATGTGAATGGTTGCTTGACTTTAAAAATCAATGACATGGCATTCCAGGCAAACCAGTAGATGCTCCAACTCCAACATCTGCGGCACATGTGTTAGTATGGTGGTAAAAGGGAATCTGTGTTGTATAATGTGTTTGATTTTTTTTTTTGTCAGTGTAGTTGATCACACATTAAAATATTATGCTGCTCTTCAAAGTTGCCTTTGGTTATTTTGATGTTTTTGACAATGGGATGCATGTCTCTATATCTGCTGAATGATCAAACAATCCCATACAGTAGGACTTCAGGACTCTCCATCGGTAGTTCTGTGTGTTGTAAACAACATTCTTGTTGAAGCTTTGTCAGCTTGGTGCTAGTATGTTTGCCGGTCAACCCATTTGTCTGGGGTTTGGTCCCCATTTGTGGCAAGATTGGGTGTTAGCACTTGGTGCATCTCTTGGGTCCACCCAGTTGAGCAAACTTGGCAGGGAGCAACTGATCATCCAATTCTGAGTTATGAGCTAAGAACTGACATCACTGCACTCAGGACATTCCCACTCGCTCCATCCCCTCATTCAACAGCCAGCGAAGAGTCATAGTACTAAATGTTCCCACCGCCATCAGATTGAAAGTTCTCATCTTCCCTCTATTTTGAGATTTATCCAGAGCCCCTGCTGATCCCCCGCCATATCATTCTCTCCACATTCTCTGTCTTTTCCACCGCTTTCTCCACCTGATCCCATAGGTGCTCGACCATCTATCCATAGGTAATCAACCACCAAGAGGTGCATTCCTTATAAGCCTTGTTCATTCCCCAACACACCCACATTCTATTCTATCCACATGGTCTAATATATTGAACATTATAAAATGATAAAAACATATCACTATTCCATTCTTCTATAAAACCACATTTCTGCAGCTTTCACATAATTTCTCACTGCTTTGTTAATTGTCATGATTTGCGCCTGTACATTAGGATTGGCTCAATATAGCTCTTGAGAACTCTCTTTCCTCAGCTCAGTTGACACAGATAAATTGCACAGAATATTTTCCATTTTGTGAAATGCTGCTTTTGTTTGGGCATTTAACTTCCTTAAAACACGTTTCATCTACTGTTATTAAAGTACCCAAATACTTAAATATATTGTTCAATCACTTTGATTTTGCATTTAGGTACACAAGTTTTGTTTGCATTAACCTTAACTTCTGTTTTCCCGATATTCAGACTAAGTCTTTTGTTTTGACTTCTGTTTAATTAGTTTATGCTGATGACATGGTTTTAATCGCTGAAAATGAAATGCAGTTATAAGAAATGATAGGCATAATTCATTTATAGAATTTAGCAATTATACCTATCATTTCTTATAACTGCATTTCATTTTCAGCGATCAAAACCATGTTATCAGCATGGCACCGTTTGTTTACACTATGCCCACCAACTGATATCTCTGGCAAATCGTGTGTGGATCTCATTATTATTTCCCTGTACAAATTGAACAGATCGGGTAATTATACACAATCCTATTTAACGCCTTGTTAAATGTATTTAACAGTTCCTAATTGGTTGTCAATTCTTACGGCTGCTCTTTGTTGGCAATGTATTTTCTTCATTATTTTTACATCTCTACCATCAATATTTAAAATTTACAACACTTAATTCATTCCTTCGTGTTTCCCCTTACCAAATTTCTTAGTGTAGTCAGTTAAGCACAAATACAGATCTCTATTCACTTCAATCGTTCTTTCTGTTAATATTCCCTAGATGTATATGGCGTTGTTTGTGCCTTGACCTCCCACAAATCTACACTCCTCATCTCCAGTCTCTGGCATTATTTTATTTCTTATAATTCTGAGTATTTTAGTCATATGACTCATTAAACTAATTGTGGGATGTTCTCCACAATCTAGTTAAAAGAGGTGTGGCCAAACATGAACACTATGCAGGAAGCCAAAGAAGAGTAATAAACCAACACAGAACAGTTTCATGAGCCTCTACATGCTGCGGGATTTACTGAGGAGAGGATCCGAGCTCTTATGGACTGAATGGTTCAGTATGCAATGAGGATGATTGTTGATTAACTAACATCTCCACAATCCGTGGCACCAGATTTCTTTGACAGAGCTGTGACAACACGCTTCGTGAGATCCCCTGTAAAAGGATATGCAGGGGGGAAAATGTACGAGGGGAAGTCACAAACGGCTGTAGAAAAATAACTAAATATGATAACTTGAAACCAGTTTATTTGTATACATACATTGTCCCTTTATTTCTCAACGTAATTTCCACCAACATTGATGCACTTATCCCGTCGTTTTATCAGTCCTCTCAAACCTGCTGCATAGAACTTTTGCTGTTTTCTAAACCATGTTTTCTCTTCACATTCAACTTCGGTGTCATTCGCGAAATGTCTGCTGCCAAGGTGGGTTTTCAGTGGACCAAAAAGGTGGAAATCGCTAAGGGCTAAGTCGGGGCTGTAAGGTGGATGTTCCAGAACTTCCCACCTTAGTTGGTTAATTTTCTCTTGAGTTAATCGAGCCGTATGTGGTCTGGCATTGTCATGAAGAAGCAACACTCCTCTAGTCAGCAGTCCTGGAAATTTCAATCGATCATGCATTATGCTGTATGCTGAACCATGTGAGCACCCTATTGCAGATGCTACAGAGTCTATCGCTATGCACTGCTTTACAGAAAAGACATTTGTCAGCATAAACAGGAAGCATTTCCTTATGAATGTCCTTTGCAGACAGTCCTTTTGCCCACAAAAACGCACAACAGTACGTTGCTCATTGGTTGTACACTCCGTAAGTACTGTCGCCATTTTGTTTATGTGCAAGCGCATGAGACACCTAGTGCCACCTGACGAACGGGAATATAAAGTTCAATGTTGCTGTCACCTAATGACACAAAAACACCAAGTGACTTACTTATTGACTCGCCATCGTACAAATTAAAATGCTTTCATGGCATTTGGAAATTCGTTAACGAGAAAGGAAATGAAGCCTGGAACCAAACTGACAATATTTAGCTCTGGTCTCTGTATAGACCATGAGCACGGAGATCGATTAAACAATTACTAGTAACAACAACATTCATTAACCTACGTAGAACAGGACGACTAAACCAATAGGATGTATTGGCCAGTTTAGAGGGGACTAAACAAACTGCATTGTATCAAAGTTAGTTGCATGTCTTTTACAGGACATCATAGCCAACCCCAGCATTTATTGACTGATCATTCATTAACTGGTACCTACGCATAGGACGACTGAAATAGTAGGATGTACTGGCCAGTTTGGAGGGGACTAAACAAATTCCAATATAGCAAAGATAGTTGCGTGTCATTTACAGGACGTAATAGCCAACCCCAGCATTTAATGACTGATTTTTTTTTGTGTGGCAAGGTTACGTTCAGTAGTTAAACCAAGAGATCACAAACAACCAAAAAAATGCTGAGGTTGACAGCGACATCCCGTAAAGGATATACAACTAACTTAAGTGTGCCATTGCTTTCTGAATGGCTGCCACTCATACTATTGTATGAAAACCAACGCAAGGCGATCTGCTGCCAAAGCGTCCGCAGTTGTTTCTATGCGGGAATGCGAATTACGTCCGTCCGCAACTCCTATAACCACTTCCCTCTGGAACCGTCCGCAACCCCTTCACCACAGACGCACACTGAGAACACTTGGTAGCATCACTATATCCACTTCCCCCTGGCACCATCCTCAACCCCTTCACCACAGACGCACACTGAGAACACTTGGTAGCATCACTATATCCACTTCCCCCTGGCACCATCCTCAACCCCTTCACCACAGACGCACACTGAGAACACTTGGTAGCATCACTATATCCACTTCCCCCTGGAACCGTCCTCAACCCCTTCACCACAGACGCACACTGAGAACACTTGGTAGCATCACTATATCCACTTCCCCCTGGCACCATCCTCAACCCCTTCACCACAGACACACACTGAGAACACTTGGTAGCATCACTATATCCACTTCCCCCTGGCACCATCCTCAACCCCTTCACCACAGACACACACTGAGAACACTTGTTGGTAGCATCACTATATCCACTTCCCCCTGGAACCGTCCTCAACCCCTTCACCACAGACGCACACTGAGAACACTTGGTAGCATCACTATATCCACTTCCCCCTGGCACCATCCTCAACCCCTTCACCACAGACGCACACTGAGAACACTTGTTGGTAGCATCACTATATCCACTTCCCCCTGGCACCATCCTCAACCCCTTCACCACAGACGCACACTGAGAACACTTGTTGGTAGCATCACTATATCCACTTCCCCCTGGCACCATCCTCAACCCCTTCACCACAGACGCACACTGAGAACACCTGTTGGTAGCATCACTATATCCACTTCCCCCTGGCACCATCCTCAACCCATTCACCACAGACGCACACTGAGAACACTTGTTGGTAGCATCACTATATCCACTTCCCCCTGGCACCATCCTCAACCCCTTCACCACAGACGCACACTGAGAACACCTGTTGGTAGCATCACTATATCCACTTCCCCCTGGCACCAGCCTCAACCCCTTCACCACAGACGCACACTGAGAACACTTGTTGGTAGCATCACTATATCCACTTCCCCCTGGCACCATCCTCAACCCCTTCACCACAGACGCACACTGAGAACACCTGTTGGTAGCATCACTATATCCACTTCCCCCTGGCACCATCCTCAACCCCTTCACCACAGACGCACACTGAGAACACTTGTTGGTAGCATCACTATAACCACTTCCCCCTGGAACCGTCCTCAACCCCTTCACCACAGACGCACACTGAGAACACTTGGTAGCATCACTATATCCACTTCCCCCTGGCACCATCCTCAACCCCTTCACCACAGACGCACACTGAGAACACTTGTTGGTAGCATCACTATAACCACTTCCCCCTGGAACCGTCCTCAACCCCTTCACCACAGACGCACACTGAGAACACTTGTTGGTAGCATCACTATATCCACTTCCCCCTGGAACCGTCCTCAACCCCTTCACCACAGACGCACACTGAGAACACTTGTTGGTAGCATCACTATAACCACTTCCCCCTGGAACCGTCCTCAACCCCTTCACCACAGACGCACACTGAGAACACTTGGTAGCATCACTATATCCACTTCCCCCTGGCACCATCCTCAACCCCTTCACCACAGACGCACACTGAGAACACTTGTTGGTAGCATCACTATATCCACTTCCCCCTGGAACCGTCCTCAACCCCTTCACCACAGACGCACACTGAGAACACTTGGTAGCATCACTATATCCACTTCCCCCTGGAACCGTCCTCAACCCCTTCACCACAGACGCACACTGAGAACACTTGGTAGCATCACTATATCCACTTCCCCCTGGCACCATCCTCAACCCCTTCACCACAGACGCACACTGAGAACACTTGTTGGTAGCATCACTATAACCACTTCCCCCTGGAACCGTCCTCAACCCCTTCACCACAGACGCACACTGAGAACACTTGTTGGTAGCATCACTATATCCACTTCCCCCTGGCACCATCCTCAACCCCTTCACCACAGACGCACACTGAGAACACTTGTTGGTAGCATCACTATATCCACTTCCCCCTGGAACCGTCCTCAACCCCTTCACCACAGACGCACACTGAGAACACTTGGTAGCATCACTATATCCACTTCCCCCTGGCACCATCCTCAACCCCTTCACCACAGACACACACTGAGAACACTTGTTGGTAGCATCACTATATCCACTTCCCCCTGGAACCGTCCTCAACCCCTTCACCACAGACGCACACTGAGAACACTTGTTGGTAGCATCACTATATCCACTTCCCCCTGGCACCATCCTCAACCCCTTCACCACAGACGCACACTGAGAACACTTGTTGGTAGCATCACTATATCCACTTCCCCCTGGCACCATCCTCAACCCCTTCACCACAGACGCACACTGAGAACACTTGTTGGTAGCATCACTATAACCACTTCCCCCTGGAACCGTCCTCAACCCCTTCACCACAGACGCACACTGAGAACACTTGGTAGCATCACTATATCCACTTCCCCCTGGCACCATCCTCAACCCCTTCACCACAGACGCACACTGAGAACACTTGGTAGCATCACTATATCCACTTCCCCCTGGCACCATCCTCAACCCCTTCACCACAGACGCACACTGAGAACACTTGTTGGTAGCATCACTATAACCACTTCCCCCTGGAACCGTCCTCAACCCCTTCACCACAGACGCACACTGAGAACACTTGTTGGTAGCATCACTATATCCACTTCCCCCTGGAACCGTCCTCAACCCCTTCACCACAGACGCACACTGAGAACACTTGTTGGTAGCATCACTATATCCACTTCCCCCTGGCACCATCCTCAACCCCTTCACCACAGACGCACACTGAGAACACTTGTTGGTAGCATCACTATATCCACTTCCCCCTGGAACCGTCCTCAACCCCTTCACCACAGACGCACACTGAGAACACTTGGTAGCATCACTATATCCACTTCCCCCTGGCACCATCCTCAACCCCTTCACCACAGACACACACTGAGAACACTTGTTGGTAGCATCACTATATCCACTTCCCCCTGGAACCGTCCTCAACCCCTTCACCACAGACGCACACTGAGAACACTTGTTGGTAGCATCACTATATCCACTTCCCCCTGGCACCATCCTCAACCCCTTCACCACAGACGCACACTGAGAACACTTGTTGGTAGCATCACTATATCCACTTCCCCCTGGCACCATCCTCAACCCCTTCACCACAGACGCACACTGAGAACACTTGTTGGTAGCATCACTATAACCACTTCCCCCTGGAACCGTCCTCAACCCCTTCACCACAGACGCACACTGAGAACACTTGGTAGCATCACTATATCCACTTCCCCCTGGCACCATCCTCAACCCCTTCACCACAGACGCACACTGAGAACACTTGGTAGCATCACTATATCCACTTCCCCCTGGCACCATCCTCAACCCCTTCACCACAGACGCACACTGAGAACACTTGTTGGTAGCATCACTATAACCACTTCCCCCTGGAACCGTCCTCAACCCCTTCACCACAGACGCACACTGAGAACACTTGGTAGCATCACTATATCCACTTCCCCCTGGCACCATCCTCAACCCCTTCACCACAGACGCACACTGAGAACACTTGTTGGTAGCATCACTATAACCACTTCCCCCTGGAACCGTCCTCAACCCCTTCACCACAGACGCACACTGAGAACACTTGTTGGTAGCATCACTATATCCACTTCCCCCTGGAACCGTCCTCAACCCCTTCACCACAGACGCACACTGAGAACACTTGTTGGTAGCATCACTATATCCACTTCCCCCTGGCACCATCCTCAACCCCTTCACCACAGACGCACACTGAGAACACTTGTTGGTAGCATCACTATATCCACTTCCCCCTGGAACCGTCCTCAACCCCTTCACCACAGACGCACACTGAGAACACTTGTTGGTAGCATCACTATAACCACTTCCCCCTGGAACCGTCCTCAACCCCTTCACCACAGACGCACACTGAGAACACTTGTTGGTAGCATCACTATATCCACTTCCCCCTGGAACCGTCCTCAACCCCTTCACCACAGACGCACACTGAGAACACTTGTTGGTAGCATCACTATATCCACTTCCCCCTGGAACCGTCCTCAACCCCTTCACCACAGACGCACACTGAGAACACTTGTTGGTAGCATCACTATATCCACTTCCCCCTGGCACCATCCTCAACCCCTTCACCACAGACGCACACTGAGAACACTTGTTGGTAGCATCACTATATCCACTTCCCCCTGGAACCGTCCTCAACCCCTTCACCACAGACGCACACTGAGAACACTTGTTGGTAGCATCACTATATCCACTTCCCCCTGGCACCATCCTCAACCCCTTCACCACAGACGCACACTGAGAACACTTGTTGGTAGCATCACTATATCCACTTCCCCCTGGAACCGTCCTCAACCCCTTCACCACAGACGCACACTGAGAACACTTGTTGGTAGCATCACTATATCCACTTCCCCCTGGCACCATCCTCAACCCCTTCACCACAGACGCACACTGAGAACACTTGTTGGTAGCATCACTATATCCACTTCCCCCTGGAACCGTCCTCAACCCCTTCACCACAGACGCACACTGAGAACACTTGTTGGTAGCATCACTATATCCACTTCCCCCTGGAACCGTCCTCAACCCCTTCACCACAGACGCACACTGAGAACACTTGGTAGCATCACTATATCCACTTCCCCCTGGCACCATCCTCAACCCCTTCACCACAGACGCACACTGAGAACACTTGTTGGTAGCATCACTATATCCACTTCCCCCTGGCACCATCCTCAACCCCTTCACCACAGACGCACACTGAGAACACATGTTGGTAGCATCACTATATCCACTTCCCCCTGGCACCATCCTCAACCCCTTCACCACAGACGCACACTGAGAACACCTGTTGGTAGCATCACTATATCCACTTCCCCCTGGCACCATCCTCAACCCCTTCACCACAGACGCACACTGAGAACACCTGTTGGTAGCATCACTATATCCACTTCCCCCTGGCACCATCCTCAACCCCTTCACCACAGACGCACACTGAGAACACTTGTTGGTAGCATCACTATAACCACTTCCCCCTGGAACCGTCCTCAACCCCTTCACCACAGACGCACACTGAGAACACTTGGTAGCATCACTATATCCACTTCCCCCTGGCACCATCCTCAACCCCTTCACCACAGACGCACACTGAGAACACTTGTTGGTAGCATCACTATAACCACTTCCCCCTGGAACCGTCCTCAACCCCTTCACCACAGACGCACACTGAGAACACTTGTTGGTAGCATCACTATATCCACTTCCCCCTGGAACCGTCCTCAACCCCTTCACCACAGACGCACACTGAGAACACTTGTTGGTAGCATCACTATAACCACTTCCCCCTGGAACCGTCCTCAACCCCTTCACCACAGACGCACACTGAGAACACTTGGTAGCATCACTATATCCACTTCCCCCTGGCACCATCCTCAACCCCTTCACCACAGACGCACACTGAGAACACTTGTTGGTAGCATCACTATAACCACTTCCCCCTGGAACCCACCCGACACCAGAAATAGAGGGAAACCTGTAAACACTTGAGAAAACAGACAGCTGGGGGGGGGGGGGATAAGGGAAAGCATGGAAGTTAAAGAATTCAAATACCTTGGAAGTATGATCACAGAAGATGGCAGATTGGACAGAGAAATTGACATCAGATGTCAAAAAGCTAGTGCACTTACATATCAACTATCACCCTTACTGAAACATCCAAACATACCCATGTCCGCAAAACGACAGATAATAAACAGCATATTCACACCAACCCTATGCTACCAATCTCAAACCTGGACTTTATCCAAATTACACCTTCGCAAAATCAACACCTGCGAAATGAGATGCCTGAGGAGAGCTGCCAACTTAACAATCCAAGACCGAGTAAGAAATGCTACTATCAGACAGACTGTGGGATCAACACCTTGTGCCACATTTATTGACAGACAGAAGATCAAGTGGTTTGGCCATGTCATTAGAATGCAACATCAACAACTACCATCACTGGCCTTACATCAAAGATCATCTGCGACGAGACCACGAGGACGTCCAAGAAGAAAATGGATTGACGACATCAGAGACATTGTACAACCTCACGGCATGACACTATCCAGTGCCGTCCACCGGGCGCTGGAACGCAAATTATTCCTCCCCACGACGCTTGACGGCAGAAGTGGAAGATGATGATGATGATGATGGAAGAAGCTGCACGAGACAGCCACGGATAAGTCGGTCTTTACGAGAGTTGGGTGAGCGTTCTACGCTCCATTTATTTTGTGTTCATCCGCTAACCAGTTTCCGATAGCGCAGATTTATCTCACATATTTGTTCCGTGAGTCAGATTTCAAAGACATCATCTGCTGAGTGTGTTATTTCTAGTTGGTTGTTTTCAGGTCAGTTCACACAACACAATCTGTTTTTTAAGATTGCACAATCACCTGGTCCGCTTTTCGAGTAACAACCGCGTGCTGGTCTATATTTATGATCATAAAAGCCACGCGCTGCTTAGTGCAGTCCTGGTCCGGATTTCTGCGTGTGTCAATCAAGGTTATGGGAGGTGCGGTAGTGTAGCGGCCATGGTCAAGGTTATGGGAGGTGCGGTAGTGTAGGGGTTTGACACTCGCCTGTCATCCCCGTGGTTGTTGGTTCGACCCGCATCGGGGCGCATTCGAATTTTTTTTTTTAATTGATTGGGCTTCCATGTGGACCCAGTCGAAACTGTGTACCATAAATTTACTTGGGAAGTGAATGCAGTCAGTATTAAGCTGATCACATCACCGCTGGAATGGCGATATTAGTCTATACAACTATGGCTAAGGCACTAAGGCGTTTAAAATTGTTATTTTTTTACAGTTAAGGTCAAGCTGAATTTTATTAGGAGGCAGCAAGTAAAATGGTTTGGCCATGCAAGTAGGTTACCAACTAACAGTATACCACAGCAAGCAATGATGTACAGACCAAATGGAAGCAGAGGAAGAAGCCGACCACGTAAAAGATGGATAGAATGAATAACAGAGTCCATGGGAATATCGACACATGAAGCCCATACGCGGGCTCTCTCCCGCTGTTTATACTTCACCTCGACACCGCAATGTACAAGAGGAACAGGATGAGATGAGATGAAGGTCAAGCTTTCTGACAACAAATCTAATTGATCTGTGTTTCTTTCTGACAACGAATTTGATTGTGATCTGTGTTTCTTTCTGACAACGAATTTGATTGTGATCTGTGTTTCTTTCTGACAACGAATTTGATTGTGATCTGTGTTTCTTTCTGACAACGAATTTGATTGTGATCTGTGTTTCTTTCTGACAACGAATTTGATTGTGATCTGTGTTTCTTTCTGACAACGAATTTGATTGTGATCTGTGTTTCTTTCTGACAAAGAATCTGATTGTGATCTATGTTGCTAACACAGTCCAGGCTACAGTGACAAAAACTGGACCTGACTCTCGGTGTCACGTGTGGCTCAGTGGTAACACTGTTTTCCCGGTGTAAGACAGGACGGCACATAAACCCGGGTTGTTGCTTTCCCGTCTTAACGCGGGATTTGTAGCTCACTTCTTTATTGAGATTAAACTGTGATGGTTTGAAAACCAAAGAAAACATTAAATGATACATGTAGATTCCAGGTGGGCGATGTAAGGCCAGCTTCTCCCCCAGAGGGTGGAATAGAGAGAAAAAGCAGCGGCTGCAGCAGGATATAACAATATGAAATGGAAACAAATAGGTATTTTAAATTCCTGCGAGAAAAAAACGAACTAAACATTAACAAACGTTGCACATACCTTACAAGGAGATCCACGTGTCGCGAAATACAGGTGAAAAATCCGAAATCAGAAGCACTCAATAAATATAAAAAAATGAATAATAAAATAAGATAAAATACACACGAACGTATACAATACGACACACAGACGTTTCGATTCTAAGAATCTTTGTCAATGACAACACAGATAGCTGACGACAAAAACACAAACACACGACCTATCACTTATAGTGCACAACCAGAGGGTGGCGTATTGTGTTAGGCTACCCTCTGGGGGATAGTTGGAGTCACTTGTCACAAGTGAGACTTTTGCTTTGTAAAAATAAATCAATGGGTTTTATTTTATTTTTTTATGTTGTCTTTTTTTAAAAGGACTTCTTGTGTATTTAAAAAATTATGAAATTAAAAATTACATAACGATATATTATATACTCCGCCGAAGAGAGCAAGCATCAATATACTCCGCACAGGAATACATTTACTTTCTCCGCCCAGTCTGTACTTGGAGGTGACAAGTTCGAATCCCGCTCGGTAACTATAGCTTTTTATGTTATCTATTGCGTCCTCTAGTCTCTTCTTCTTCTAATTGTATGAGCGACAAACAATACATCCATGTGTGGCATCAAAGGGTTCCCGGTTCCCCAATTGATATTTATGTGCAATACGTGTTCAACATTGCAACCGACCAATCATGTCTCTTCTGTAAAAATTCGTTAATATACCGAACCAGCATTACGGTCTGATGTGTTTGGTTATTTGAAATATTTGACCTATGCTGGATTAATATAAGATTCTGAGACCTATGGTGCTATTTCAGTGGTTAGATACGAATTCTGCCCATACCTGGCAAATGAAGACACCTTTTTTTTTTAGGTGTTTCTAGTTGGTCATGCGTCGAAATACACTTGTTCCTGCCGCGAGGCGCTGTCATCCATTTGGAGGTAACTTAAGCGCATTCCATTCATGTGCTATAGGGTGTATTTGTAATAGTTGTGCAGTGACTGAAAATATTGCCGGTCCAAGTTTTATATTCACCCTCTGTAAAGTTCATGCAACATAACTGGGTAAATGCAAAACTTGGACCGGCAATATTTTCAAACACTGCACAGACATTAACAATGATCAATACACCCTATACCTACTACCAATGAGTACACTGGGATTATTTTGCGTGACGGTTAACTTTCCCTATTACTAGTTCAAACGAACCCCTCTCCGATTTATTTAGGACTTGTAATTAACGTTGCGAAGTCAAGGAAGAGAAGTCAGCATTGAAGTCCAACTGACCGGCGCTTGTTCCGAACCCACTACACCGCAGTCAGAAGACATAGTTAAACCTCTCTGCGACCTTCACGGTGTTCTGTGTACTGAGCCCGGCGTGAACATCTTGCTGATATCTTCTTGTAACGGCACGTGAACCGGTGGTACTGTACAGTTGACTGAGGGTGAGTTCACAGTTCACGCTCTGGGTCATGCTTAAGCACAATTCGCGGCACATACATGCTCACATGAATTTGCTGTCGTGAAAGACTGACTAATGATGTCAACATGACCGAATGGAATGACCGCTCGTTCTTAAAACATCCGGTGTGCTGATGCCGAGTTAGCTGCTTCAGATCCTACACCTGTCTAAATTTTGAATTCTTGTCCTTGACTTGAGGACGTAGATTACAAGTACCTCAGAAGTCGGAGTGGGTTCGCCTGATGGCGAGGGGCACTGGTAATAGGAAAAGCTAATCCACACGCACAATTTAGTCAAGTGCTATCATAAGTGGCATGCACGGCCTACGCTTGAGTTCAAAGCGAACAAGCGAAAAAAAAAATTAAAAATTTATAAATAAATAAAAGAAAGACTGACAACATTACATCGATTTTATTTTTTTTCCTTGGCGTATGATGGACATTGTCATCGACATATGGACTACTCAGACACACCCCTTTCATTGTAACTCGACGCCTCGAACATATATATGATATATACGTGTTGACATTGTGATAATTGTTTAATCAATTCATTCTTTCTTCTTCTTTTCGTAGTCTAGGATGTGCATTTTGCAGACAATCCCACGGTGTACATTGATAGAACATTGTGGAAACACTGTCTTTCGTTGGAAACTGCTCCCTGATGGCAGGCAAGAAGTAGTTGATTTTGCTTTGACCTCGTAGGCTGTATTTGAGAACCCTCTTCAAAACGGATTTTAACTCCGATGCAAGGTCGTCTAGCTCAGAAAAGGACTTGTGGTTCTCCGTGGTGAAATGGTTAAACCGCCTGCCTCGCGCTTCGAAAGTTATGGGTTTGATGCTGGACTCCGTCATTTCGTTTCGCGAGGTCAATTCGCTCGGAGACTGCTGGACGTCGTCGTCTCTGGAGATACGGAGTTCGTTCTTTGTGCGACACTTTCGGCAGGCCGCCCTGTGGAATGAGACCAAGCCATATGGGATAGAACCTGGTGCAATGAAGTCGACCCGCTCGTGTTTACACCTTTTAGGAAATACATCTATCTGGGTGACTTAGAGACTTTTCTTCCGACCAAGTACATAATTGCCGGTCTCTCTGGCTGTGGGGTTACAACACTTTCTCTCTGTAATCCCGTTTATCACGCAGTCTCGTAGCGGAGCGAGAGCTGAGGCGGTTCGACCCCCGCTCGTGACTTGCGGGATACTGAGCCGGCCGCTCAAAAAGCAATGGCAAACTACTGAGCGTAATCTTGCCAAGAGATCAACATACAGCTGAAAGATGCTGGTGTGGACAGCTAAGTCCTGTAAAGGATATACTAAAAAAAAAAAGGTACATAATTACTCTCTCGACATGGACTGTAGCGAACGAAAGAAGAAGAGGAAGACAGGAACTGTGTTACAAAGCTCCAGTTCCCTTCCTCTAACTCAGAAACTAACGGGGTGTGCAAGACTGGTACTGAAACTTTACATTTGTGCTTAAGTCTTTTAGTATAACCAGCTCAGAATTCATCACAGTAAACAGGCACAGGCCGAGTGGGATTACGTTGGTCGTTTCCTGCACGGGGTTTAGTTGTTTCACAGGCTCCGTCTCAATACCCACAGAGAGGATCCTGATCTCGCCTGCCGGCCTATCCGGTTGTCTGCCTGTGTTTAAACCCGGCAATAAACGAGCCTCCGTGAGTAAAAGGGTCACCACTTGTATGTGAGACTGGTTTTGTAGGAGATGATTGTTAGATATTAGTTAGTCGCGGTTCCAACTTCACGGCAACGGGTCGTCCCCATTATGCTCCGTTCCTGTGCCAGTGAATATCACACAAAATGCTCCTCACTGCCCTATGTGAACAATGGAATAGACAGGAGTATCGGCAATCCAACAGCCCGCACAGGTACACTGTGCATAATGCCACCGCTAGATTACCAACACAAAAGTCCTCCACGAGAAATACAATTCATTGTCGATAGAAACGGCAGTCACCAGAAAGACTTCATTGACCCGGGTTTTATCACATATGGCTCGGTCTCTTTCCGCAGGGCAACCCGCCGAAAGCGCCGCACAAAGCACGAACTCCGTAGCTCCAGCGACGACCCCCAGGAGTCTCCTGAAAAATGCACTCATGAACCGAACAGGCAAACCAGTCAATCCAGCAACAGCCGGCCGCCATTGTTCCGAACATGCAGTTCACCCTACAAACTGCGAACAGTTGTAAAAGCATTCCACGCGAAATTCACAGCTCACAGTGTCGCGCCACGCACGCACTCAGTAGCAGGGCGACGGAACCATAGCCTCCTTAGTCGCCTCTTACGACGTGCATGGTAGGCAACAGTGTTACTATTCTTTGCTCCCCCGTATGGGCCCCAGCAACACACGGGCGGATGTTAGATATATTGTGATCCACTGCCTCGCCGGAACACCGTGCAATCGTTGTTTGCGTTTTCTTTTTAATTACAAACAAAATCTATACTGCTTTCGTCTGAATGATGTTGGGGTGACTGAGACGGTGGAGTTGGCAGAGTTAGGAGGCCAGCATGGCCGAATGGATAATAAGTATTAAACTTTCTGTGTGCTGATGGCGAGGTAGCGGGTTCAACCCCTTAAATCGTTGTTTTTTGGGCATATCCTTTTTACAGAACGCCGCAGTCAACACCAGCAATTCTGCCGCGGTGATCTCTTTGCAATTTACGTTCAGTAGAGAAGTAAATACCTGAATGGCGTGGTCACGCGTCATGGTCGAGACAGAAACACGGAGCTGATCCACGACTCTGGTGATCGAATATCATGGGGAATCATGACCGCCCACGCTTACCGGCATGGCACATGATGGATGGGTGGAGTTTTCCATTGCTTTCTGAACACGACACCGATACCAACGCAACGAGGTCTGCTGCTAAATCGCGCGCAGGTTTGTTTCCAACCCGGGTATACGGGATTACGAACCGCGCACTTAACACCTTCGCACGGAGACCGGCCATAAATCGGTTAGTTGGATTAAAATGTTGACTTCTCGTCCTTGACTTGGGAACATAAATTACAAGTACCTCAGAAGTCGGAGTGCGTTCGCCTGATGGTGAGGGACACTGGTAATAGGGAAAGCTATCCCGCAAGCAAATATCAGTCCAGCATGGACTACGATTTAGTTCAAAGCAAGCACACAAAAGTCGACAGAGTTGATCTTGAACATCTAGGAGAATTGATCTGTGGATAGGTCGCTTAAAGAGGCTTATAAGTCGACAGGGTCGACTTCATTGCACCGGGTTTTATCCCATATGGCTCGGTCTCTTTCTGCAGAGCAGATTGCCAAAAGTGTCGCACAAAGCACGAACTCCGTAGCTCCAGCGACGACCCCAGGAATCTCCGAAAAATGCACTCGTGAACCCAAGGATGCGGCACGGAATCGAACCCACAACCTTCGGAGCCCGAGTCAGATGGCTTGACCACTTCGCCACGGAAACTCCCAGGTGGAGAGGTATGAACGTCTAAGTCAGTTGTCAGGGCACATGATGATTTTGGTGGTGCTTTCATAGGGACTCTTCCTTTGTAATTATGTTTGCTCTGTAGATACAAGTCATGTTTGAGTGTCTGAAACTCACTGCATGGCCTAGCCGGCGCCATTTTGTTTGAAGCGCAATTAACCAAGAACATTATTGAATTTTAAACACCCGGCCAGTACATGCCGGGAAGAAGTCGGATGTGTCGGCCGAAATATGGAAACATCGCTGCTCTTCTGTAAGCGGGCACAATGCACTTATGTCTCAAATAACAACAAACATATCGGACAAATGTTGAAGATAAAGTAATGCAGATTGCCCCAAAAAATGTGTTAATAGAACAGAAATTAGACACCGCTGACGCATTGAATCACATAATCGTTTCTGAATCATTTAAGTCATGATTTCTAGACCGGATCTAGTGTTTCTGAACGTTGGCCTGGCTGTGACAACACAAAACTCAGATTTCCGTCAGGTGATGTTAATGGGCTGGTGTCACCACAAGTGCATGTTACTTTCCAGTTTGTTGTATGTGTAAATACGCACACACTCCGGTTAGTACCTTTCGTCTGCATCCGGTTGTTGTTTGTCCTTGTTCGTAATTCTGTGTTTGTTGATCGCCAGACCATCTAATATCTGTCGAGGCGCCACTGACGCGTTATTGTTATCTCTGTCCTTTTCCTGAATATTTTATGTACAAGGAGGCTTCAAATGAAAACCGTACAAGTGTGATATACATTAAAATAACCATACCATTATCGTGTAACCTGTCAATAATGTTGTTAAGGATGTCAAGAGGGTTAAGCACGCCATATCACAGTGTAGACGAACACGGTGACGTCATAAAGACAGTTTAAAGATGGCCTCCCCACTCTTGACATGCACCAAAGAGGAGCTGCGTTCTGTATCCGTTTTTTGTTATCAGTGAAGGGGTGAAACCTATAGAAACTAATCCACGAAAGTTGGTCCTGCATGGTGATGCATGCTTGTCAGTCCAGCGAGTGTATGAGTGTTATATATATATATATATATATATATATATATATATATATATATATATATATATATATATATATATATATATATATATATATATATATATATCCCGGCCGGCCAGCCATATATTGTAAAGCCGATATGGCCGCTGCCTTGGCACAATTTTAAAATTATAAACTCACCAAAGAGTAAATTAAAGACCAAAGGACCATATTTATGTCTTGGTGTATTTTGGGGTATATGGTGTTAACTATAAAGTAATCAAGACACTCAATTTATGATGTTATTAATATCATGCTGATCGTCTTTACCCCCTAGAGCAGGGGTAGCCAACACGAGGCCCGCGGGCCACATGTGGCCCGCCGGGGGTCATGTTGTGGCCTGCGGAGCTAGGTAAAATGAACATAAATGTTAACTTTATTGTACATATCACCAAAAGAACATTACATCATTAGTCGTTTTGACGTATTTCAAATATTGTCTGCCTATCAACGACACTTGGATTCCCTATTAAACTGTGTATTCAGAGGTCACAATATTAATTAGAGGCCAAGCCCAATTTTCTAACCACAACCTTAAGCCGCCGGTACGTTTCGTTTGAAGTTGACATGAGTTGGAAACTGCGTCCACACGACCATCTGGTTGGTGACAAGAAGACGGGAGATAGCAACACTACTGCTCCCCGCACACCTCTTTCTCCAGCCCGGCCCTTTCCGATACACCATCCCCATCAAGCTGTCATGTTCCGTGCTAAAAGTGCGCCTAGGATAGGTACATTAAAAGAAATCAAGTGGGTGGATTGAAATGAGAAGTTTTTAAGGGGTGACATTGAAAACTGTAAGGAGTCTGAGAAATGCTTTTCTATCGACCAGCTGTATTTTCCGTATTGCATACAGTGGGGTTCTTTGGACTCCAGGATGGTGGACTGTGCCTTAGTCGAACATGAAGCGTAGTACAAATGCTTTAATTCTCATTTGGAGTGGCCGATTCATTGGAATATGATGAAAAGGATTCGCCTTTATATTGCTGTAAGAGCGGAATTTCCTTAATATTATTTGATTTCCAAGTTTACGACAACCTCAGCAATACAGAAGCCCATTGAATGAATGATCAATGTTAATAAGGGGACGGCCTGTCCAGAACCAATGTACCTACTACTCAAGTAAATGCACCGGCTGAGTCCTCCCTTCATTGCTAGTTGTTAAATTCAGGAGAAGGGTTATGAACATTGTCGAAACCTGGCAGTTATCCAGATGGACATTTACAAAACATGGATTGTTTCCACCTGGAAATTTTTAAAACCTGAACTTTATCTATGAGGACATTTTGAAAACCGGAACGGTATCATCGTGAATATTTTTCACCGCCTGAAACTTATTACTGCCCGTCGTTTATCATATATGGATAATTTCCATCCTTGATTGGTATCATTTTGGATATTTATGACTCTTGAAGTTTATCTGCCCTATGGATGTGTATAACTCCTGAAATTTATATGCCCTTTGGATATTTATAAGTTTTGAAGTTTACCAGCCCTGTGGATATTTATAACGTCTGAACTTTATCTGAACTATGGACATTTAAAACTCCTGAAGTTTATCTGCCCTGTGAATATTCATAACTTCTGAGGAAATTTATTATCAGGTATATGTCACCGCTTGAGGAATGTTGCACTGGATACTCCCAATTCCGGAACATTTAGCCGAATGAATATGTGCACCTTGGGAACTTATTAACCTGGCTAGTTCTACTCCAGTGACTTGAACATGAATATTCGTAAGGGAATATTATGGACCATAGACTGTAGGAACCATGGTGGTTTAGTTTGTGAAAAGACCTTGTGGTATTCCTGATATTTCTCTGAGTGGATGTTGTTGAAGGAAGAAATATTATTGGTTGGATATTGGCTGAGAACATCAGCGAGAAAAGTATGATTAATATAGATTATTAATATTATTTTGATGTGGGTTTTTGTTGTGTGAATATTCATTATGTGTATTTGAGGTATTACGTAACCATGGCGTCAGCTAGTAAAGACGTTGGACCAAAGAAGAGAAGAATCACAGAAGAATTAAGAAGTATTCAAGACAGGTGGACTATATACTATTTTTTCTTGGAAATTAAAACATAGATCATATGCTTGATATCCAACGAACCTGTTTCTGTGTTGAAAGAGAATAACATCAAACGGCACTACGAGATTAAACATGCAAATACGTTTTATAAGTACAAAGGGCAATTTTGACAAGACCAAGTAAATTACTTTACAAAAAAACAATTCTGCACAACAAAGGATAATTACTAGAGCTGGTTCAGAGTCAACATGCTATGTAAAAGCTAGTTATGTGTTATTTTAAAAAAAAACAACGAAGCAATATTCAGATGGTGAAATGGTTAAGGGATGTTTGGAGAGCGTCGTTGAAACTGTGTCCAGAAAAGAAGAAGGATTTCTCAAAAAATAAGTCTGTCTCGTCAGGCTATTACTAGGCGTGTGGACGACATTGGAAAATATATTGAAGATAATTTGAAAAGTCGAGCATCCGAGTTTATATGTTATGCTCTAGCAGTGGATGAAAGCACAGATACGGCAGATACTGCACAACTGGCAATTTTTATCGTGGGTGTTGATCACCATCATCTTCTTCCACTTCTGCCATCGAACATCGTGGGGAGGAATAATTTGCGTTCCATAGCCTGGTGGGCGGCACTGGATAGTGTCATTCCGTGAGGCTGTACAATGTCTTTGATGTCGTCAATCCATTTTCTTCTTGGACGTCCTCGTGGTCTCGTCGCAGATGATCTTTGATGTAAGGCCGGTGATGGGTTGTTGATGGTGTTGCATTCTAACGACATGGCCAAACCACTTGATCTTCTGTCTTTCAATAAATGTGGCACAAGGTGTTGATCCCACAGTCTGTCTGATAACAGCATAATAGTTGACATCCATTTTAAAAAGACAGAAGAATTAGCGGCGATGTATCCACCTAAGGACACTACTAAGTTACGAGATTTGTTAGAAGTAGTTACATCGATATTGAATTGCTTTTTGTTACAACTTAACAACTTATCGGGCTTAACAACGGATGGTGCCCCAGCAATGGTTGGGAAACCCGAAGGTTTAGTAAAATTGATTGAAAATTAGGCCTCCAAAGTAGGTAACACTTCAATGCTAAATTGTCATTGCATTAATCATCAGGAGAATTTATTTTCGAAGCCCCTCAAAATGGACCAAGTCGTGAAAGTAGTCGTCAAAATAGTGATCTTCATGAAGTCGAACGGGTTGAGTCACCGTCAGTTCCAAGAATTTCTATTCTTTGGACTCAGATTATCATGACGTTACATTTTATGCAGAAGTAAGATGGCTGACCCGTGCCAAATTGTTGAAAAGATTGTTTGATTTGCAACTCGAAATACAATCATTCTTTGCAAGCAAGTCGAAAAGTATCCCAGAGTTTGAAGACAAAGAGTGGGTTTGCGACTGCATTTCTGGTCGATATAACTAGCCACCTAAATGACGTTAATAATAATACTCATCTACAAGGGAAAGGTAAATTAATTAACAAGATATGTTTTTTTTTGGTTTATATTAAACCAGGCAAGCGTTTGGGCACGATCTCACCTACCAGGAAGTGACTATGTGGTCGAAGTTGTAGCACGCTTGCTTATTTACTTTAATTAATAACAACAATTTAAAAAAAAAATGAGGTGCGTGGCCCGGCAGGAAATATTATTTCCGAAATTTGGCCCGCCTGCTGAAAAGGTTGGCCACCCCTGCCCTAGAGCATGTCGTAATAATCATTTCAGGCTGGGTGGACCTGGAGCCAATGTTACTCTCAACAATGTCCAAGGGGATTTGAATACATGACCGTCAGACAGACAGTGAAACGGCTAGCCACAGTGTTACCGCGGTTCTGTCTGTCTACCGCGGTTCTGTCTGTCTACCGCGGTTCTGTCTGTCTGTCTGTCTGTCTGTCTCTCTCTCTCTCTCTCTCTCTCTCTCTCTCTCTCTCTCTCTCTCTCTCTCTTTCTCTTTCTCTCCCGCCTCTCATTTTATTCCACCTCTCTCATTCTTTTACCTTTCTCTCGCTTTCTCTTTTTCTCCCTCTCTCTTTCTCTCTACCTTTCTATTTTATCTCCATCTCTCTCTCTTGCTCTCTCCCTCTCTCTGTCTGTCTGTCTCTCTGCCTGTCTCTGTCTGCCTGTCTCTGTGTCTATCTCTGTCTGTCTGTCTGTCTGTCTGTCTGTCTGTCTGTCTGTCTGTCTGTCTGTCTCTCTCTCTCTCTCTCTCTCTCTCTCTCTCTCTCTCTCTCTCTCTCTCTCTCTCTCTCTCTCTCTCGCCTCTAGAAGACTCAATTTTAACTCTGTTGAGTCCGTTTCTTTGACGTTCAGGTCCTCTGGTCATAAAACGGGTTTGAATCTTTCATTGCAAGGTTTCTACAGGGAGTTTTCTCCCGACCCTATACATATACCAAAGTAATGATATCTTCACAGACACGGTCCTGCCGAGAAGCCCTTAACCTCTCCAACCCAAGAAACCAACAGACGTTCAAAATTGTTATTAGAACTTCACATTTGCAGGGAGCAGATGAGTAACTTGTATATATGTAATATTTTCATGTATTTGTCTCGGCGTGTATTTGTTGTATGTGTGCTGACCAAGGCTTTGGCCGTAACGTCCATTGTGTCACTTTTATCGTGTTCTAGTAAAGGGTGCCGTCTACTGTCCGTGTTTTAGGTGATTCTTTTATTTGTGGAGGGGCGATTTAGATTGTAAGTAGGTCACGATCTAGCTCAATACACATGGGCTGGCTGGGGTTAGGCTAGGCGGGTCGTGTTTACTTAACGAATTTTAGTTATCTCATTGTCAACAGACTTCTGCCAGTGCCCGTAGAGAAGTCAGTCAGAGGAGGATAAAGTAATAACTGTCAGGAGGTTAAAGGAGTAACTATCGTCAATAGGCAGGAGCAGACGAGATTAAAGTAGTAACTATTGTCTATAGGGAGGGACATGAGATTAAAGTAGTAACTATTGTCTATAGCAGGGGTAACCAAACTACGGCCCGCGGGCCCGCGACGTCATTTCATCCGGCCCGCCGATTGTATTCGAACTTGCTTGATATAACGTATGGAACACGTGGCGTTGTGATACAACTTAAATGTACATATTATGTTTAGAATAATAGGAGATCTTCACACCGCGGAGACCTATTGGTTGCTATGTGTCTTAAATTTACTATTTTCAATTATAAATTATTGTATCTATATTTCTTATTTATTAAAATATTTGCTTATTTTGCGCCATCCCAAGTCCTTCTCCGGCTCGTGGTAGCGCCGCTTACGCACCGACGTTACCATGGTGTCCATAGCAAAACACACGCTCATCTTTCCCTCCCCAAGATGCGTCGGGCTGTCAACACAGGTCCGATGCTCCAGAAATATTTACTTCTTTTTGCCAGTCATCCCTTTCATAGGTATGTAACAAGGATTTCTTTGTTTGACAGTTATAGGTAAGTGAACTACGAGTGTGAATAGAGACAATAAAGTAGCAAACATAGCATAAAAATTTCATAAAAGTCTCGTCTTATTACGAAAATATTATCCCCCAGCTCTGAGGAATTCTCCGGTCAAGGTATTAATCGAGCTGGCCTCCAGGCCAGTGTTTTGCAAACTTTCTGCTGGAGCAGATCCTTACGCAAGTGTTTACTTTGCTCAAAGAAATCTGTGCGATGATCCAAGTGTCTGTCCTTGTTTATATAATAAACCAGATGGGAGAAATATTGCATTTAGGCAGATTCGGTCTGTTTCGGCAGAACCCCTGGCTGCCACTCGCGGAACCCCGGTTGAAAAACTCTGCTCTGGGTTGTTTATTTAGGCCGGTCCTATTTATATATTTTGCAAACCTTATTATGAGATATATTCTATTGCCTAAGGTACCTATAAACTTTATATGTATCTTAGGTGAGCCGTAACTTCACCAGTGACCCCTAGTTCTCTGCTTTGCTTGTGTTTCAATAGTAGTTTAATTATATTTATAATTCAATGTCTTTTTTCATTTTCAGATCCTGAGTACTTCACCCTTCATTATGGCTACTAAGAAAAGTAAAGTGGACGCCGAGTGTCGCGTTTTCAATGAAAGAATTGGTAGTAAAGTACTTCTTTGAGGAAACAAAGGACCAGAAAACCAGTTGCGTAATATGCAGCGAAAGTGTTACCGTTTTGAAAGAGTACAGTCTTCGGCGTCACTATGAAACAAAATATCTATTAACATTTTCAAAGTTATTCTGGAAAGTTACGCTCTGAGAAATATGAGTCCATGAAACGTGGTTTAGAAACACAAAGAAATCTCTTCACGAGAAAGTTTTCTGAAAATGGATCTGTGACTCGTACAAGTTACAAATTAGTGCATAAGACGGCAGAACGAAGGAAACCGTTTACTGATGGCAACTTCATCAAAAAGTGTATGATGAAAGCAGCAAATGCTTGTGTCATGAAAAAACCGATTCGTTTGGAACTATCAGCCTTTCGGCAAGTTCAGTTATGCGAAGAACAGAAGATCTTGGAAAGAACATAGTGCCACAGATACTCGAGAAAACTAGAAACTTGTAGTATTCTCTGGCGCTGGATGAGTCTACTGATCTCTCGAGTGCGTCACAACTTCTCGTGTTCATTCGTGGTGTCACTTTGGACTTTCAGAAGGAAGAATTGGTATCCGATTGCGGCATGCATGGAGCGACAACTGGAAAAGACATTTTCATGGAGGTGCAAAATGTTTTGCAAGACCTTCAGTGGAACCAGCTTCGAGGTGTATAGTTAATGGAGGAAAAAACATGGCTGGAGTGAGGAAATTTCTGATGGGGCAGATCAGGACTCAGTTGGAAAATTTGCAAATTCCGAGCGCTCTGTTCATACACTGCATCATACATCAGCAAGCGCGCTGTATGAAAGACTTAGATATTTCTTGTGTACTGAAACCATTCGTTTCTGTTATGAACTTCAATCGGGGACATGCACTCAATCAAAGTCAGTTCCAGGTTTTTCTTGAAGAAATTGATTCTGAATTCTATTACTTGCCTTATCACACATCAGTAAGGTGGCTCAGCTACGGTAAAGTCCTGTTTCGTTTTTACAAGCTCCGAAACGAAATAGATGTTTTCCTCACTGAAAAAGATAGAGCTGATCCAAAACTGTCAGATCCTACCTGACTGTCAATGTTGTCATTTTTGATCAACATCACATTCCACATGAATGAACTGAATTTGAAACTTCAGGGAAAAAATAACCTCGTCTGTGATCTCTACAGAATCATCAAAGGATTTCAGAGAAAGCTGTCATTATTTGAAGCACAACTGGAAAGAGAAAACTTTTCTTATTTTCACTGTTTACAAGAGATTTGCGCTTCGCTGAAGATGTCAACCTCGATTTTCCGAAGAAAAAAATATTCGTGACTTGAAGAAGCATTGTTTTGGAGAGATTTTCAGAATCTGTAACCTTGATGGTGTGCCAATTGAACTACAGTTGGAGCTCATTGATCTGCAAGCAAATTACTTGTTGAAAGAGCAGCACAGAGAAAAAAAAAACTTGTTAAATTTTACCGCTGCTTACCTGATGTTGTGTTTCCGAAATTTAAGTCATTTGCCGCTGGTATGGCATCAGTGTTTGGAACAACTTATGTCTGTGAGCAAACATTTTCAAACATGAAGTATGTGAAGTCAACACATCGAACGAGATTGACTGATGAATATTTGAAAGCAATTCTCTTGATTGGATGCAGCAATTCTAAACCAAACATTGATGATATCGTGAAAGCCAAATATCAGTTTCACAAATCTCACTAACCTTTTTTGCTGCTTAGTTTGTGACATTCGAATATGTGTACACTAGGGCCGATGTAACTGTCTTTTTAATGACGTCGCCATTCACCCATGATTAACTTAATTTTTCATCTTTTTTACCCAGAGCTTTCGTTCTGGCTTGCAAGTATTGTTAAAGTTAGTTGCATATCCTTTACAGAGCGTTTGCAGTCAACATCCGCATTTTTTGCTGTTGTTGATGTTTTGGCAATTTTACGTTCAGTAGTTTGTCATTGCTTTCTGAATGACCGGCACCCATACTATAGCATAAAAAGCCAGCGCAACGCGGTCTGCTGCCAAATCGCGCGCAACTGTGTTTCCACCGCGGGTATACGGAATTATGAACCGCGTCCGTAAGATCTTCGCCACGGAGACAGGCACAAATATTGTACATAATGAGCATGCGACCCGCGCTCGTCATTTTGTCAGTTATCCGGCCCACCGTGAAAAAAGTTTGGTGACCCCTGGTCCATAGGGAGGGACAGATGGGATTAAAGTGGTAACTATCATCAACAGGCAGGGGCAGACGAGACTAAAGTAATAATTAGCTACATCTAGTTGTGAGCGATGAGGTTAAAGTAGTAACTATTGTCAATAGGGAGGGGCAGCCGATATTAAAATAGTAACTATGGTCTGTAGGCAGTGGCAGCCGAGATTAAAGTAGTAACTATTGTCTATGGGGAGGGACAGACAAGATTAAAGTAGAACTATTGTCTATAGGGAGGGACAGATGAGATTAAAGTAGTAACTATTGTCTATACAGAGGGACAGACGACACTATAGTAGTAACTATTGTCTATAGAGAGGGGCAGACAAGATTAAAGTAGTAACTATTGTCTATAGGGAGGGACAGATGAGATTAAAGTGGTAACTATTGTCTATAGAGAGGGGCAGACGAGGTTAAAGTAGTAACTATTGTCTATAGGGAGGGATAGATGAGATTAAAGTAGTAACTATCATCAACAGGCAAGACTAAAGTAATAATTAGCTACATCTAGTTGTGAGCGACGAGGTTAAAGTAGTAACTATTGTCTATGTGCAGGGGCAGCCGAGATTAAAGTAGTAACTATTGTCTATAGGGAGGGGCAGCCGAGATTAAAGCAGTAACTATTGTCTATGTGCAGGGGCAGCCGAGATTAAAGCAGTAACTATTGTCTATGTGCAGGGGCAGCCGAGATTAAAGTAGTAACTATTGTCTATAGGGAGGGGTAGGCGAGATTAAAGTAGCCACTATTGTCTATAGGCAGGGGCAGCCGAGATTAAAGTAGTAACTATTGTCTATAGACAGGGGTAGCCGAGATTAAAGTAGTAACTATTGTCTATAGGGAGGGGCAGCCGAGATTAAAGTAGTAACTATTGTCTATAGGGAGGGACAAAAGAGATTAAAGTAGTAACTATTGTCTATAGGGAGGGGCAGCCGAGATTAAAGTAGTAACTATTGTCTATAGACAGGGGTAGCCGAGATTAAAGTAGTAACTATTATCTATGTGCAGGGGCAGCCGAGATTAAAGTAGTAACTATTGTCTATAGAGAGGGACAGACGAGATTAAAGTAGTAACTATTGTCTATAGGGAGGGACAGACGAGATTAAAGTAGTAACTATTGTCTATAGGGAGGGACAGACGAGATTAAAGTAGTAACTATTGTCTATGTGCAGGGGCAGCCGAGATTAAAGTAGTCACTCTTGTCTATGTGCAGGGGCAGTCGAGATTAAAGTAGTAACTATTGTCTATAGGGAGGAACAAAGGAGATTAAAGTAGTAACTATTGTCTATAGGGAGGGACAAAGGAGATTAAAGTAGTAACTATTGTCTATAGGGAGGGACAAAGGAGATTAAAGTAGTAACTATTGTCTATAGGGAGGGGCAGCCAAGATTAAAGTAGTAACTATTGTCTATAGGGAGGGGCAGCCGAGATTAAAGTAGTAACTATTGTCTATGTGCAGGGGCAGCCGAGATTAAATTAGTAACTATTGTCTATAGACAAGGGTAGCCGATATTAAAGTAGTAACTATTGTCTATGTACAGGGGCAGCCGAGATTAAAGTAGTAACTATTGTCTATAGGGAAGGAATCAACATTGGGGGACGATGCATCAATAACATTAGATATGCAGATGATACAGTCTTGATTGCAGACAATGAACAGGACCTGCAAAATTTAGTAGATGCGGTTGTTACACATAGTGAACAACAAGGGTTAGAATTAAATTGTAAAAAGACACAGATTATGGTCGTCACTAAGAAGAACGAAATACCACAGTGTAATATACAAGTAAATGGGAATACTCTTCAACAAGTGAATAGGTACAATTACCTCGGAACAGTAATAACATCTGATGGGAGATGCCTTGAAGAGATTAGAACAAGAATCGCCATGGCAAAAGTAGCCTTTAGCAAGATGAAAAACATACTGACCAATAAAAAGATGTCAATTGAAACGAGAAAAAGAGTGTTGAGATGCTACATAGAACCTGTACTTTTATATGGATGTGAAGCTTGGACAATGAGCAGCCAGGCTGAAAAATATCTGATGGCTGTAGAAATGTGGTTTCTGAGGAAAATGCAAAGAATACCATGGACAGCCAGAAAGACCAATGAACAAGTCCTTCAAGAAACAAATGAAGATCGTAAACTGATCAGAGACATTAGACGTAGACAGTCACAATTTTTTGGGCATGTTATGAGAAGAAATGATTTGGAGAACTTGGTGACAACTGGTAAGATCGAGGGGAACAGACCAAGGGGAAGACCTAGAAACAAGTATCTGGATGGCTTGGCCTTGTGGCATGGTCGAGACAAAAACACGGAACTGATCCACGACTCTGTTGATCGAGTGAGATGGCAGAACATGACCGCCCACGCTTACCGGCATGGCACATGATGGATGGATGGATAGGGAGGGACAGACGAGATTAAAGTAGTAACTATTGTATATAGGGATGGACAGACGAGATTAAAGTAGTAATTATTGTCTATAGGGAGGGACAGACGAGATTAAAATAGTAACTATTGTCTATAGGGAGGGGAAGCCGAGATTAAAGTAGTAACTATTGTCTATAGGGAGGGGCAGCCGAGATTAAAGTAGTAACTATTGTCTATAGACAGGGGTAGCCGAGATTAAAGTAGTAACTATTGTCTATGTGCAGGGGCAGCCGAGATTAAAGTAGTAACTCTTGTCAATAGGGAGGGACAAAGGAGATTAAAGTAGTAACTATTGTCTATAGACAGGGGTAGCCGAGATTAAAGTAGTAACTATTGTCTATAGGTAGGGGCTGCCGAGATTAAAGCAGAAACTATTGTCTATGTGCAGGGGCAGCCGAGATTAAAGTAGTAACTATTGTCTATAGGTAGGGGTAGCTGAGATTAAAGTAGTAACTATTGTCTACAGGGAGGGACAGACGAGATTAAAGTAGTAACTAATGTCTATAGAGAGGGATAGACGAGATTAAAGTAGTAACTATTGTCTATAGGGAGGGACAGACGAGATTAAAGTAGTAACTATTGTCTATGTGCAGGTGCAGCCGAGATTAAAGTAGTAACTCTTGTCAATAGGGAGGGACAAAGGAGATTAAAGTAGTAACTATTGTCTATAGACAGGGGTAGCCGAGATTAAAGAAGTAACTATTGTCTATAGGTAGGGGCTGCCGAGATTAAAGCAGAAACTATTGTCTATGTGCAGGGGCAGCCGAGATTAAAGTAGTAACTATTGTCTATAGGTAGTGGTAGCCGAGATTAAAGTAGTAACTATTGTCTATGTGCAGGGGCAGCCGAGATTAAAGTAGTAACTATTGTCTACAGGGAGGTACAGACGAGATTAAAGTAGTAACTATTGTCTATAGAGAGGGACAGACGAGATTAAAGTAGTAACTATTGTCTATAGGGAGGGACAGACGAGATTAAAGTAGTAACTATTGTCTATAGAGAGGGACAGACGAGATTAAAGTAGTAACTATTGTCTATAGGGAGGGACAGACGAGATTAAAGTAGTAACTATTGTCTATAGAGAGGGACAGACGAGATTAAAGTAGTAACTATTGTCTATAGGGAGGGACAGACGAGATTAAAGTAGTAACTATTATCAACAGGCAGGGACAGGCAAGATTAAAATAATAATTAGCTACATCTAGTTGTGAGCGACGAAGTTAAAGTAATCATCATCATCATCATCATCTTCCACTTCTGCCGTCAAGCGTCGTGGGGAGGAATAATTTGCGTTCCAGCGTCCGGTGGACGGCACTGGATAGTGGTTAAAGTAATAACTATCAAAATATGGTTGTAACAGATAGATTAAAGTCATGACTAGAACAGAGCCACATAATACAACAGACGTTCCCCCACCCTTTCCCTCGCTTTGAATTACAGCATATTTTGCGTGTGGACCAGCTTTCCCTATACTACTACCAGTGTCCTCGCCAACAGACGACCGTACTCCGACTTCACAGGTACTTGTGATTTACGTCCCCAAGTCAGTGACGAGAAGTCAACATTTCAGTCCATCTAGCCGATGTATGGGTTGAACCCGCTCATGAACATGCTCATCACCAATGCAACAGATCACCCTCACATTACATGTCCTCATTTTCTTCTAATTTATTTCCCCCCACTGTACGGATTTTTCTGGTGAAATGTATTTACGTTTTTCTTAAATTATTGAAGATTAGAAATAAATGTAAATAAAATACAACGCCAAACATTAAAGTATTTTGTATGCATATAGGTAGTTGCATATCCTTTACAACACGCCGCAGTCAATTCCTGCATGTTGAGGTTTCTTTTTCTTTTTCGTTCGCTCGCTTAAAACTCAAGCGCAGCCCTTACACACTATAGTAGTAATGGACTGAATTTTGCGTGTGGGTTAGCTTTCCCTTTTACCAGTGTCCCTCGCCTTCAGGCGAACCCACTCCGACTTCAGAGGTATAAAATGTCTTTCCCCTCTGCTGTGTGTCCACCGTGACGAGGTAGAGGGGCTTGTGCGTCCCAATGACCCCAAGAGCTATGCCGACGGTAGCACAGCTACTGGTAGGGCCACCCATGTCGGACAGGTCAAGGGAGAGGGACCAGACGAAGAGACACACAAACCTGCTGCCTTGTAGGTAGACTGGGGACAGTCAAAGGCTAGGGAAAGCACCCCAAATACATGCTTGTCGAAATCGGATGTACTGAGCCACAGGCTTGACAAAGCAGTGCAACGTAAAACCTGCTGCCTTGTAGGTAGACTGGGGACAGTCAAAGGCTAGGGAAAGCATCCCGAATAAATGCTTGTCGAAATCGGATGTACTGAGCCACAGGCTTGACAAAGCAGTGCAACGTAACTTAATTCATGATGTCACAAATCAAAATTAATCGATATGGTGCTAACCCCGTGAAGTCCCATCAGGCGGTGATAGTGCCGGGCCCCCTGCCTCGAGGGGGTCCACCCATGACTACTGGTGGTCACCTTCCCCTGTGCTGTGGAGTCAAGGCACAGAGGAGTAGGTTAAGAGCTATTGACCAAATACCCCGGACACTCAACATACTACAGTGGAATGCCGAAGGAGTTTACAAGAAGAAAGACTCCCTAACACAGCGTCTTCATAAAGATAGAATAGATGTGGCATGCATTCAAGAGACACACCTCAACACCAATCACAAATTCTCAGTCAGAGGATATCAGGCCACACGTTTCGACCGCGAAGGACACAAAGGAGGAGTTCTAATACTTACACGAAATACAATACCTTGCAGCGAAGTATCTGTGATCTCTGACAACCAAACGGAAATTATAGGTGTTGATATAATGATAAAGGACGTGAAAATAAGAATCTACAATCTGTATAGCCCAGCAGATAAGGACCTTACACTCTCAAACATGAAAATAACTGACACAAACTGCATTATTGTCGGAGACTTTAATAGCCGTTCAGAAAGATGGGGATACCCAGATACTGACAAAAGAGGAGATGAATTGGAGGACTGGGAAACAGACTCAAATCTCCATCTACTCAACAAAGCGGATGACACACCGAGCTTCTACTCCAGAAGATGGCTTACCACTTCTACTCCAGACTTAGCTTTCTGCACAGGAGACATCCTCCACAAAATCGATCGCCATGTGCTGGACCAATTAGCAGGTAGTGACCACAGACCAATCAAGCTTGAAATGAATATGGAGTATGTTCCACAGGAGCAAAAGCCCTTGCCCCGCTGGAATTACAAACGAGCAGATTGGGACAGATTTGCCATACTAACAGACAAATATTGTGAAAACATAAATACACGATATGGCAACATAAAGCAAATGGTGGAAAGTCTAAACAGAGCGATAATACAGGCAGCCACTGAGTCCATTCCAAGAGGAGCGAGGAAAAATTACAAACCATACTGGACTGAAGAACTACAAAGTTTGGAGGACAAAGTTGAAGATGCCAGGAAGACAGCAGAGAGAGAACAAACAATTGAAGCAAACATCTCTCTCAAAGCCATCTCAGCAAAATATAAAAGATCAGTAAATCAAACAACAAGAGATTGTTGGAGGGAAAAAACAGAAAACCTGAATTTTGACAGGGATGGAAACAAACTATGGAAACTAGTGAAAGCCATGAACAATGAAGGACCTAGAAACAAACAAATAACAATTAAACAAGGAAATGCCTTGCTTACAGGAAAAAAGGCTGCAAATGCACTAATGGAACACTATGCAAATGCAAACCACATTGATATTACAACCGAACAGAAGAAAGCAATCAAAGACAAACAGATACATCATAGAAATACAGAGACAGCAGCAGAATATATGATGGCAAATCTAACAATGGAAGAAATGGAACAGGCAATGAATACCCTAAAAAAGAAGAAATCACCAGGAAAGGATGGAATCACAAATGAAATGCTAATAGGACTAGGCACCAAGGCAAAGAAGAAACTACTAGCAGTCCTAAATAACAGCTGGAAGAGAGGAATAGTCCCACAGGCATGGAAGGAAGCTATACTAATACCAGTCCCAAAGAAAGGAAAAGACCTGGAAGAACCAAATGGCTATCGACCTATCAGTCTACTTAGCTGTGTAGGAAAATTAATGGAACGCATTATCAATGGCAGGCTAACATGGCATCTGGAAGAAAACAAACTCTTAACACCACACCAAGCAGGATTCAGAAAATACAGATCCACTGAAGATCAAATAACCTATATAGCTCAGGAAATAGAGGATGCCTTCCAAGAGAAAAAGCACACACTAGCAGTCTGGATAGATTTAGAAAAAGCATTTGATAAAGTATGGAAGGAAGGACTGAAAGTAAAACTGCAAAACATGCATGTTTGTGGAAAAATGTATAAATGGATCAGCCACTACCTTGAGAACAGAACTGCCAGGACAAAAGTACAAGGACAAACAAGCAAAATGATGCTGTTGGAGCAAGGTGTCCCCCAAGGAGGAGTTCTTTCACCAACATTATTCCTAGCATATATAAATGACATCACAGAAAATTTTCCAGCCAGAGTACACACATCCTCCTTTGCAGATGACCTAGCCATATGGACATCTGAAGAATATATTAGTACAGCTAACAGCAGAATACAGCAAGCCTTATTAGCGCTAGAGGACTGGTCAAAATCATGGCTAGTGAAGATAAGTGAGGAGAAAACAACATGCACAGTGTTCTCCCTCTCAAATAAAACTCAGCAACCTAAGCTGGTATTGAATGGAAAAATATTGCGCCATGAAGAAAATCCAAACTATCTAGGAGTCACCTTTGATCGTCGCCTGACATGGAAGACACAGGTTGAGAAAAATCGAACAAGAGCAAGGCAGAGAATGGCAATCATGAAAAAGCTTGCTGGTACAACGTGGGGTGCAGATGAGAAAGTTCTCAAGAAGTTATATACTGGACGGGTGAGGCCAGTACTGGAATATGGCATTGCAGCTTGGGCAACAGCAGCTAAGTCAAACTTTAACAAAATAAGTAGAGTCCAAAACCAAGGAATGCGAATCATAACTGGAAGCCTGAAGACAACGCCTATTAATGAACTAGAAAAGATCACTTGTTTACAACCAATGCAGGATAGAAGAGATAGCAGAGCCCAGCAACAAGCAGAAAAATTTAGAAGATTGACAGACCACCCTATGTACAACAGATTTAATGGTTTTGGAAAGGGAAGACTGAAGCGTAGCAACTTTGTAGAAACTGCAAAACGAAGGATTAGGGCAGATCCTATACTTAACATATCAACAGTCAAGCCCATACACAATGCACACAAGTTCCCAGCTTGGAGACAGCAGCAACTGCCTGAGATGATAGAAAACATTCCTGGTATTGAGAAAAAGAACACTCAGCATGAAACCGAAAGAAGAGAAATAACCCTAAACTACATAAAAGAACATTACCCAAGCAGGAATTGGACCCATGCATATACAGATGGATCAGCCAAAAATTCAATAGAAAATGGAGGAGGAGGAATTCTCCTAAATTTAAAAAATGGAGTGAAAAAAACACATTCAATGGCAACTGGAAAATTTTCAAGTAACTTCAAAGCGGAGGTAGAGGCTTTGAAAACTGCAGCAGAAATGCTCCTGATGGAGGAAAATAAAGAGAAGCAAATAGCTATCTTCACAGATGCAAAGTCAGCTGTCTCAATACTGAAGAGCAATAACAGCACAGAACTAACTGACCTAAGAGCAGCACTCCATGGTCTATGCCAGAAATCCAAAAAAGTTGTAATACAGTGGATCCCATCACATTGCAGTATACCTGGAAATGAAGAGGCTGACAGACTGGCAAAAGAGGGCGGACGACTACCACAGCCTGACATAGACATAACCTATAATGAGGCAAAGAGGTTGATAAAAAGCACTTATAGAACCAAATGGGAATTAGAGCATCCAGGCCATCAGAAGGATGATGCATATTACAAACTCGACCGAAGAGAACAAGTAGCAATCTTCAGACTCCGCACAGGACATAACAGGCTGAAATACCACTTGTTCAATAAACTAAAGATAGGAGATACCGATGAATGTAATTGTAGAACTGGAAAAATGACAGCAAAACATTTGCTGCAGGATTGCCCAACGTATGCAGAACAGAGAAAGATATTTTGGCCCACACCTGCTTCATTTGAGGACAAGCTCTATGGAGATATCAACAAGCTCAAGTTGACCGCAGCTTACTTTAACTACATACAGGTTGACATTTAAAGGTGCATGAAGACCCAGAGGCATGAAATGGAATATTGCTTGGATAGCAAATCCATTATGTGGAAAGTCCAAATCGAAAGCTCGCTGTGTGGGCTTCATAAAAGGTGGAAAAGTGTCCTAGTGGCACGAAATGGAATATTGCTTGGATAGCAAATCCATTACGTGGAAAGTCCGAATCAAAAGCCCATTGTGTGGGCTTCATAAAAGGTGGAAAAGTGTCCTAGTGGCATGAAATGGAATATTGCTTGGATAGCAAATCCATTACGTGGAAAGTCCGAATCTAAAGCCCACTGTGTGGACTTCATAAAAGGTGGAAAAGTGTCCTAGTGGCACGAAATGGAATATTGCTTGGATAGCAAATCCATTACATGGAAAGTCCGAATCGAAAGCTCACTGTGTGGATGTCATCTGCAGACTGCATACTTCTGGTTTCCGGAAGAACAGCCTATGGTGAACGGAAGGCCCAATATACGGAAGTGAGGCTAAGCAGCCATGTGCAGGACGTGACGATTCCTTGGGTGAGCCCAGTACCAGAGCACTATGTATCGGCTCTGCAAGTATGGAAGCCTCCTTGGATGGCGGGGAATGCCCATGGTCTGCCCCTGCCTTCCCTTGAGGGCTGACCAGGATCTTTGGCTGTTCTATATGGGCCAGCTGGGATGGGGGATAACACCACAACAGTGAGAGTCAAACGTCCTAAGAAACCCCCGGGAAGGTTAAGCCGGTCAACAAATGCCCGCAGAAGTCGGATGTGTCGGCCTAACGGCGCAAGAACGCAGCTCTGCTGTAAACAGGCACAACGCAATCACATCCGAAAAAAAAACTCCGGATGAACGAAGAAGAAGAAGAAGAAGAAGAAATGTCTTTGAGGCTTGTGATGTCTTGGCAAGTTTATGTTCAGTAGTTTGCCAGTGCTTTCTGAACGATCGGCACTCATACCATTGTATGAGGGCCGCGTCCTTCGGTTCACGAGTGCATTTTTTTAGACTCCTGAGGGTCGTCGCTGGAGTTACGGAGCTCGTTCTTTGTGCGACGCTTTTCGCGCTGCTTAAAGAGACTGAGTCATATGGGATAAAAACCCGGTGCAATTAAGCCGACCCTGTCGACTTTTAAGCGACTTTTTAAACCATTGTATGAAAACCAGTGCAAGGCGATCTGCTTGCAAATCTCCCGCAGCTGCGTTTCGAACCTGGTATATGGGATCTCCATCGCCGCAGCGCCGGCTTGTATTCATACCATAAGCCAATATTTGCCCTGTATTATTTGTGTTTACATGTGTACGGCAGTTAAGCAGTCTAAATGAGAATGGTAAGAACGAATACCTGTTAATATATAGTAGCCATTACATCCTGTGGACAACAGTACCGTTCAAATGAATATCCGAAATGTGACTGGTTCGGTCACCGGATTATTAATCTGAGGCTGGGATTAGCCCTAATTAGAACTTATCTTCTGGGGTTGAACGGGTTTTTTTTTTTTAATGTTGCATGTCCCTTACATGACGTTGCAGTCAACACCAGCATTTTTCAGCCGCTGTTGATGTACTAGGCAAGTTTTACGTTCAGTAGTTTGCCATTGCTTTCTGAATGACCGGCTCCCATACCAACACGTTAAAACCCCAGCACGACACGGTATGCTGCACAAATCGGTCGCAGCTGAATTTCGAAAGCCTGGTAAGCGGCTCACGAACCGCGTTCGCAAGCCTTTGGCCACGGAGATCGGTAACGGGTTAGGGGTAATGAAAAAAAAACGACGGCAGAAATCCCTGTTAATTTAATAAATGGAGATACTCATTTAAAATATTTGACAAATTATTAGTTTGCTAGTGACACACGCAATTACCATCACATCATATAATTTTCGCGATAAACTGTTAGGCCTACACACGGCAAAGTCATTTCTAAAAGACCACACGACAAGGTAGAGGCGTCCTGTTTTTGCACTCAAATGTCCTAATTTTCAGGGTTAGGGAAGTGGCGTACGGAATGGGGTTAATGAAAAAACGACGACAGGCAGTCCCTGTTAATTTAAGAAATCCGAGTTATTCAATTAAAATATTTGACAAATTATTAGTTTGCCAAGGACCACGTGATTACCATGATATCAAATAATTTTCACGAAGGGCTGTTACAAACGACAAGGTCAGTTCTAAAAGACCACAAGACAAGATAAAGGTGTCCTGCTTTTCCACCCAAATGTCCTCATTTTCTGGGTTAGGGAAGTTGTTCTAGCCTTGGGTAAATAATGAATTACGTAATGATTCGAGCTGAATGGGTAAGTAATAGAGAAAGCTAATCCATACGCAAAAATAAATCCAGAGAACTAGTAGTAGTGCGTGTATTATGGACTACGCTTGAGTTCAAAGCGAGAGAGCGGCCAAATATAAAATTTAAAAAAAAATTAAAACAGTAACAAAAGCACCACCACCACCACCACCAACAACAACAACAACAACAACAACAACAACAACACTCTAAGAAGATAGAACTATGGGACCCATTAAGAAACTAAAATACAGCGAACTCTCCCTACATATTCATAGACTCGTGTTTTTCAGTCACATGAAAAGCCGTACCCAGGGCAAGCATTTCGCAATTACACGCGGATATATTGTGGCTGACCTGGTTTATTTTATTCCTGCGCCAGGAAAGCTTTCCTGAATAAATAGCGATCGAAGAAGTCACAGTTTCATTCAGCTACAGCTGGCGTGCGGGTCGTAGTGTTTTGTGTGTGAAACTTAACACTGTTGACAAACATGCCTCGCCGGATATAAATGTAATGTTACTTTTGTTACAGCTCACACTATTGTGGCTTATTTGCGTTGCTGCTACTTAATTATTATTATAGATGCAATCTGTGTTTAAATTTGATCTGTTTGGGGCGTACTTCTTTATTGTAAGTGATATATTTTTAGTCAAAGAGATTTAAATGTAGTTTAAAACAGTTAGTAATAGTAGTTAGTTAAGTTTACGTAAGCTCCTCCCCCTTCCTTTCATTATATTTTATTAGCGGTTAGTTGGTTAGTTTACTTTACTTAGGATGTTTGTTATTACTATATTATTAATATCACAAATTTGCAGAATAGGGTTGTAGTTCAAACTTCTGATCCTCTATATTATCTTCTATACTTCTATAGTATAAGGTTAAAGTTAAAAGATTAAACAACAGATTTATATCTATTGGAGGTCAAATGAACACAAATACAATATGTAGTGTGTCGGCTGCCTGACCAACAGCCTACGACCTTACGTCTTCAGCTATCAACAGCCACCCGACACAGACTTGTACTAGTTAAGTAGTGTTATCATTACTTCGGGTGTCAGGTCTTAGTCAGATATGACTGAGCTACCGTATAACAGTAGACGGTACTACCTGCTTTCTGTTAGCGCCGAACGTTGGGCGGCGCTTACCAAACCCGACACCCCACATTGTGCCAACGGCTTCGGGTGGAAGAGCGCAATTGGGAGGGTACAAGCCCTAACCTGGTGCGAGGAAATGCAATCTAAAGACAAAATGTCATGGCAGGGCAGACCCCGCCCTAAGCTTTGGTTGGCGGCTGGTCTAGGATCGAAGCTCCGACAGGCAGACAGAGCATTGCTTTGCTGATCCGGCAGCTTCTGCAGCTTGTCTTGTTCCAGATGTAGGGGTGTTACCTTTCCTCTGGAGTGAACAGGCAGGCCGAGAGAGGGATCATGCTGCATGGGCAACACATGATCTCTATATTTTAGCCCAGGCTTTGTGCTATGGAGAGGCAATAACTCCATCCCTGGTCTTAACTGGTCTCGGAATCAAAGCGAGAGGCAACTGTTACGGGTTATAAGTCCCTGTCAATTGGCGTAGACATGGGGCACCACGCGTTGCCTCTGACGGTGGGAGACACCTACAGGTGTCAGTGATCAGCTACCGCCCGCCTCAAGCTGGGCATCCCCCAGCCAATTGGGTGCTGATCCGCCACAGCCTGCCTGCTTCAATGGGTGCTTGGGGCTAGGACAAAATCTGAATCGCAGGCTGTAAAACCAATGCACCAGGTACAATTAAAAAAGAAAAATAGAAACCTCAAGCTACGGCTTGCAACCTGGAATGTGAGAACCATGTGTCCAGGATTTTCCACTGACTTGACCAATATTGACGATGTGAGAAAAACGGCTGTGATTGATGCCGAACTCAATCGTCTTAACATTGATATTGCTGACCTGCAGGAGACTCGCTTTGCTGAGGAAGAGTCACTCAGGGAAAACAATTACACCTTTTTTTGGAAGGGTAGAGGGCAGGCAGAAAAAAGGCAACACGGTGTGGGCTTTGCAGTGAAGAATTCGCTACTGGGAATGATTGAAATTCCAGCAGGAGGAAATGAAAGACTATTATCCCTGCGCTTGGCAACCTCATGTGGTTTTGCCACCATTATTACTGCATATGCACCGACACTCGATTCCTCTGATGATGTGAAGGATTTGTTCTATGAGGAGTTAGACTCCGTGATCAAGGCAGTTCCAAAATCTGACTATATTTATATGCTCGGTGATTTCAATGCTCGTGTGGGCAAGGACTCGAGTTCATGGCCAGTGTGCCTTGGAAAATACAACATCGGTCGCATAAATGAAAATGGGCAAAAGCTGCTGGAGCATTGCACCAGAAATGACCTATGTATTACAAACTTCTTTCTTAAAACAAAAGAGATACATAAGGTCACTTGGAAACATCCAAGATCCGGCCATTGGCATCAGCTGGACTTCATCATCATGCGGAGACAACATCTGAACCATATATCATTGAGATCGAAGTTACCACAGTGCTGACTGTGATATGGATCATTCTTTGGTTGTTGCAAGGGTTAGACTGAGACCAAAGAGAATCTACACAGCTAAACACAAATCTAGCCCCAGGATTAATATTATTAACACTCACGATCCTGAAAAGTGCTTTCAGTTTCAACAGCAACTTGAAGACGCTTTCACTGATACACCAGAAAATTGTACAGTAAATGAAAAGTGGGGTCAACTTAAGGAAACTCTTTATAAAACTGCCGTAGGGGTTTACGGCACTGTAGATCATAAGAGGCAGGACTGGTTTGCGGCAAACAGCGAGACTCTGCAGCCCTTGATTGATAAGAAGAAGATAGTTCTCTTAAGAAACAAGGAAAGACCAACGCGTAACACTCTGAGTGAGCTAAGATAAGCTAGGAAGGATGTGCAAAAGGCTGCCAGGCAGTGTGCAAATGATTATTGGATCAAGTTATGTGAGTCCATTCAAATTGCAAGTGATAAGGGAAACATAAGAAGCATGTATGAAGGAATAAGGAAAGCCTGTGGTCCAGTGATCAAAAGAAGTGCACCATTGAAAACCTTGACTGGAGAAATCATAACTGATAAGAAACAGCACATGGACAGATGGGTAGAGCACTATTTGGAGCTTTACTCAAGTGAGACCAAACTAGTGGATGATGCCCTCAACGCCATAAAGGCTCTACCAACTCTTGACCACCTGGACACACTTCCCACCATAACAGAAGTTAAGTGTGCTATAAATGAACTTGCATCTGGCAAGGCTCCAGGTAAGGATGGGATTCCAATAGAGGTTATCAGGAGTGGGCAAGACACACTCACTCTCCAGATCCATCAGCTAATAGAGCTATGCTGGCGAGAAGGACAAGTCCCACAGGATTTCAAAGATTCAAGCATCATAACACTGTACAAGAACAAGGGCGATCGGAGCGACTGCAACAACTGTAGGGGTATCTCACTTCTGTGTATTGTTGGAAAAGTATTTGCCAGAATTGTTCTGCGCAGACTTCAAGTCGTAGGAGATCAAGTCTACCCCGAATCACAGTGTGGCTTTCGACAGAACCGGTCTACCATTGATATGATATTCTCATTGCGACAAATGCAAGAAAAATGCCGTGAACAGAATCAACCACTGTTTTATTGCCTTCATCGACCTCACAAAGGCATTTGATTTGGTCAGTCGTGAGGGTCTGTTCAAGGCACTAAAGAAGATTGGCTGTCCACCAACTCTTCTGTCCATTGTGGAATCGTTCCACACAGGCATGAAGGGTATAATCAAGTTTGATGGTGCAACTTCTGAAGAGTTTGAAGTCAAGAGCAAGGTTGTGTACTAGTTCCCACCCTCTTTGGGATATACTTTTCACTTCTACTGAAATATGCCTTTCGTGATCAGGATGGTGGTATATACATTCACTCACGCTCAGATGGTGGCCTCTACAATGCTCAGAGATTGAAGGCCAAGACCAAAATTAGGAGGGTACTGATCAGAGAGTTGCTTTTTGTAGATGATGCTGCAGTTACGACCCACTCTGAGGAAGAATTGCAATGTCTACTATCTGCATTCTCCAATGCCTGTCCTGAATTTGTTTTAACAATTAGCAAAAAGAAGACACAGATTATGTCACAAGGTGCACATGGGGTACCATCAATCTTTATTGACGACACCGAACTAGAGATTGTAAACCATTTTACATATCTAGGATCAGTGGTAAATAGCAAATTATCCCTAGATCAACATCCGGATTGGTAAGGCAGCAACAACAATGAACAGGTTAAGAAAAAGAGTCTGGGAGAACAGGAAGCTTACTGCCAAAACAAAAGTCCTTGTCTATCAAGCCTGTGTCCTTAGTACTCTTCTTTATGGCAGTGAAACCTGGACAACTTACTCACGCCAAGAGAAACGTTTAAACAGCTTTCATATGCGGTGTCTGCGAAGAATTCTTGGTATTAAGTGGCAAGACAAAATCACAAATACTGAAGTATTGGAAAGATCAGGTTGTGTGACGGTTTATTCCATGCTCAGTCTTCTTAGACTTAGATGGATAGGACATCTTAGGAGGATGGATGATGGTAGAATACCAAAGGACATCTTTTTTGGTGAATTACAGATGGGTAAGAGATCTCAGGGTCGGCCTCTACTATGATACAAAGATGTGTGTAAGCGGGACATGATTGATACAGGCATTGATAATACACATTGGGAGCAACGTGTTGCATGGAGGGCAAAGATCAGAAATGGAATAAAGACAAAGGAGAAAATTATTGCAGATAAGTCACACATCGAGCGTGTGAGACATAAGATGGTGCATGATGGTGGAAATGACCATGTGTTCACATGCACCCACTGTGAACAGACATTTACAGCGCGAATTGGCCTTATCAGTCACATTCACTACCAAATGAAGTGTTATGTTAGGCTTTGCTTTAGCGTATTCTAGGCCATGGCAAAATATGAGGTGGAGTGGCCAGTTTCTTTCCTCATCACTGCCCCTTCCCAGTAAAATCCAGAAAATTATCCAATACACGTTCTATACCAGAACAAGCAATTGTGCGCAGACCAAATGTTACCAGAAGAATAGGCTTTCCATGGAAACAATGGATAGAGGGATAGTCCATGGTAATCTCAATATGTTATAAAGTCCATAAATAAACTACCACACTCCCGCCATTTATTAATGTCTATAGAATTTCTTTCTCTTCGTCTGCGTATTCTAAGACCTTTTCTGTAACATCTGAGCTCAAAAGCCCCAATGTTTTCTTTAGTGATTGCATTACTCACAGCCCTCAGCCAACTAAAGCAGTCTTTCTTATCTATTGCTGTTTCTTGCAACTCCATCCATGTCTCCTCATCTTATTCATCCCAGTCTCTAGTTCTCTTCTCCATGTGTATTTACATCTCCATTTTATTTACCCTGTGGGTTATGTGGCCAAGTAGGACTGATAAAACCAAAACCTGATAAACCTAAAACCTAACTGATAACAATTATCTGTTACAATTATGCTTTACATACATGCTGCTACAATTAATCTGTACTGGCAAGATAAGACAAACATATTGGTGATAACAACATTGCATGTGGAGCATACCAAACTGAAAATTGTGAATGAAGACATTCCAGATCTGAACTTAGAATAAAACTAACTTCATATCTTGGAGAGTAAATTACTTTGGCCAGACAGCAGTGGTTTGGAAGTAACAGTGACGGAAGAATGGAGGACACAGGATATTCAAGATAATGGTGGCCAGCATGGGCGAATGGATAAGAGCACCCACCCATTCTTAAAAATCTGCTGTGCTGATGCTGAGGTAGCGGGTTCAACCCCTCCACCGGTTAGTTGGACTAAACTGTTGACTTCACATCCTTTACTTGGGGATGTAAATTACAAGTACCTCAGAAGTCGGTGCAGGTTCGCCTGATGGCTAGGGACACTTGTTGTTTTTTTTGGCCCATGCTCACTTTGAACTCAAGCGTAGTCCGTACACACTACTTACAGTAGTGCTGAACTGAATTTTGCATATGGATTAGCTTTCCCTATTAATAGTGTCCCTCGCCATCAGGTGAACCCACTCCAACTTCAGAGGTAGGGACACTGGTAATAGGGAATGCTAATCCGCAAGCAAAAATCAGTCCAGTGCAATAGAAGTAGTAGCATGTGTATGGACAACGCTTGAGTTCAAAGCGAGTGACTGAAAAATAATGTGGGATTTGAACCTAAACTGTTCTGCTGTAAGTCATTGCCCTATACACTGTGCTAAGAAGGTTCCAGCAACCAAGTTAATAAAGTTAGATATAGACAAATTTTCAGCGAACGAAAGAAAAAGAGGAAGTTAATAAAATAAAGATGCTTTTTTTTTTTCTACGCCCCCTGAGGCATTTTGGGTAAATGATGCTGTAAGGATACTTTTATAGACCAAGCTGGCACACCAGTGTTGATGTTTTCAAATATGCCAGCTGCCTTACCTTCCAAGGTCATTTCCTGATATCTATTTTAAGCTGAGTTGACCTGGGAGTCTAGGTCAGTTGTGTTAATCCTCCTAGATTTGAACCAATAACAGTAATCTCCCATATATACAAGGGTAGGTTAGAAAGTTATGCACTCACAAAACTCAGTCGTTGCGTTACTGCAGGGTTAGGCCTCACAAGAATTGAGAGTAGCTGCTGCTTCTTCATGACAATGCACATCCTCACACAATTTTGCAAACAAGGGAGGCAATCGACAAAATGTGGAATGTACTGTCCCATCCACCTTACAATCCAGACCTGGCACCATCTGATTTCCATATTTTCAGCCTCCTTAAGAATGCTATTAGTGGTGGGGGGGGGGGGAGTTTGAAGACAATGAGAAGTGATTAATCCAGTAAAGAAATGGCTATGAGAACAGGACAAAATGTGGTACAAATCTCGGATACATGTTCTTGTTTCAAGATGGCATAAAGCCATTCAATTTGATGGGGATTATTTTGAGAAGTCGAAATGTTTGCTGCACACGTGCATGAGCATTGTGACTAAATTTTATTTGTATGTTATTAACGGAGATAATAGAGATAATAATTGTGGTGCATAACTTTCTTACCTAGAGTTTGTCATGTAGTTGTATCATTGTGTGGTGGTTGTGTGCTGACAAAAGCTTTGGCTACAACATCCATTTTGTCACATTTGATTGTATTTTACTGTGTCTCCCTGAAATTAAGACCTCCCCCTAAAATAAGCTCTTGCACGATTTTTCAGGATGCTTTTAATATAAGACCTACCCCCTAAAATAAACCCTGTTAAGATCGTCAGCTAGAATGACGTTATTAAACTTGCGCTTGCATTCAAGTACTTTGTTGATGGCTTCGACCTTTCTAAATACCAAATCTCCAACATGATTGCCATGGATGAAACTGCAGTGTTTATGGGCCTAGGATCTCAACTGACAATTGATCAGGTGGAAATATATGAAATGTAAAATAATATGACATGACTGCCCTGGGAAGGTTAACCCGGTCAACAAATGCCCGCAGAAGTCGGATGTGTCGGCCTAACGGCGCAAGAACGCAGCTCTGCTGTAAACAGGCACAACGCAGTCACATCCGGAAAAAAAATCCGGATGAACGAAGAAGCAGAAGATATGACATGACTGTACATGAATAAATGTAGATGTTTGCATCTGAAAAAAAAAAAGGAATAAATCTCCCAAAATAAGAATTTTTAAAGCTAAAATTAATATAAGACCTGGTTTTTCGGAGAAACCGGTAACACTTACCGATTCTACTTCTTGTGTTTTGGTGATTCATTCATTGTATTACCATTAGTGAATTTGGCCATTCTTCTATCTTTGTGAAGGTTTCAACTCAAAGAAGCTAAAGTACATCCAGAGGGTAATAGAGTCATCATGGCGGGCTTTTGGCAGCAGCTGAAAGCCCTCGTATGGAGGAACGTCTTGTTGAAGAGGCGAAACAAAGGCCATCTGCTTCAGGTTAGTCTTATGTTTCATAAACAGATCAATACTTCTTGGTTTCCATTGTAACCAGATAACAGAGATCTTTGTGAGACCGCTGTTTTGCAATAACCTTGTCACATGGCCAAATAATTTTGTTTGCTGTTTTGAAAACAAAAATATATTATAGTATATATTAATGGCGAAATGGATAAGAGCGCTCGCTCTTAAATATCCAGTGTGTTGATGCTGAGGTAAGGGGTTCAACCCCTACACCGGTCAGTTTGGACTAAAATGTTGACTTCTCACCCTTGACTTGTGAATGTAAATTACAAGTACATCTGAAGTCGTAGTGGGTTCATCTGATGGCAAGGGACACTGGTAATAGGGAAAGCTAATCCAAACGCAAATTTCAGTTCAGTGCACTAGAAGTAGTAGCATGCATATGAACTAGGCTTGAGTTCAAGGCAAGTGAGTGCCAAAAATCATCTATAGAGAGATATATTAGAATGTAACTAGGTTATGTTTCTACTTCTTCTTTGTTTGTCTACTTCTTCTTCTGTCTAGTAGAGTGTATCACACCTAGTTTTGCTGCTCAAAGTCAGTGTGACTGAATTCTTCATGCATGTACATGAAGTTTGCTTCCTTTATACAGATTCCATCCAAAGTAATCATAGATAGGTTTTATTTTCTATTTGCCAGGGCAGTAGCCTTATTACCAACTTGTAATCAATATAAAATAACACCAAGTACTGCAGAAGAGAGGAAGAGGAAGGCCACAGAGAAGATGGTTGCAGGATGTGGCGGATGATCTCCAAATGGGTGTATCAGACGCGGGACATCTTGCTTATGATCGAGAGGTTTTCCGGAAGGTTGTTATGGGAGCGAGGTTCTGCAAAGGACATGCTACTGAATGAATGAATGCAGAAGAATGTCTCGGTGTGTTAACCACGCATAGAAAGAACAGATGGTTCAATCCAAAATGTGAAGAAGCAGTCATTCGACAGCAGAAGCGAGAATATATGAGTAATATAATCAAAGATATGGCCGGCTCCGTGGCCGAGGGGTTAGCAGCTTTCTCCGCTAACCCCGAATACTCTCGTCACGTGACGCGACGAGAATTAGCAGTGGTTCGAATCGCAAAAGTGACTTATGAGAGTATGGAGCCGGTCGCTCAGAAAGTCGTGGCGTGCTGATGAGCGTAATCTAGCCTAGGAATCAACATACAGCTGAAAGATGCTGGTGTTGACCGCAATATCCTGAAACAGGATGGAAACGCGGAAAAAAAAAAAAAAAAAAAATCAAAGATATGGAAACTAATCACCAGAAAAACGAATCCAGAAAGATTTTTAAAGAACTGAAGTCAATGAAACGAGGGCACCAACACAACACATATGGTTTAAAAGACAAAAATGGGAATATGATAAATACCAATGAGGAAATGTGCAACACATGGAAAGAATACTTTGTTGAATTACTAAATTGTGAAGCTCCAAGTAACACTTTCCCACAGGAAGAGGTTCTAACGTGTGAACCACAGATTGAAGAACCTGCATTTGAAGAAATTCTGTATGTAATCACACGACTTAAAAACAATAAGGCAACTGGGGCTGATGGAATTGCTGCTGAATTTATAAAGGCGGGTGGCCATGTATTACATCTAAAGCTATACGAACTAAAAATAAAAATCTGGAGGACTGAAGAATTACCCCATGACTGGAAAGAGTCATTATTGATACCTATCTTTAAGAAAGGAGACAAGTTCCAGTGTGAAAATTATAGAGGAATATCACTGCTGTCCATAAGCAAGCACTTGGAATCAACGACTGGCAAGAGAAGGTCAACCAGAGAGGTGAATGGAGACGGATTGTATCTGCAGCAAAGAACCTCAATGGTTTGGAACGCTGAAGAAGAAGAAGAAGTAATGCAGCTTTACAGAATAGAATTACAAAACACACAGGACGTTGTACGACTAGCCTTCATCAGCAAACACATACTTACACAAAACACAACATATAATCATGAAGAAGACCCTCGAGTAACTACATTACGGGATAAGAACTATATAAGAATAAAAAGATGAAAACAAAGAAAAGAGAAAATGAAAATGAAAAACATTATTTGCTTCTCATCTCAGAACCCCAGGCTGTGATACTGTGCCACAGTCTGAGATTCTGAGATTATTAGCAAATAATTTTATGTCATGTTATGTAATTTAATGTCATTAACGAAAGGAAACATTTAAAAAGTTCTCAATGATTTATGTTTTGTTTTCTTCTCAGGAACTGCTGTTTCCTGTGTATTTTATTGGAATTCTTGCAATGATCCGTGCCTTGACAAAACCAGAAACAAAACCGGCCATGATGTTTCCAACATATAGCCTCAATGACAGTGTGTTTGGAGCACCATTCAATGAAAACATGTCTATGTTGGTGGTGCCAGATACACCTCAGGTAGGATTGGTTGCTTTGTAACGGATTACTTTATTGCACATAGTCACCACCACATGTGCTCCTGTCTCCCTCCGTGGGTCACAAAAGAGGTATTTTAGCACAATGCATGAACACTTTAGCAGAGGCAAGAGTCCAAGAGTATGTATACAGGAATCACAAATGCTATAAATATTCTTTATGTTGAGAGATTTCCTAAACTTAAATTTAACCTGGCTGGTGGCCTGTTTGGCCTGCAATGTTTGATTTGCTACTGCTGAGGGATTTATAACATGTGCATTGTGCACACAGATCCTCCTAGTTTTTTAAAACTCTTTTCTGAGAAGGGTAGCCATCTGATTCACTCTCTTAAGATCAGGAGGGGAGTATAGTATACTCAGATTCCTTTTTTTAAAACATCCACACAAGCACACTCACTAACCCACCCATTCATTCATTCATTCATTCAGTAGCATGTCCTTTGCAGAACCTCGCTTCCATAACAACCTTAGGGAAAACCTCTCGATCATAAGCAAGATGTCCCGCGTCTGATACACCCATCTGGAGATCATCCGCCACATTCTGCACCCATCTTCTCTTTGGCCTTCCTCTTCCTCTCTTCCCAGGCATATACCCCTCCATTATTGTTCTCTCCAGACTTTCGTGACGTTTCAAGTGACCAAAATATTAAAATTTTCTTTGTTTTATCATCGTCTTTAATAGCCAACCTTCTTCAATATTTAACTCTTGAAGTATGGATGCATTTGTTCTTTTCTTTACCCAAGATATTCTTAGAACTCGTCTATAACATTTATATTCAAAGGCGTTTATGTGCTGTTCAGCTTGTTTAGTAAGTGTCCATGTCTCACAGGCGTATGTTGCAATGGGAAAGATGCATGCTCTTAAAAATCTAATTTTTGTAGTTCTATCTGTCCCACTCCATAATTTATTCAGCTGTTTTAGTCTTTGAAGAGCAATTGATAGTCACCGTTTAATTTCTTTCATTGTGTCACCGTTGTTGGTAATCAATGAACCAAGATATTCAAAATTTTCCACTACCGCCAATTTTTCCCCATTAATGTATATTTTTTTCTCCATAGTAGTTTTATCTGTATGCATTATCTTTGTTTTTGCTATGTTAAGATATAAGTTGTGATTTTCATTATTTAATTGGGTTGAAGCTATTAGGTTTTCTATGCCATTCTGTGTTGTGGATAGTAATACTGTATCATCAGCATATCGAATCTCCGGTATGTCATGACCGCCGATATTTAGGGCATCATATAGCTCCCTGTTTATATCATCTCTTACATTTCTCATTATATTTTCGGCGTACAGGTTAAACAAATAGGGTGACAGCACGCAGCCCTGACGGACTCCTTTCTTGATGTCAAACCAATCTGATGCCTCGCCATCTATTCTAACTGCTGCTTGTTGGTCTAGATAGAGCATTTTTATTAGTTGTACTACATGTGATGGAAAGCCCATATTCCTCATGATTTCCCAAAGTTTCTGATGTTGTACACAGTCAAATGCTTTTGAATAATCCACAAAACATGAGAATAGGTTTACATTAAATTCTCTGCACTTCTCTATTATTAAACGCACTAACCCACCCACCCACAAAAAAAATACAACATTGCACAGGGCTGTGCCAAAGCAAGACCTCTGAACTATAGGGGTGCTTAACTTGGTGTGATGCGCTGTGTTTGATAAACAATATAAAATGATGAAGTGTAGGCAGCTTTACAAAATACAATTACGGAAAATAGGATGTTGCAACAACAGACCTTCGTCAGCAATAACCAACAAAAGAATGGAACAACAGACAAACAGTAGAGATGTTTTGTTATCTAGTTGTTGTTTGCTGATGAAGGCTTGTCACCACAAGATCCTCTGTTATCTATAATTAGGGTTCCAAATGTTGCTGTATGTAGCCGAGGCGCGGTGTTGGGGTGAGCGCCCAACATTGCTCAAATACCTCAATGGCTCGTGAATACATAACCTATGCAGCAAAAGTCCAACTCCTGGCCTTCACGTGGCGGGCCTGTTTAAACTAACAGGAGAAGGGGCGACGGCGAGTCTCTGGCGCCGGAAAATAACCAGTATGCTCTAGATGTGTATGCACGTACATGCATGCGCAGACAGGTGTGTGCGCGCGTACACATCTACACTCGAGTGAGACCACAGTCTGCTCTAGCAAAGAAAGGTGCTGAAGACGGAGGCAACCAGCCAAGAGGCGCACCACAGAAATCAGGATGCCACGCAATCACGCAAAATGGAATATGTCGACTGCTGCTAAACGTTATGGTGCTCGCCCTGCTTTGGACCCCCAGGCAGGTGCAGTGCCGAGCCCTATGTCTCGAAAGGGTCCAACCCCAACTACTGGAGGTCCTTCTCAGATGTCCTGTGGAGCCAGGGGACATGAGAATAGGACGACTGGCCATACTAAACGAAGACTTAAAATAATGCACTGGAATGCGGAGGGAGTCAGCAACAAAAAAATAGAATTAGAAAAAATCTTGGACCAAGAAAAAGTAAGCATATGTTGCTTGCAAGAAACTCACCTCAATGAAAATATAGCCTTCAAAATCAGAGGCTACCAGTGTTACCGATCTGACCGAAAGAACAGGCGAAAAGGTGGGATACTGACCCTTGTAAGAAATAACATCATGGCTTCCCAAATCAAAGTCTACATGGAAGGGGCTGAGTATCAGACACTTAAACTTAAGACAGGTAATACAGATCTACATCTGATCAATTACTACTGTCCAAGTGACCGCCCACAGGCACTGGACACTCTACCACTAAAAGAAAAAATGATTGTGTGTGGCGATTTCAACAGCCACTCGCAGAGCTGGGGCTATGATCACATGGACCAGAGAGGAGAGAGACTGGAAGACTGGCAGGATGAGAATAGATTCATGTTGATTAACAAGCCGTCCGACCCACATACTTTCTACTCGAGATCATGGCACTCTACAACTACACCTGACCTGGCTTTTCATTCACCAGACCTGGAGTGGAACATTACACGAACTGTTGGGAAACAACTTGGTGGCAGTGACCATCGGCCAGTCTTTCTAACCGTAGAAAATGAGCTTGTAAGTGAAAGCAGCACCCTCTCGAGGTGGAACTACAAGAAAGCAGACTGGGCAATGTACAAGCATCGCACCAGCATACTGGTTAGAAACCTGAACACTGAGAAAGACATAAATAAAGCAGTTGAAGAGTTTGGGAAATGCATACTACAGGCAGCGCGAGAAACAGTACCAAGAGGAGCCCGTAAACAATATAAACCCTACTGGAGTAGTGAACTGGAACAGTTGCATAATGATGTTGAAGTGTGTAGAAAGCAAGCAGAGGCCACACCCAGCCAAGAGCACCACAATAAATTCCAGCATGCAAAAGCCAAATTTCAAAGGGCCAAGCTGCAGGCTAGACGGAAAAGCTGGCAGGAGAAAACGGAGTCTCTGAACTTTGAAAGAGACACAAGGAAATTGTGGAAGCTAATAAAACAGCTTAATGACGAGGGCACAGGGAGAAACTCAAAAATTGCACTACATAAAGATGGAAAAATCTTAACAAGAAAGCAAGCAGCTGACCATTTTGCGGACTCGTTCGCACAAGATAGCAATATCAAAATTAGTCCAGAGAAACAACAAGAGATTCGAGAGAAACGACAACATACAGGACAGAAGGAAATAGTACATGAGGTTCTGGAGGCACCCATCACAATCAGCGAACTGGAGCTAGCCATATCAAAACTAAAAATGAGAAAGTCACCAGGAGCTGATGGTATCTCCAATGAAATGATCAGGAACCTAGGAACAGAGGCCAAAACAAAGCTGTTGCAGATCTTCAATAACAGCTGGACCTTAGGCAGTGTTCCACAAGCCTGGAGAGAAGCAATCATGATACCCCTCCTAAAATCAGGGAAAGATGGTTCCATTGCCTCTAGCTACAGACCAATTAGCCTCACCAGCTGTCTCTGCAAAACACTGGAGCGCATCATCAATCACAGACTGCAGTGGTACATTGAAAGTAAAAACATCCTTGTGCCACAGCAGGCTGGCTTTAGGCAGTGCTACTCTACGGAAGATCAGACAACCTACCTCTCTCAAGAAATTGAGGATGCATTCCAAGAGAAGAAGCTGGTGCTTGCGGCATGGATAGATCTGAAGAAAGCCTTTGACAAAGTCTGGAAAGAAGGTCTGATGAAGAAACTGAGAAACTGCAAAGTCAATGGAAGAATGTACAAATGGGTGAAAGCATACTTGCACAACAGAAGAGCCCGAGTACAGATAGACGGACTCAAGAGCAAGAAAGTACTACTGCGTCACGGTGTCCCCCAGGGCGGAGTCTTGTCCCCCACACTTTTTCTAATCTTCATCAATGATCTTGTTGCTCACCTACCGCATGGAATTAAAGCGGCAATGTACGCCGATGACCTGGTTCTATGGAGCACAAATGAATATGCATCAGTGGCCACCAGATTGCTACAAAGAGCTGTAGATACATTTGCTGCATGGGCAAATAGATGGTGTGTCAGCATAAACACTGACAAGTGCAGCACCACCCTATTTACCCTCTCTCCAAAACAAAAGGCAGGGATCATCCAGATAAATGGAACACCCCTAAGAGAAGATAAAGAACCAACATACCTTGGAGTAACATTTGATGGCAAGCTGACATGGAGAAAGCACATCAACAAAGCAGTAGCAAAAGCCAGAAGGAAAATAGCCATCCTGAGAAAGCTAAGTGGAACCACATGGGGAGCCAGTACGAAAATACTTAGCAAAGTTTACCAACAGAGCATACGATCACACCTGGAATATGGGTCAACTGCGTGGTGTTCAGCATCAAATACCACACTACAAGAGCTGGACAAGGTGCAAAATCAAGCACTTAGTCACCACAGGAGGGATGAGATCAACCCCTATAGTGGAAATGGAGAAGATGGGGAGGACACAGGCACTGAGTGAGCGCAGAGATACGAAAACGCTAATACAAGCAGAAAAGTTCCTCAGCTTGCCAGGCCACCCTATGAAGAACAGATTTGAAAACCTAGCTATGGGGCGGTTGAAAAGAAGTAGTTTTATCCACCAGGCCAAACGACTCTGCAGAGAAACCACTGATCTGCCCACAGTTGGTATCCCCCTAACAACTATTCCAGAGCGAACTCCATGGAAAGATGAGCATAGACTATCGTTACAAATCCAGACAAAAGTGAGAGGAATATTTGACAAGGAAGAACAGAACAGTGTGCAGCGCAGAACAGCCACTCTCAGCTTCCTTGATGAAGAATACCCACAGGACCTCTGGATCCGAGTCTACACAGATGGGTCAGCACAAAATGCTGTTCGAAACGGAGGAGCGGGAGTGTACATAGAATACCCAAATAATACTAGGGACACAGCCAGAGTACCGACAGGAAAGTACTGCCATAACTATGATGCCGAAATTGAGGCAATCAAGATAGCAACAGAGAAATTACTAAATAACAGCAATGGTACACAACCTGTGGTGCTACTAACAGATGCAAAATCAGTACTCGAGGTGCTCCTCTCTGGGAAATTGCCAGTACTAAGGACACTACTTTCTGAACTTAGCAGTCAGCATAAAGTCACCATACAGTGGATACCATCCCACTGTGGAGTACCCGGAAACGACAGAGCTGATCAATTGGCTAAGGAAGGAGCCAAAGAGGAACAGCCTGATGTGCCCGTTACATACCACCAAAAGAAAAGAATGATCAAATCAGTCAGAAAGCCACCAAAACCTGCTCAAGATGACTACCACATTATGGACAGACCAGAACAAGTCATTATTCTGCGCCTCAGAACAGGACACAATAGATTACGCAACCACATGTATACAAAATTCAAGATTGGTGAAACAGCCATGTGCACATGTGGATTGGCGTCGCAGACAGCAGAGCACATACTCCAAGACTGCCCAAAATATAACATATCTAGGCAAACCTTCTGGCCTAGAGAGACGACAGTGGAAGATAAACTCTATGGACCACTGTGTGAACTGAAAAAAACAGTTCAATTCATGCAAGAGACGACATTGCAGATATAGACATATTTCAAGCGAATGAAAGAAGAAGAAGAATCTATAATTATATTTTGTAAAGCTGACCCACACTTCATGAACAAAAGACATTTGAAATATTGACTCACCTAAAGGGAAAAGTTCAACTAATGGGGCCTGTTATCAACCAAGATAAGACGGAATATATGGTAATTTCAAGAGAAGGAACAGCTAAAAACTCTGGCCACATACAAATAGATAATATGACCATTAAAAGAATGGAAACATACAAATACACGGGTACAATCTTCAACTGCTCCAACATAATAAGGGAAGAAATACAAGCTAGAATCAACTCTGGAAATAAGATATACTATGCACTACAACATCTGCTAAAATCAAATGCGTTATCTCGTAACACAAAGATCACAATATACAAAACACTGATTAGACCAGTTGTGCTGTAGGGCTCTGAAATCTGGAGTACAACTAAAGGAGACGAAGCCTTGTTACAAACCTTTGAGAACAAAGTCTTAAGACGCACCTTTAGATCCATTAGGGATACACAAAGTGGAGAGTGGAAAAGAAGAAGCAACAAAGACATGTATGATCTGTTTAAGTCCCCGCTAATCACTGGTATCATGAACGCTAATAGACTACAATGGCTGGGGCATATAGAAAGAATGGAAGATAATAGGGAAACAAAACTCGCTTACACTCAGGAAATAATTGACTGTAGACCCCGAGGTAGACCAAGAAGATGGTGGAGAGATAATATATATATACAAACCTACAAGCACTTGGAATCAGCGACTGGCAAGATAAGGTCAACCAGAGAGACGAATGGAGATGGCTTGTATCTGCAGCAAAGAACTTCAATGGCTCGGAATGCTAAAGAAGAAGAAAAAGAAGACCCACACTTCATATGTCAATATTATTTACATTTCAACAGCAATCTGCTGAAGTTAGAGGCAGACATCGTACATCACAGCCGCTCAGCCCTACTATGTGTGCACATAAATCAACAGATGAAAATATACTATCCAATGATAAAGAAGAAATCAGGGCTTTTAAATTTTACAGAAATGTATGAACAAGAAGAAAAAGATGCTGACGTTCTAAATTAACTCAATATCGGAGAAATCTGGCTCATAAACATTGTCTTGGAAAGTGGAATATTTTGACCATATTAATATATACAGTGACTTAGAAAGAGCAGTGATGGAAGGCATGATTGCTAGAAGAAAAGTCAGGGGTCAACCAACACAAAGATGGATGCATGGCATTTAAAATAGCCTTGAGCGTGTGGATGTAGGGGAAATTAGACCTTATTGAGAAACTTTTTGGCGGGTTGTGATGAGAATGATGTTCTGTAAATGACCGGATACATGATGATGATCCAACAGATAAATCTTATAATACATTATCCAACAGATGAAATGTTATGAATACATTATCCAACAGATAAATTTTATACATACATTATTCAACAGATAAATCTTATACATACATTATTCAACAGATGAAATCTCATGAATACATTATCTAACAGATAAATCTTATAGTACATTATCCAACAGATAAATCTTATACATACATTATCCAACAGATGAAATCTCATGAATACATTATCCAACAGATGAATCTTATATTAAATTATCCAACAGATGAATCTTATATTACATTATCCAATAGATGAATCTTATATTACATTATCCAACAGATGAAATTTTATGAATACATTATCAAACAGATGAATCTTCTACATACATTATCTAACAGATGAAATCTTATGAATACATTATCCAACAAATAAATCTTATACATACATTATCCAATAGATGAAATGGTATGAATATGTTTTCAAACAGATACATCTTGTACATACATTATCTAACAGATTAAATACTTTGAATATATTATTGCATTATCCAACAGATTAAATATGAATATATTATCGAACAGATAAATTTTATACATACATTGTCTAACAGATGAAATCTTATAATACATTATCCAACAGTTTAAATCTTATGAATGCATTATCCAACAGATCTTATGAATACATTATCCAACAGATTACATCATATGTCTACAATATCCAATAGATGAAATCAAATGCACACAATATCCAACAGATGAAATCAAATGTACACGTTGTTCAACATGTAAAATTATATATGCACACCATCCAGCAGATGAAACCATACATATAATCCAGCAGGTTAAATTTTATGCATACTCTTTCCAAGAGACTAAATTCTGGGCTTACATTAACCAGCATATGAAATTATTCATACATTATCCAACAAATTAAATATTATGCATACATTATCCAACAGGCAAAATCATGTATTCAGAACGTGGTAGCTCAACTGCCTGGTCCTCCCAAGTACAGCCTGTTTGCAACCACAGAAGCTGCGGAGACAGAGTACCGTGCCAACCACACAAAAGTCGCAGCCGGGATTATTTTCAACTTTGACGGCAACCCAAATTCCTACGCCATCCGAATGGATCATGATTCTGTTCCAGGGACATCCGGATTTAATTCTAATCCAGGTAAGAACAGTTTTCATTATGGTGTAATGTTCATTTGTGTACGTCCTTATATGTCAACATTTATGCTGTTGACAAAAGTTGAATATCAACTGTCTGTGAATCTTCGAAGATTTATATGTATGAATGAACAAACAAATAAACTTTATTTTCAAAGGGTCACAAATTGGTCTTGCAGGCTCATCTTACGATTGGCCCTTCCAATTACTCATCTTTCCTACATCAATAATCTATAGTGCATGTTACATTCACATACAGAAAACATTGTCAAATTAATTCTGTGAACATATTCAATATATGTTAACATACCATGAGACAGGCAGGCACGCATGCACGCACAATGCACTCACACACACACACACACACTATTTACACAAACTTTCAGGGTTATACATCCACTCAATAACAGACAAATACACACTCCATTGCACACACATATACCCACCCATAAACACTTTAACAAACATTTATTCATACATTCATTCTCTCTATGTCTCTCTCTCCCCTCTTCCTCCCCCTCTCTCTTTCTCTTTCTCTCTCATTCTCTCTCCCCCTTTCTCTATCATTCTCTATCTCTCCCTGCCTCTTCCTCTCTCTCTCTCAGCCTCCCTCTTTCTCTGTCTCTCTCTGTCTCTCTGTCTCTCTCTCTCTCTCTCTCTCTCTCTCTCTCTCTCTCTCTCTCTCTCTCTCTCTCTCGCTCTCTCTCTCTCTCTCTCTCTCTCTCTCTCTCTCTCTCTCTCTCTCTCTCTCTCTCTCTCTCTCTCTCTCTCTCTCTCTCTCTCTCTCTCTCTCTCTCTCTCTCTCTCTGTATATGAGGAAATCTTAGCTTTCTGTTCCTTCATCCAGTAGCCTTGTCCTATGCACTATGCATACTTTTACCCTCATAAGGTTTTCTCCATAATTTCTTTGATTACTGTAGTCTTCTAGCATCTATAAAGAAGGTTGTCAACCATTGCTTTCCTTCTTGGCAGTGACCGTGCTGCTTAGTGATGTAGTCATTGTCTCTAAAGATCACCTGACCACCGTTGCAGACTTGACACAATAACTAAACACTACCTGACCTCAAGCTCCTCTCTCTGGTCACATGGTTTCACATAACTCTGTTTTGGGTTGTGCGGGCATAAACATGTACTTCTCCTAATCCAAGGTCATCCTCTAGGCTAGCAGCATGTTTTCGTGGTGAAGTAGTTACTCTGCCTGCCTCAAACTCTGAAGGTCATGTGTTCTCTTCCAGGCTATGCCGTTCGGTTAATGAATGCAATTTTCTTGGAGACTCCCGGGGGTCATCACTGGAGCTACGGAGTTTGTGCGACGCTTTCAGCAGGCTACCTTGTGGAAATAGGCTGAGCCAAATGGGATAACACCGGGTGCAATGAAGTAGTTTATCTTGCATTTTAAACCATTTTAAACTAATAAATAATGACCATGTCACAAATCTGATCTGAAGGAATGACATGTTAAGAAAGTTAACTGGCCTTTTCATTGAATAACATGATGTGACAGGAAATTGTCACTGAACAGCGAAGTTGTGCAAAATTAGTTTTGCATGCATTTGCCCTGTGAGTTCCACTGAAAGGACTTTCAAGCTAGGCTATTATCTGCATGATTTCTGAGTATGTGTCCTCTCCATCAACTGTTTCTTGTACGTGACATTTTTTCACAGATTGCCCAATTGCATTAAAAATATATAAATGAAAACAAGTCTTTCCAAAGCTATTCTGATTAAGTTAGTTGCATGTCCTTTGCAGGACTCTGCATTCAACCCAAGCATTTTTTGGTGGTTTGTGATTTCTTGGCAAGATTACATTCAGTAGTTTGCCATTGCTTTCTAAACAACTGGCACTTATTCCATTGTGTTTGTTCTAATTTTTAAAAAAATAATGTAAGTGTTGAAACATCATTAGTTTATTTTCCATGTTTTTACCATTCTGTAGAAAGAATGTGGTTGGTTACAGGAGCCATTGATTGATTCAAGAATTAACATCATAGCATTCCGGACAAACCTATAGACGCTCTGTCTCCAGCAATAAATGTCGAAGGTGTAGATGCTAACCGTTCCACTAACACTGGTTTAAACATGTTGACATCATTCTCTCAGGATCATTCCCTACCCAACCCATACATAAATTCTAATTGGAGCATTCTTGAATATGTTGTCTCACTCGTCACTGAATTTATAAAACAGTATAGGGGAGCCCTGGACTCCGAATGTTGAGAACTTCTAGGGCAGGGAAGGCCTGCTAAATGTATGATGATTTACTTGGTATGCAGAAAGTTATGAACAAAGTTTATTGTCAAAAGTGTATAAAATCGTTATAGCCGCCTGCAGCAATGATGACAATAAGAATGGAACTTCAAGCAAGTGTTTGGTGAACACGTACCTGACCTCAGGGTTTGCTCTCCTTCAGATGGCGGTTGAAAATGTGCTGATGGAGGTGAGAATGTGTGCTGAAGTTTTTGGCTGTGTGAGTGTACTGTGTTAGTTGTGTGAGTGTACTGTCTTAGTTGTGTGAGTGTACTGTCTTAGTTGTGTGAGTGTACTGTCTTAGTTGTGTGAGTGTACTGTCTTAGTTGTGTGAGTGTACTATCTTAGTTGTGTGAGTGTACTGTCTTAGTTGTGTGAGTGTACTGTCTTAGTTGTGTGAGTGTACTGTGTTAGTTGTGTGAGTGTACTGTCTTAGTTGTGTGAGTGTACTGTCTTAGTTGTGTGAGTGTACTGTCTTAGTTGTGTGAGTGTACTGTCTTAGTTGTGTTAGTGTCTTAGTTTAGTTGTGTGAGTGTACTGTCTTAGTTGTGTGAGTGTACTAGTTTAGTTGTGTGAGTGTACTGTCTTAGTTGTGTGAGTGTACTGTCTTAGTTGTGTGAGTGTACTGTCTTAGTTGTGTGAGTGTACTGTCTTAGTTGTGTGAGTGTACTGTCTTAGTTGTGTGAGTGTACTGTCTTAGTTGTGTGAGTGTACTAGTTTAGTTGTGTGAGTGTACTGTCTTAGTTGTGTGAGTGTACTAGTTTAGTTGTGTGAGTGTACTGTCTTAGTTGTGTGAGTGTACTGTCTTAGTTGTGTGAGTGTACTGTCTTAGTTGTGTGAGTGTACTGTCTTAGTTGTGTGAGTGTACTGTCTTAGTTGTGTGAGTGTACTGTCTTAGTTGTGTGAGTGTACTAGTTTAGTTGTGTGAGTGTACTGTCTTAGTTGTGTGAGTGTACTAGTTTAGTTGTGTGAGTGTACTGTCTTAGTTGTGTGAGTGTACTAGTTTAGTTGTGTGAGTGTACTGTTCTAGCTATGTGAATGTACTGTATATGCTGTGTGTGTTTAAGTGTGCTGTCTTAGCTGTGTGAATGTATTGTCTATACTGTGTGTGTTTGAGTACACTGTCTTAGCTGTGTGTATGTCTTTGCTATGTGTTTAAGTGTACTGTCTTAGCTGTGTGAATGTCTTTGCTATGTGTTTAAGTGTACTGGCTTAGCTGTGTGAAGGTACTGTCTATGCTGTGTGTTTGAATGTACTGCCTTAGCATCCGTGTCACTAATTCTTTTCTCCATGTGTTCTTAGCTGTCCATTTTATTTGCCCTGTACATTTTTGAAAAAAGGACTTTCTAGTTTTGCTGTTATCATAATTCCCAGAATTCCCCAGTGTATTCACCAGAAGTAGCATCTTTTTTCTTTCAGCATCTCTGTTTTTCAGCATCTCATTTTTTTTTCTTTTCAGCATCTCTCGGTAGGCTGGAATCTGTATAGTTCTCAAGTTAAGCTCTGCTCTGCTGGAATCTGTATATTCTCAAGTTAATCTCTGCTCTCCTGGAATCTGTATAGTTCTCAAGTTAAGCTCTGCTTCAGTGATTCTGTCTTCTTGTTCTAGTCCTTTTATTCTTGATATGCTCCAGTTAATAACTGTTTGTAGTTTTATTAGTTAATTTGCTAGTTCTTCATGTTTGCTGTACACATGCAAAAATACTAATTTAATGCTAGAGTTAAAAAATCAGAGTGTCTGGCCAAGTGACAACCAGCACCATCAACCACCACAATTATAACCAATGCTGCTAAAGCTGGTTGAACAAGGGGTAAAGTATTCCCCCCTACATACTGGAAATTGGCCAGGTGGCTAGAATGCCGGGCTCCCATTTGGGAGACCCTGGTTCGATTCTTTGGTAAGGATATAGATTTTTTTTTTCTGTTGGGGGCCAAAATAAAACCCTAACCTGTACAGTCCGTGATGACTGCCCAAGTCAGGTGACCTAATTTCCTCAGGCTCAAGACCCCTACACCACAAGGTACTATAGGTAGTACTGACAGTTTGACAGTTAAATATTGTAAGTGTGTAATTATGTGACCATTGACTGGAAGTTACTCTGTGTTATCGATGATTGATATTGACTCCTTTTCAGAACTTAAGCGTATCATCAGGTATTAGGTCAAGGAAAGTAGAAGTGAAGATGATGGATAAAGGTGAATATTCACCGGATACTGCCAGCATCCAGGCCATCTCATCCATTTATTTTGTTTTCTCGTTCTCCTTCATGGCCAACTTTTTGGCTGTAAACATTGTTGCCGAAAAGGAAAAGAAAATTAAGGATGGAATGCTGATGATGGGACTACGAAACTCTGTGTTCTGGTAAGACAGTTTAAATATTCATAACATTAGTATATATTACTGTGGTGACATAGTGAGTAGCGCACTTACCTGTCAAAACTGGTCCATGCTCAGTCTTCAGCCTGTCAAGACTGGTCGTTGTTCAATCTCCATCCTGTCAAGACTGGTTGATGTTCAATCTCCAGCCTGTCAAAACTGGTCCGTGTTCATTCTCCAGCCTGTCAAGACTAGTCTGTGTTTAATCTCCAGCCTGTCAAGACTGGTCGATGTTCAATCTCCAGCCTGTCAAGACTGGTCTGTGTTCAATCTCCAGCCTGTCAAGACTGGTCCGTGTTCATTCTCCTGCCTGTCAAGACTAGTCTGTGTTTAATCTCCAGCCTGTCAAGACTGGTCGATGTTCAATCTCCAGCCTGTCAAGACTGGTCCGTGTTCATTCTCCAGCCTGTCAAGACTGGTCGATGTTCAATCTCCAGCCTGTCAAGACTGGTCGATGTTCATTCTCCAGTCTGTCAAGACTGGTCTGTGTTCAATCTCCAGCCTGTCAAGACTGGTCCTTGTTCAATCTCCATCCTGTCAAGACTGGTCTGTGTTCAATCTCCAGCCTGTCAAGATTGGTCTGTGTTCAATCTCCAGCCTGTCAAGATTGGTCTGTGTTCATTCTCCAGCCTGTCTAGACTGGTCCGTGTTCAATCTCCAGCCTGTCTAGACTGGTCCATGTTTAATCTCCAGCCTGTCAAGACTGGTCTGTGTTCAATCTCCAGCCTGTCAAGACTGGTCCATGTTCAATCTCCAGCCTGTCAAGACTGGTCTGTATTTAATCTCCAACATGTCAAGACTGGTCTGTGTTCAATCTCCAGCCTGTCAAGACTGGTCCGTGTTCAATCTCCAGCCTGTCAAGACTAGTCTGTGTTCAATCCCCAGCCTGTCAAGATTGGTCTGTGTTCATTCTCCAGCCTGTCTAGACTGGTCCATGTTTAATCTCCAGCCTGTCTAGACTGGTCCGTGTTCATTCTCCAGCCTGTCAAGACTAGTCTGTGTTTAATCTCCAGCCTGTCAAGACTGGTCGATGTTCAATCTCCAGCCTGTCAAGACTGGTCTGTGTTCAATCTCCAGCCTGTCAAGACTGGTCCGTGTTCATTCTCCTGCCTGTCAAGACTAGTCTGTGTTTAATCTCCAGCCTGTCAAGACTGGTCGATGTTCAATCTCCAGCCTGTCAAGACTGGTCCGTGTTCATTCTCCAGCCTGTCAAGACTGGTCGATGTTCAATCTCCAGCCTGTCAAGACTGGTCGATGTTCATTCTCCAGTCTGTCAAGACTGGTCTGTGTTCAATCTCCAGCCTGTCAAGACTGGTCCTTGTTCAATCTCCAGCCTGTCAAGACTGGTCTGTGTTCAATCTCCAGCCTGTCAAGATTGGTCTGTGTTCAATCTCCAGCCTGTCAAGATTGGTCTGTTCATTCTCCAGCCTGTCTAGACTGGTCCGTGTTCAATCTCCAGCCTGTCTAGACTGGTCCATGTTTAATCTCCAGCCTGTCAAGACTGGTCTGTGTTCAATCTCCAGCCTGTCAAGACTGGTCCATGTTCAATCTCCAGCCTGTCAAGACTGGTCTGTATTTAATCTCCAACATGTCAAGACTGGTCTGTGTTCAATCTCCAGCCTGTCAAGACTGGTCCGTGTTCAATCTCCAGCCTGTCAAGACTAGTCTGTGTTCAATCCCCAGCCTGTCAAGATTGGTCTGTGTTCATTCTCCAGCCTGTCTAGACTGGTCCATGTTTAATCTCCAGCCTGTCTAGACTGGTCCGTGTTCAATCTCCAGCCTGTCAAGACTGGTCCGTGTTCAATCTCCAGCCTGTCAAGATTGGTCCATGTTCAATCTCCATCCTGTCAAGACTGGTCTGTGTTCAATCCCCAGCCTGTCAAGATTGGTCTGTGTTCATTCTCCAGCCTGTCTAGACTGGTCCGTGTTTAATCTCCAGCCTGTCTAGACTGGTCTGTATTTAATCTCCAACATGTCAAGACTGGTCTGTGTTCAATCTCCAGCCTGTCAAGACTGGTCCGTGTTCAATCTCCAGCCTGTCAAGACTAGTCTGTGTTCAATCCCCAGCCTGTCAAGATTGGTCTGTGTTCATTCTCCAGCCTGTCTAGACTGGTCCGTGTTTAATCTCCAGCCTGTCTAGACTGGTCCGTGTTCAATCTCCAGCTTGTCAAGACTGGTCTGTGTTTAATCTCCAGCCTGTCTAGACTGGTCTGTGTTTAATCTCCAACATGTCAAGACTGGTCTGTGTTTAATCTCCAACATGTCAAGACTGGTCTGTGTTTAATCTCCAACATGTCAAGACTGGTCTGTGTTTAATCTCCAACATGTCAAGACTGGTCCGTGTTCAATCTCCAGCCTGTCAAGATTGGTCCGTGTTCATTCTCCAGCAGAGGCAGTAATATTTTTTCCAACCAATACAGCTCTGACCCAGCCTTATAAAAATAACTTTTAGATTCTTCTTCTTCTTTCGTTCGCTTGAAATTTGTCTATAACTGCAATGCTGTCTCTTCTATGAATGTAACTGTCTTTTTTAGTTCACTCATTGGTCCACAGAGTTTATCTTCTACTTTTGTCTCTCTACGCCAGACAGTTTGCCTAGATGTGTCATATTTTGGTAGTCTTGACGTATGTGATCTGCTGTCTGCATCGCCAATCCACAAGTGCACATGGCTGAATTGCCAATCTAAATACCAGATAATTTTCAGAATGTTCTGGTAAGGAATGCAACATGGAAGAGAACTGCCACCCAACCCCATATGTTGGGACCTGGAATACGTGAAGGCCGAACACTTCACACCCCAGTGACAGTATCTGCTGTGGGAATTCCTTTATATTCCTGACAGATTTGTTTCATTTATAGTCATGGTTAGTTTTGTTTTACCATACAAAGAAAAGAAAGAAATTTGTCATTGAATTCCCGCTATGTGTCATGTGATATGAATTGGAAACAAATAGGTATATTAAACTCCTGCGAGAAGAAACGTACTAAACATCAACAACGTTGCACATACCTTACAAGGAGATCCATTGTATCGCGAAATACAGGTGAAAATCCGAAATCAGAAGCACTCAATAAATATATAAAATGAATAATAAAATAAAATAAACTATACACAAACGCGTACAATACGACACACAGGACTACCGACGTTTCTATTCTCAGAATCTTTGTCAAGGACACCACAGATAGCTAACACAACGAAATACAGCAAACAAAAAAACACACACGACCTATCCCTGTGCCATGTGGGGCAGAAAAGGTGGCTTGGCCAGCTGCGAAGGCGCTCGTTGGCTGCAGAATTAAAAGTGGGTTGCCAAATAGGATTTAAGTAGCCAAAAATATGTGAACATGTGATAGCTCCATCTCATTTTCTAGATCAATGCACGGAGTGATAGGTGGCCATCTGTCCTTGACTTCTGCAGGTAACGGGCCCACGCTTCGAACCCGTGTCTCACCGGGTTCATGACATTATCAATGCAGTTTACTATCAACTTTGCTAACGTGCCAGATTGTACCTTCTGAGCATTCAAAGAATGGTTTGGTTGACATATGGTTAGCCTAGAGAGTGAAAGACCATGCTAGAGTCACACAGTGTAACTGAGAGTATGTTTCACCTGTGTGTTACTAGGGCCCTTAAAGAGAGCAAAGAATAGTAACACTGTAGCCTACGATGCATGCCATGATGCAGGGTGTAGGGCTGGCTATCCCATACTGAAGACAAACTTAGCTGCAGAATCCAACAAATCAAAGACTTGGTTGAGGGTCTGCTCTACATTGGGGGAATACAGGGAAGACGTAGAAGATGAAGACAGAATGTTTAGGACTATTCCCAGATGTATTCTGTGTATAGTAGCCTGACCATCATTTCTGTGAATAAACACGTGGATTGACTGAGCAGTAATCAAGCTCTATGGCTGATTACGTGGCTACAGAGAATGTTTGAAGTGTATTAGAACTATAGAGATTTAGCGTGAGTTATGTCAGGACTGCCAATAATTGTGTGAAGTTTGCCAGAACTACTAGAAATTGTGTGAAATTTGCAGATATATTAGAAATTGTTTGGAATTTGGCAGAACTGCAAGGAATTAAGTGAAGTTTGGCATAACTACTAGAGATTGTGTGAAGTTTGACAGAACTACTAGGAATTGTGTGGAGTTTGACAGAACTACTAGAAATTGTGTGAAGTTTCACAGAACTATTAGGAATTGTTGAAGTTTGGCAGAACTACAAGGAATTGTTGAAGTTTCACAGAACTATTAGGAATTGTTGAAGTTTGGCAGAACTACAAGGAATTGTTGAAGTTTCACAGAACTATTAGGAATTGTTGAAGTTTGGCAGAACTACAAGGAATTGTTGAAGTTTCACAGAACTATTAGGAATTGTTGAAGTTTGGCAGAACTACAAGGAATTGTTGAAGTTTCACAGAACTATTAGGAATTGTTGAAGTTTGGCAGAACTACAAGGAATTGAATGGAGTTTGCTACAGCTGCAGATAATAGTGTGGAATTTATCAAGACTACAATAGAGTTGGGGAACTGCAGTTGTGAAGTGGCCATCTTGCTTGTATGCCAGCCCTGTGGTCATATGTTCAAATCCCCTTTGAGACAAGGAGTTAAAACAAAAATGACTTAGACAACCAAGTTTTTTTTTTTTTTTTCATATCCCTTACAGGACGTTGCAGTCAACGTCAGCATTTTTCAGCTGACCATTGTCCCTTGACATTATCCCTTGACATTGTTCCTTGACCATTGCCCCTCTACCATTATTTTTATTGTTGTCTCTCTACCGTTGTCGCTTTACCATTGTCACTTTACCGTTGTTATAATTTGTTTATTTCAGGCTGTCCTGGGGTATAGTGTATATGGCATTGATCATCGTTACTTCAGTGATCATGGTGGCCATCATTGCACTGTCTGGTTACTTCAAACACAGCAACATGTTCCTCCTCCTCTTCATCTGCTTCCTCCTCTATGGCAGCTCCATCATTTCCTTTGCGTTTATGATAACCCCGTTCTTCAACAAATCCAGAGCCGCAGGAGCTGTGACTGGCTTCTCAACGGTCATCATCAGTTGTATCTACCTGGCCATCAGCCAGACCAGGGATGCTATGAGCTACGACTCCAATGTTCCGGCCGCTGCCCAGTGGATTATGTGTCTATTGTCACCGATATCTTTCGCTACATTTGTGGATCAGGTTAGTATTAAATATCTGCTTTATATCACAAGATGACTATACTGTTTAAAAAAAGAAACACAACATTATTACAGTTTCAATTGCAAACTTATACCAACATTTTATTTTATGGAATTAATGTTTCAATCCTGGTATGAAGAAACTTTCTGACTTTAACAATGAGATGATGTTCTTTAAATTTGGTTTGGGATATTAGTTTTTGCGACTGAGCTCTCCGTTTCAGTAAGGTTTATGGCCTACTATGGCCTCTATCAGAGGACGATATCTCCTTGACACGGATCCGATTAGCCGTTGGGTCTGTTGTTGTGGGATGGTTGCCCACTCTTCCAGCAGTGCAAGAGACAACTGTCGGAGACTGGCTGGAGCCACATCTCGCTGGCGGAGTCGTCTGTCGAGTCCATCCCATGTGTTCTATGGGGTTCATGCCTGATGACATGGCTGGCCACGGAATTATCTGGACGTTGTTGTCAGTGAGGAACTGGGTGGTGAGTTATACCACAAGAGGTTGAGCGTTATCCTGCTGAAAAATTGACCCTTGTGCAGCCAGAAGTGGAAGGACATGAGGAAGAAGAATTTCAGCGACGTATCATTGGGCATTCAGGCATCCTTCAATTTGCACCAGGTCACTTCTTCCCATGAAGTTGATCATCCCCAACATCAGTACACCTCCACCACCATGTGGAGGGGCCTCATCAACGCTGTTCTGGGTGTAGCGCTCACAAACTCTGCAGTAAACTCTTCTCTGTCTATCGTGTCGCTGGAGCACAAAAAATTATTCATAACTAAACCAAACCCTTCTCCAGTCATTCCCAACAGTCCATTGACAATGCTGATTCACCCACTGCAGTCGGTGTGGAGATGCCGGTCCGTAAGAAAAGGACCTCTGTAGGGTCTCCTAGCCCAAAGACCAGCGTCGTGCAGCAACGGTTTCTGACCATTTGATCTGAAACTCGATAAGCTCCTGGCATTGAGTGAACTGTGGAGGACACAGATGCAAATCGATTCCTAAGGTGACGCAGCCATATGAAGTGGTGGTCTTCGGCAGCAGTTGTGATTCTGGGTCTTCCACTGCGCAACCGGTCTGCCCTTCTAACAACATTAAATTCCTGGCTACTACACTTTGTGACTGTCCAGCCTGTAAACGTCCAATGATGATGCGTTGTTGTTCTGTAGTGAGATAAGCCATACTTGCGCATTGAGTTTTCAACTGAATTTATTAAAGGAACGTCAATCTTTTATAGGCATTCAATAATATGGTCAGAGAGTTTTGTGTTCAGTAAGTTTCACATGATTATCATGAACCTGTCATGAATTATTGTCAAAAATGTTTTGACCTTGACCGCTTTCATGATCTCACGAATCATGAGGTGAGTACAATTCAGGTAACCACGAGAAGTTAATGACCAGATGGACACAGTCGATAAGATGACTGATGCCCAATTAGCGAATATCTTTGATAAAAGTAACACCAAAAATGTTGTGTATCTTTATTTTTGAACAGTATAGATTTGTAAATTATACAAGCTTTTATAGCATTAGGAAATTTGCCAAAGGCTAAAGAATTATACTTGTGATATTTAATTCTTCTTCTTCTGCGTTCATCCAGAGTTTTTCTTTTTTCGGACTTGATTGCGTTGTGCCTGTTTACAGCAGAACTGCGTTCTTGTGCCGTTAGGCCGACACATCCGACTTCTGTTGGCATTTGCTGATCGGGTTAACCTTCCTGGGGGTTTCATAAGACGTTTGACTCTCACTGTTGTGGTGTTATCCCCCATCCCAGCTGACCCATTTAGAACAGCCGAAGACATAATGTTCAGCCCTCAAGGGAAGGCAGGGGCAGACCATGGGCATTCCCCGCCATCCAAGGAAGCTTCCATAATTCCAGAGCCGACACATAGTGCTGTGGTACTGGGCTCACCCAAGGAATCATCACGTCCTGCACATGGCTGCTTAGCCTCACTTCCGTATATTGGGCCCTCCGTTCACCACAGGCTGTTCCTCCGAAAACCAGAAGAATGCAGTCTGCAGCTAACATCCACACAGTGACCTTTTGATTCAGACTTTCCACGTAATGGATTTGCTATCCAAGCAATATTCCATTTTGTGCCGCTAAGGCATTTTTTTCACCTTTGATAATGCCCACATAGTAAGCTTTCGATTTGGACTTTCCACGTAATGTATTTGCTATCCAAGCAATATTCCATTTCATGCCATAGGGACGCTTTTTCCATCTTTGATGATGCCTAAACGATGAGCTTTTGATTTGGACTTACCATGTAATGGATTTGCTAGCCAAGCAATATTCCATTTCATGCCTCTGGGATGCTTTTGTTACTGACATGCCTGTGGTATGAAGTGTGGCAGTCTAAATACTTCTTCATGCATCTTTAGATGTCAACCTGAATGTAGTTAAAGTAAGATGTGGTCAACCTGAGCTTGTTGATATCTCCATAGAGCTTGTCCTCAAATGAAGCAGGTGTGGGCCAAAATATCTTTCTCTGTTCTGCATATATTGGGCACTTCTGCAGCAAATGCTTAGCTGTCATTTTACCAGTTCCACAATTACATTCATCGGCATCTCCTATCTTTAGTTTATTGAACAAGTGGTATTTCAGTCTGTTATGTCCTGTGCGGAGTCTGAAGATTGCTACTTGTTCTCTTCAGTCGAGTTTGTAATATGCATCATCTTTCTAGTGGCATGGATGCTCTGATTCCCATATGGTTCTATAAGTGCTTTTTATAAACCTCTTTGCCTCATTATAGGTAATGTCTATGTCAGGCTGAGGTAGTCATCCGCCCTCTTTTGCCAGTCTGTCAGCCTCTTCATTTCCAGGTATACTGCAATGTGATGGGATCCACTGTATTACAACTTTTTTGGATTTCTGGCATAGACCATGGAGTGCTGCTCTTAGGTCAGCTAGTTCTGTCTGTGCTGTTATTGCTCTTCAGTATTGAGACAGCTGACTGTGCATCTGTGAAGATAGCTATTTGCTTCTCATTATTTTCCTCCATCAAGAGCATTTCTGCTGCAGTTTTCAAAGCTTCTACCTCTGCTTTGAAGTTACTTGAAAATTTTCCAGTTGCCACTGACTGTTTTTTTCACTCCATTTTTCAAATTTAGGAGAATTCCTCCTCCTCCATTTTCTATTGCATTTTTGGCTGATCTGTCTGTATATGCATGGGTCCAATTGCTACTTGGGTAATGTTCTTTTATGTAGTTTAGGGTTATTTCTCTTCTTTCGGTTTCATGCTGAGTGTTCTTTTTCTCAATACCAGGAATGTTTTCTATCATCTCAGGCAGTTGCTGCTGTCTCCAAGCTGGGAAGTTGTCTGCATTGTAAATGGGCTTGACTATTGATATGTTAAGTATTGGATCTGCCCTAATCTTTCGTTTTGCAGTTTCTACAAAGTTGCTACGCTTCAGTCTTCCCTTTCCAAAACCATTAAATCTGTTGTACATAGGGTGGTCTGTCAATCTTCTAAATCTTTCAGCTTGTTGCTGGGCTCTGCTATCTCTTCTATCCTGCATTGGTTGTAAACAAGTGATCTTTTCTAGTTCATTAATAGGCGTTGTCTTCAGGCTTCCAGTTATGATTCGCATTCCTTGATTTTGGACTCTATTTTGTTAAAGTTTGACTTTGCTGCTGTTGCCCAAGCTGCGATGCCATATTCCAGTACTGGCCTCACCCGTCCAGTATATAACTTCTTGAGAACTTTCTCATCTGCTCCCCACGTTGCACCAGCAAACTTTTTCATGATTGCCATTCTTTGCCTTGCTCTTGTTCGATTTTTCTCAACCTGTGTCTTCCATGTCAGGCGACGATTAAAGGTGACTCCTAGATAGTTTGGATTTTCTTCATGGCGCAATATTTTTCCATTCAATACCAGCTTAGGTTGCTGAGTTTTATTTGAGAGGGAGAACACTGTGCATGTTGTTTTCTCCTCACTTATCTTCACTAGCCATGATTTTGACCAGTCCTCTAGCGCTAATAAGGCTTGCTGTATTCTGCTGTTAGCTGTACTAATATATTCTTCAGATGTCCATATGGCTAAGTCATCTGTAAAGGAGGATGTGTGTACTCTGGCTGGAAAATTTTCCGTGATGTCATTTATATATGCTAGGAATAATGTTGGTGAAAGAACTCCTCCTTGGGGGACACTTTGCTCCAACAGTATCATTTTGCTGGTTTGTCCTTGTACTTTTGTCCTGGCAGTTCTGTTCTCAAGGTAGTGGCTGATCCATTTGTACATTTTCCCACAAACATGCATTTTTTGCAGTTTTACTTTCAGTCCTTCCTTCCATACTTTATCAAATGCTTTTTCTAAATCTATCCAGACTGCTAGTGTGTGCTTTTTCTCTTAGAAGGCATCCTCTATTTCCTGAGCTTTATAGGTTATTTGATCTTCAGTGTATCTATACTTTCTGAATCCTGCTTGGTGTGGTGTTAAGAGTTGGTTTTCTTCCAGATGCCATGTTAGCCTGCCATTGATAATGCATTCCATTAATTTTCCTACACAGCTAAGTAGACTGATAGGTCGATAACCATTTGGTTCTTCCAGGTCTTTTTCTTTCTTTGAGACTGCTATTAGTATAGCTTTCTTCCATGCCTGTGGGACTATTCCTGTCTTCCAGCTGTAATTTAGGACTGCTAGTAGTTTCTTTTTTGCCTTAGTGCCTAGTCCTATTATCATTTCATTTGTGATTCCATCCTTTCCTGGTGATTTCTTCTTTTTTAGGGTATTCATTGCCTGTTTCATTTCTTCCATTGTTAGATTTGCCATCATATATTTTGCTGCTGTCTCTGTATTATTATGATGTATCTGTTTATCTTTGATTGCTTTCTTCTGTTCGATTATATTATCATTGTGGTTTGCACTGGCATTGTGTTCCATTAGTGTATTTGCAGCCTTTTTTCCTGTAAGCAAGGCATTTCCTTGTTTAATTGTTATTTGTTTGTTTCTAGGTCCTTCATTGTTCATGACTTTCACTAGTTTCCACAGTTTGCTTCCATCCCTGTCAAAGTTCAGGTTTTCTGTTTTTTCCTTCCAACAATCTCTTGTTGTTTGGTTTACTGTTCTTTTATATTTTGCTGAGATGGTTTTCAGAGAGATGTTTGCTTCAATTGTTTGTTCTCTCTCTGCTGTTTTCCTGGCATCTTCAACTTTGTCCTCCAAAATTTGTAGTTCTTCAGTCCAGTATGGTTTGTAATTTTTCCTTGCTCCTCTTGGAATAGACTCAGTGGCCGCCTATATTATTGCTTTCTTTAGACTTTCCACCATTTGCTTCATGTTGCCCTATCGTGTATTTATGTTTTCAAAATATTTGTCTGTCAGTATGGCAAATCTGTCCCAATCTGCTCGTTTGTAATTCCAGCGGGGCAAAGGCTTTTGCTCCTGTGGAACATACTCCATATTCATTACAAGCTTGAATGGTCTGTGGTCACTACCTGCTAATTGGTCCAGCACATGGCGATCAATTTTGTGGAGGATGTCTCCTGTTCAGAAAGCAAAGTCTGGAGTAGAAGTGGTAAACCATCTTCTGGAGTAGAAGCTCGGTGTGTCATCTGCTTTGTTGAGTAGATGGAGATTTGAGTCTATTTCCCAGTCCTCCACTTCATCTCCTCTTTTGTCAGTATCTGGGTATCCCCATCTTTCTGAACGGCTATTAAAATCTCTGACAATAATGCAGTTTGTGTCAGTTATTTTCATGTTTGAGAGTGTAAGGTCCTTATCTGCTGGGCTATACAGATTGTAAATTCCTTTTTTCACGTCCTTTATCATTATATCAACACCTATAATTTCCGTTTGGTTGTCAGAGATCACAGATACTTCGCTGCAAGGTATTGTATTTCGTATAAGTATTAAAACTCCTCCTTTATGTCCTTCGCGGTCGAAACGTATGGCCTGATAACCTCTGACTGAGATATTTAATTCTAGCTGTTAACCAGCATGAGATATGTTTAAATCAGTACGACTGCATGGATCAGAAACATGAATAACTCGAATAATTACTAATAAACTAAAAAAAGCTTGTTCCATATCCTTTACAGGATGTAGCTGTCAACTCCAGCATTTTATGGCTGTGATTCCTGAGCAAGTTTATGTTGAGTAGTTTGCCATTGCTTTCTTAACAACCGGCACTCATACCATTATATAGAAACCAATACAAGGCGGGCTGCTTCCAAATCATCCACAGCTGTGTTTTGATCGCGGTATGCGGGATTAGGAATTGCATTCGTCACAGAGCGATACACAACAAACATTCATTAATTGGTGTCTGCAAAGAAATTATGGATTAAAATGGTATGCAGTTTCACCAATTTGGAGCTCACGGAGAGAACTAAACAAATGTCAGTGAATCAAGAAGTGAGGAAAACTTGAGTTCCTGTTCTTTAGTTTTACTCCTTGTAACTAACGTTCTTGTGTTTACGATATAGGAATAACAGTGTTTACAATATAGGAATAACAGTGTTTACAATATAGGAATAACAGTGTTTACAATATAGGAATAACACTGTTTACAATATAGGAATAACAGTGTTTACAATATAGGAATAACAGTGTTTACATTATAGGAATAACAGTGTTTACAATATAGGAATAACAGTGTTTACAATATAGGAATAACAGTGTTTACAATATAAAAATAACAGTGTTTACAATATAGAAATAACAGTGTTTACAATATAGAAATAACAGTGTTTACAATATAGAAATAACAGTGTTTACAATATAGGAATAACAGTGTTCTCTTTGTCCCACTAGGCTCTATTCCTGGATATTCACATGAATGGATTTGGTTTCAGCAGTGTCCTCACCTTCGGCAAGTTTCCGCTGTATGCGCCAATTGTGATGATGTTGGTTGACACCGTTCTGTATTCCATTTTGATGGTTTACTTCGATAATGTGATTCCAGGTTTGTTTTTTACTTCTGTGCTGTTGTTTTCCTGTCTGCCTGCCTGCCTACCTGTATGTCTCTGTCTGTTCTGCCTGCCTGCTTGCCTGCCTGCCTGCCTGTCTGTCTGTCTGTCTGTCTGTCTGTCTGTCTGTCTGTCTGTCTGTCTGTCGTCTTCTGTGTTCATGCGGAGAGTAATTTTGGACATGATTGCACAGTACCTGTTTCTGCGTTCTTGTGCTGTTAGACCGACACATTCATCTTCAGGGTGTCTGTCCATCTGTCCGTCCATCTGTCTGTCTCTTTGTCTTTCTTGCCTTATTTCATGCTTTCTGTATCTATAGCTTTGTAGCGTCTTATGTATTTATATTCTGAAGCCTACACCCAGACTTACAGTTCTAAGATATTCCAGTTCTCACAGGTAGATCAGTCACATCCAGGCAGAGCTTTATTAAAAAATGGATCTGGGATCCTGGGTCAACAAAGCCTAACAGAGGTTAAAAGGTTATATACCATTATATCCGGGAATGTTAACCCGGTCAACAAATGCCCGCAGAAGCCGGATGTGTCGGCCTGACGGCGCAAGAACACAGCTCTGCTGTAAACAGGCACAACGCAGTCACATCCGAAAAAAAACATCTGGATGAACGCAGAAGAAGAAGAATATGCCATTATATGAAAACCAAGGCAAGGTGATCTGCTGCCAAATCGCCCACAGCTGTGTTTCGAACGCAATATGCGGGATTACCAATTGCGTTCATAACCCCTTTGCCACAGGGGGTATCTGAAAACATTCTGGAAAGTAAAGGTGACTTGCATGACATTAAAGGTGATTTGTATAAAGTAAAGGTGACGTACATAAAGTAAAGGTGACTTGCATAAAGTAAAGGTGACTTGTATAAAGTAAAGGTGAGTTGCATGACAGTAAAGGTGACTTGCATGACAGTAAAGGTGACTTGTATAAAATAAAGGTGACTTGCATGACAGTAAAGGTGACTTGCATGACATTAAAGGTGACTTGCAAAAAGTAAAGATGACTTGCATGACATTAAAGGTGACTTGCATAAAGTAAAGGTGATTTGCATGGCATTAAAGGTGACTTGCATGACATTAAAGGTGACTTGCATAAAGTAAAGGTGACTTGCATGACATTAAAGGTGACTTGCATAAAGTAAAGGTGATTTGCATAAAGTAAAGGTGACTTGCATAAAGTAAAGGTGATTTACATAAAGTAAAGGTGACTTGCATAAAGTAAAGGTGACTTACATAAAGTAAAGGTGACTTGCATAAAGTAAAGGTGACTTGCATAAAGTAAAGGTGACTTGCATAAAGTAAAGGAGACTTGCATGACATTAAAGGTGACTTGCATAAAGTAAAGGTGACTTGCATAAAGTAAAGGTGACTTGTGTGACATTAAAGGTGACTTGCATGACATTAAAGGTGACTTGCATAAAGTAAAGGTGACTTGCATGACATTAAAGGTGACTTGCATGACATTAAAGGTGACTTGCATGACATTAAAGATGACTTGCATGACATTAAAGGTGACTTGCATAAAGTAAAGGTGACTTGCATGACATTAAAGATGACATGCATAAAGTAAAGGTGACTTGCATAAAGTAAAGGTGACTTGCATAAAGTAAAGGTGACTTCCATAAAGTAAAGATGACTTGCATGGCATTAAAGTTGACTTGTATAAAGTAAAGGTGACTTGCATGACATTAAGGGTGACTTGCATAAAGTAAAGGTGACTTGCATGACATTAAAGGTGACTTGCTTAAAGTAAAGGTGACTTGCATAAAGTAAAGGTGACTTGCATAAAGTAAAGGTGACTTGCATGACATTAAAGGTGACTTGCATAAAGTAAAGGTGACTTGCATGACATTAAAGGTGACTTGCATGACATTAAAGGTGACTTGCATAAAGTAAACGTGACTTGCATGACATTAAAGGTGACTTGAATAAAGTAAAGGTGACTTGCATGACATTAAAGATGACGTGCATAAATTAAAGGTGACTTGCATGACATTAAAGGTGACTTGTATGACATTAAAGGTGACTTGCAGAAAGTAAAGGTGACTTGCATAAAGTAAAGGTGACTTGCATAAAGTAAAGGTGACTTGCATAAAGTAAAGGTGACTTGCATAAAGTAAAGATGACTTGCATAAAGTAAAGATGACTTGCATAAAGTAAAGGTGACTTGCATAAAGTAAAGGTGACTTGCATGACATTAAAGGTGACTTGCATGACATTAAAGGTGACTTGCAGAAAGTAAAGGTGACTTGCTAACATTAAAGATGACTTGCATAAAGTAAAGGTGACTTGCATGACATTAAAGATGACATGCATAAAGTAAAGGTGACTTGCATAAAGTAAAGGTGACATGCATAAAGTAAAGGTGACTTGCATAAAGTAAAGGTGACTTGCATGACATTAAAGGTGACTTGCATAAAGTAAAGATGACTTGCATGGCATTAAAGGTGACTTGCATAAAGTAAAGGTGACTTGCATGACATTAAAGGTGACTTGCATGACATTAAAGGTGACTTGCATGACATTAAAGGTGACTTGCATAAAGTAAAGGTGACTTGCGTAAAGTAAAGGTGACTTGCATAAAGTAAAGGTGACTTGCATAAAGTAAAGGTGACTTGCATGACATTAAAGGTGACTTGCATAAAGTAAAGGTGACTTGCATGACATTAAAGGTGACTTGCATGACATTAAAGGTGACTTGCATAAAATAAACGTGGCTTGCATGACATTAAAGGTGACTTGCATGACATTAAAGGTGACTTGCATAAAGTAAAGGTGACTTGCATGACATTAAAGATGACGTGCATAAATTAAAGGTGACTTGCATGACATTAAAGGTGACTTGCATGACATTAAAGGTGACTTGCATAAAGTAAAGGTGACTTGCATAAAGTAAAGGTGACTTGCATAAAATAAAGGTGACTTGCATAAAGTAAAGGTGACTTGCATGACATTAAAGATGACTTGCATGACATTAAAGGTGACACATAAAGTAAAGGTGACTTGCATGACATTAAAGGTGACTTGCATAAAGTAAAGGTGACTTGCATGACATTAAAGGTGACTTGCATAAAGTAAAGGTGACTTGCATAAAGTAATGGTGACTTGCATAAAGTAAAGGTGACTTGCATGACATTAAAGGTGACTTGCATAAAGTAAAGGTGACTTGCATGACATTAAAGGTGACTTGCATGACAGTAAAGGTGACTTGCATGACAGTAAAGGTGACTTGCATGACATTAAAGGTGACTTGCATGACAGTAAAGGTGACTTGCATGAAATTGACCACATGACCTGTCCAGTTCTAATTGGCCTGTACAAACATGGGACCCACACACTGTCCACCCATTATGGCTGCAGGCACGTGAGAGGGTCTTTGACTGACCTTGACTTACCACATCCCCATGACTGCGTGGTGACGTGATAACAGGTAAGTGAATAGGCACCTGGCACCATATCTCCAGTATAATATAACACGGAAACAAGGTTCGTTACCATTTTAACAAAAACATGTGACCTGATGGAGGAACCTGCTTTAGGTCTGTGATGTGACAGGGCCAAAAGTTTGTAGGTCTGTGATGTGACATGGCCAACAGTTTGTAGGTCTGTGATGTGACGGGGCCAACAGTTTGTAGGTCTGTGATGTGACGGGGCCAACAGTTTGTAGGTCTGTGATGTGACATGGCCAACAGTTTGTAGGTCTGTGATGTGACGGGGCCACACAGTTTGTAGGTCTGTGATGTGACTGTGCCGACACAGTTTGTAGGTCTGTGATGTGATGGGGCCACACAGTTTGTAGGTCTGTGATGTGACTGTGCCGACACAGTTTGTAGGTCTGTGATGTGACAGGGCCAACAGTTTGTAGGTCTGTGATGTGACAGGGCCAACAGTTTGTAGGTCTGTGATGTGATGGGGCCAACAGTTTGTAGGTCTGTGATGTGATGGGGCCACACAGTTTGTAGGTCTGTGGAGTGACTGGGCTGACACAGTTTGTAGGTCTGTGATGTGACAGGGCCAACAGTTTGTAGGTCTGTGATGTGATGGGGCCAACAGTTTGTAGGTATGTGATGTGACATGGCCAACAGTTTGTAGGTCTGTGATGTGACGGGGCCAACAGTTTGTAGGTCTGTGATGTGATGGGGCCACACAGTTTGTAGGTCTGTGATGTGACTGTGCTGACACAGTTTGTAGGTCTGTGATGTGACAGGGCCAACAGTTTGTAGGTCTGTGATGTGACAGGGCCAACAGTTTGTAGGTCTGTGATGTGATGGGGCCAACAGTTTGTAGGTCTGTGATGTGATGGGGCCACACAGTTTGTAGGTCTGTGGTGTGACTGGGCTGACACAGTTTGTAGGTCTGTGATGTGACAGGGCCAACAGTTTGTAGGTCTGTGATGTGATGGGGCCAACAGTTTGTAGGTCTGTGATGTGATGGGGCCAACAGTTTGTAGGTCTGTGATGTGACGGGGCCAATAGTTTGTAGGTCTGTGATGTGACAGGGCCAATAGTTTGTAGGTCTGTAATGTGACAGTACTGACACAGTTTGTAGGTCTGTGATGTTATAGGGCCAACATAGTTTGTAGGTCTGTGATGTTGTAGGGCCAACACAGTTTGTAGGTCTGTGATGTGATGGGGCCAACATAGTTTGTAGGTCTGTGATGTTATAGGGCCAACATAGTTTGTAGGTCTGTGATGTTATAGGGCCAACAGTTTGTAGGTCTGTGATGTGATGGGGCCAACATAGTTTGTAGGTCTGTGATGTGATGGGGCCAACATAGTTTGTAGGTCTGTGATGTTATAGGGCCAACAGTTTGTAGGTCTGTGATGTTATAGGGCCAACAGTTTGTAGGTCTGTTATGTTATAGGGCCAACATAGTTTGTAGGTCTGTGATGTTATAGGGCCAACATAGTTTGTAGGTCTGTGATGTGATGGGGCCAACAGTTTGTAGGTCTGTGATGTTGTAGGGCCAACACAGTTTGTAGGTCTGTGATGTGATGGGGCCAACAGTTTGTAGGTCTGTGATGTTATAGGGCCAACAGTTTGTAGGTCTGTGATGTTATAGGGCCAACATAGTTTGTAGGTCTGTGATGTTATAGGGCCAACATAGCTTATAGGTCTGTGATGTTATAGGGCCAACATAGTTTGTAGGTCTGTGATGTTATAGGGCCAACATAGTTTGTAGGTCTGTGATGTGACAGGGCCAACAGTTTGTAGGTCTGTGATGTGATGGGGCCAACATAGTTTGTAGGTCTGTGATGTGATGGGGCCAACAGTTTGTAGGTCTGTGATGTGACAGTTCCAATAGTTTGTAGGTCTGTGATGTGACAGGGCCAACACAGTTTGTAGGTCTGTGATGTGACGGGGCCAACAGTTTGTAGGTCTGTGATGTGACAGGGCCAACACAGTTTGTAGGTCTGTGATGTGACAAGGCCAACAGTTTGTAGGTCTGTGATGTGACAGGGCCAATAGTTTGTAGGTCTGTGATGTGTCAGGGCCAATAGTTTGTAGGTCTGTGATGTGACAGGGCCAACACAGTTTGTAGGTCTGTGATGTGACAAGGCCAACAGTTTATAGGTCTGTGATGTGACAGGGCCACCACATCCTGTAGGCCTGCATGCACTGAGGAATAGGTGGTCAGTCTTCCTCTGTTGACGGATGCAGGTGGCAAACCCTCATTTGACCGACGCTCATGACATTATCATTGTAGCTTCCTATCAACTATTCTAATGTGCCTGCCTCTTTACTGTTTTACCTTTTCAAATTGCAGAGTCATGGGCTAAAGACATGACAACAACATCATTGTAGTGATACTCTGTTCCAGGATTATATTTTCATCCCATCAAATGTAAGCCAGCATGGCTGAATGGATAAGATCGTGTGTTCTTAAAACACCCAGTGTACTGATGCCGAGGTAAGGGGCTCAACCCCTACATTGGACAGTTGGACTAACATGTTGACCTGTCAAGGAGACATTAATTACAAGTACCTTTGAAGTCAGAGTGGGTTTGTCTGAGGGACACTTAATAGGGAAAGCTAACCCATATGCAAAAATTCAGTCCAGCACTACTAGAAGTACTGTGTATGGACTACGCTTGAGTTCAAAGTGTGCGAGTGCAAAATACATAAATAAATAAAATCCCATGAAATACTAATAACTGTGCTACTGACAGGTGAATTTGGCGTCAAGAAACGGCCTCTGTACTTCCTGCAGCCATCTTATTGGTGCCCTAGACAAACTGATATGGAATCCTCTCAACTTTTGAGCCCATCTAGTAATCTGTCACAGATGAGAGATGTGGAGCCAGTTGGCAGAGACATGGAAGACAAAGTTGCCATGAGGTCAGTGATTGTGTTTGCATCTTCTTCGTTTTCAGGTGTCTGGCTGGGGCAGTCACTGGTGATCATGATTCTTCCTGTGTCTTCCTCTTTAGGTGACTATTGAAGCTGGAATTAGTGATCTTCAATCCTCTGTTTTCTTCTTTAGGTGACTTCTGGAGCAGAAATTTGTCATCTTCAATCCTCAGTCTTCTTCTGTAGGTGACTGCTGGAGCAGACATTGGTGATCTTCAATCCTCTGTCTTTTCTTTAGGTGACTGCTGGAGCAGACATTGGTGATCTTCAATCCTCTGTCTTCTTCTTATTTAGATGACAGCTGGAGCAGACATTTGTGATCATATCTCTTCAATCCTCCATGTCTTATTCAAGTAGTTAGTCTGGAAGATATAGCAGTTATCATCTTCTCTGTTGTCTGATACTTAAAAAAATGTGCTGTTGCTTATAGTATTTTTTGTTGCCCAACTATTTAAACTTCCCACATACATCCTTTTCTTTTGTAGTCTGCACATGACGAGATACAGCGAAATATACCAGGCAATAAAGCATGTAACCATTTGTCTGTCTTTTCATTATTCAAACTTATGATAAATTATTGCTCTGAAATATATGAAAGACAGAATGTGTCACTTATCAATGAGATGAGATGGGGCACTTTTCATGTTAGTAAACATACGGAAAGCATCATGCCTCACTGAAGTCTTATTAATGAGGTCAAATGGGACACCCTGGATATTATCAAACAGATGGAAGACACTTACAGTTTTAACGATGACAAGATGGCATACACTGGATGTTTACAAACATATAGCATATTGCATTAATTATTATACAGAAGACTTAGTCTTATATAAATTATATGTTGTCTCTATGAAGGTTGGTTGCAATTAATCTCCATCACAGCTTCTTGCCCTTACTGTACACCGTAACAGTCCGTCCATCCTTTGTGTCTCTTGCCCATTTTCTCAACATTTCTCTGTTCCATTTCTTCTGTTGATATATCCCATTTATTTCATTAGTCTTTTCTTTATGTTTTTTATGAGTGATTTCAAATGCCTGCAGCTTTCAACACCTCAGCATTTGTTTTCATCACTGTCCATGATGTGCACACATGGTTAACTGTTTAGCTTGTTTATTTTATTTATTGTTTGTTTGTTTTCATGAGTAAAACAACAGGGTAGTAAAATGACTTACCAGCACACTTGTATTGAGATTCAGGTGTTCATCTGGTTTAGAGATATATTCTGAAAATTTTTTCACTGAAAATTTTTTCACTGAACATATTTTCACTGAAGATTTTTTCACTGAACATTTTCAGAGGGATTTGATATCATATTCTTTGCTGGAAGTCTGTGTGGCAAAGGGATCAAACCATCTGCCTCATGCTATGAAAGTTGTGGGTTCATTGTCTATCTGCATTGTTCAGACCATAATGCAGTTTTCCCAGAGACCCCTGGGGGTCATTGCCGGAACTGTGCAGTTCATGATTTATGTGATGTTCTTGGCAGCCATCGTGATATTCTGCAGAGAACGACTGAGCTAGATGGAGTAAAACCCTGTGCAGTGAAGTTGACCCACTCAACTTTAACCTATACCTCTGAACTTTAACCTATACCTCTGAACTTTAACCTATATTGTTGGCTTCTGGCCCTCCAGTAGTAGGTCAGATGATGAGCCTTCCTGGGTGACGGTGACAAGATGAGGAGGCTGGTCCTGTATGCACGCTGCACATGCTGGAGATCTCTCAGTAGTCAGAAATCATAAAGAGGAGGCCATTCAGGTGACTGCCTTGGCAATATCACGTGATTAGAAAACCTCTGCGCAACAGGATATTTATTCTGTGTCTCAAAGAGAAAAAGGCAAACCTAGACATTATGTCATGCTGAAGTAGGATGTGTCAATGGTGAAAAAAGCAAACCTAGACATTATGTCATGTTGAAGTAGAATGTGTCAATGGTGAAAAAGGCAAACCTAGACATTATGTCATGCTGAAGTAGGATGTGTCAATGAGCAAAAGGTGAACCTAGACATGTCATGCTGAAGTAGGATGTGTCAATGAGCAAAAGGTGAACCTAGACATTATGTCATGCTGAAGTAGAATGTGTCAATGAGCAAAAGGTGAACCTAGACATGTCATGCTGAAGTAGGATGTGTCAATGAGCAAAAGGTGAACCTAGACATTATGTCATGCTGAAGTAGGATGTGTCAATGAGCAAAAGGTGAACCTAGACATTATGTCATGCTGAAGTAGGATGTGTCAATGAGCAAAAGGTGAACCTAGACATTATGTCATGCTGAAGTAGAATGTGTCAATGAGCAAAAGGTGAACCTAGACATGTCATACTGAAGTAGGATGTGTCAATGAGCAAAAGGTGAACCTAGACATTATGTCATGCTGAAGTAGGATGTGTCAATGAGCAAAAGGTGAACCTAGACATTATGTCATGCTGAAGTAGAATGTGTCAATGAGCAAAAGGCAAACCTAGACATTATGTCATGCTGAAGTAGGATGTGTCAATGGTGAAAAAGGCAAACCTAGACATTATGTCATGTTGAAATTAGATGTGTCAATGGTGAAAAAGGCAAACTTAGACATTATGTCATGCTGAAGTTAGATGTATCAATGGTGAAAAAGGCAAACCTAGACATTATGTCATGCTGAAGTTATATGTGTCAAGGGGAATAAGGCAAACCTAGACATTATGTCATGCTGAAGTTAGATATGTCAAGAGGAAAATAGGCAAACTTGGACATTATGCCATACTAAAGTAAAATGTGTCAATGGGAAAAACATGAACTTGGACATTGTGCCATACTGAAGTGGATGTGTGTCAGGTGGCTCATTATCATTCTCATGTTGCTTTCACATTTTTCTTGTAAGCAAAGCTACTCACGTTATTCAGTTGCCTGTTATTACATTATGATTCGCCTAAAGAATGATCATCGCAAGACAAGGACAGAGACATTAAAATTAGCAACAGGTTATGGTCGTCACTAGGAAGAACGAAGTACCACAATGTAATATACAAGTAAATGGGAATATTCTTCAACAAGTGAATCGATACAATTATCTCGGAACAGTCATAACATCTGATGGGAGACGCCTTGAAGAGATTAGAACAAGAATCGCCATGACGAAAGTAGCCTTTAGCAAGATGAAAAACATTCTGACCAATAAAAAGATGTCAATTGAAACGAGAAAAAGAGTGTTGAGGGGATACATAAAGCTTGTTCTTTTGTATGGATGTGAAACTTGGACAATGTGCAGTCAAGCTGAAAAACATCTGATGGCTGCAGAAATGTGGTTTCTGAGGAAAATGCAAAGAATACCATGGACAGATAGAAAAACCAATGACCAAGTACTACAGGAGATAAATGAAACTCATAAATTGATTAGAGAAATTAGACGTAGACAGTCAAAATTTTTTGGACATGTTATGAGAGGAAATGGATTGGAGAACTTGGTGATAACTGGCAAGATTGAAGGGAACAGACCAAGAGGAAGACAGAGAGGAAAATACCTGTATGGCTTGGCCACATGGCATGGATGAGACAGGAACACTGAGCTGATTCACGACACTGGTGATCGAGTGAAATGGCGAGTCATGACCGCCCACACTTTCCGGCATGGCACATGATTGATTGATTGATTGTTATTACATTCACTGAATTTGATTTCATGTTTTGTTACTTACAATTTAAGTTCATGAAACAAATTTTCACTTGCAGGATTTCATCGTTGACAAAATCTTTTAAACAGGATGGCAAAGTTCATAAGGCGGTTGATGGTATGTACCTGAAATAGTGTCAAATTTTAAGGGGAAAAACCCTTTATGAGAACAAGTCCAACAATTGTTGTTTAGTTACACTGTATCTAAACTATGAGAACGTGCACTCATGAGACTATTTGTTAAGTTTTATTTTGCTTTATTTTTTTTTTTTTGGTATGCAGATGAAGCATAGCAGCAGTCTATGTCTAGCTTCATTTATTACATTTTACGTCAGGTATTACTGAGCTACTGTATGACAGAAGATGGCACTACCTGCTATCTGTTAGCACCTAATGTTGGGCGGCACTCACCAAACCCAATACCCCACATTGTGCCAATGGGGTTTGGGCAGAGGAGCGCAATTGGGAGAGTACAGTCTATTCCTAGTGTGAGAAAATGCAATCTAAAGACTCAATGTCATGGCAGGGCAGACCAGGCCTTAAGCTAGGATGGACGCTCAGACAGGCAGACAGTTAGAGCATTGCTTTGCTGATCTGACAGCTTCTATAGCTTATCTTGTTCCAGATGTATTGATGTTGCTTTTCCGCTGGAGTAAACTAGACAGGCCAAGAGAGGGATCATACTGAATGGGCAACACATGGTCACTACAGTTTAGTCCAGGCTTTGTGCTATGGCAGGGTTATCATGCCTTTTTGTTTAAAGGCATGGTCGCAGTATAAATGCTGATGAAGTAAAGCAGCAGTTTATCTCTAATTTTATTCATTACATGTTCACAGTTCTACAACAGTTAACCCATTTCAATAACTTATTTTGTCACGTGTGTGTTGTGACCTTCACCTTTTTGTTTACACAGGATTCTGCCTGGATATTTATGAAGGCCAAATCACTTGCCTTCTGGGACATAATGGAGCAGGCAAGACAACTCTGATTAATATGTTAACTGGAGTCATTTCCCCTACATCTGGCAATGCACATATCATGGGCTTGGTAAGAATTGACAAAATAAATACTTTGGTGATAATAACTGTTTTAGTATTATGCTTGCTTGCTTGCTTGTGTTCGTTGGCTTGAGCTCCAACACGAAGTCCTGCATGTTGGATGAAGGCATCCTGTTGTCCAACATCAGTGTGATGTCATACAGGACGCGTCAATAGGTCTTGGCCATTATATAACCCGGCCCTGGCGCCTTGGAAACACCTCTGCGTCCTTTTTAGTATTATGATCTTAAACCTGTCCAGGAATTTTCATTTCTCTGAAGAATAAATTGTGCTTTGGAAACTTTTTTCCACAGAGTAGAGAACTACATACATTAGTGTATATACCATTGGATCACCATACATGCTTTAGTTACTTCATTCATCACATACTTTTCTGAATGCCTTTGGTATCCCTCTGGGCAGTGGGTTGACAGAGTGTCAAACAAGATTTCCACTGATTAAACTCCTCAAGTGCGCTGTGAATACCTGGTTGTGGAGGAACATGATCACCTTTGCCATCCTCTATGAGATGACATGCTAATTATTGATTTCAATTTCTTTGCAAAATGTATCCCCATTGCTGGCTCCTGTTGTTTCTTTATTGTTTCTGTGTTTTATGGACTTCTGTAGGACATAACGCAGGCAAGTGACTTGGAGCAGATCCGCAAAAGATGTGGCATTTGTCCCCAGCACAACATCCTCTACGATGATTTGTCCTGCAGGGAGCATCTGGAGATGTTTGCTAATATCAAAGGTGTCCCTTCTCCTCTCATTAGTGAAACTGTAAGTAGAACATGCTCTCTTGTACATATTTAAGTTAATCAACTATGTATTCACTTCCAAGTACTACTAAGTACTGGCATGCATGAACAGGCTATATTTCATGGAAGCAAAAATAATGAAATACCAAGGTTTGTATTTCATGGAAGCTAAAACAATGAAATATAGAGGTTCTAGAGAGGCTGGGCATGAATAGATAGTTAATAAAATACATAGAAAGAAAACAAGTTAAATACTATGGCTACATTAACAGGCATATCTCTCTGGTGAAGCCCATACTGGAGGGAAGAGTTGAAGGCATGCGAGGAGCAAGGGGTAGACATCGATACAAGTGGGAAAATAGTGTCAAGAGATGGATGGGCGGACTGTTACGGTGTACAGTAAGGGCAAGAGGCTGTGTTGGAGATTCATTGCAACCAACCTTCATAGAGACAACATATAATTTATATAAGACTAAGTCTTCTGTATAATAATTAATGCAACTAAGTACTAAGTCTGCTATATGTTTGTAAATATCCAGTGTATGCCATCTTGTCATCGTTAAAACTGTAAGTGGGATATCATGTCTTCCATTTGTTTGATAATATCCAGGGTGTCTCATTTGACCTCATTAAGAAGACTTCAGTGAGGCATGCTGCTTTCCATATGTTTACTAACATGAAAAGTGCCCCATCTCATCCCATTGATAAGTGACACATTCTGTCTTTCATATATTTCAGAGCAATAATTTATCATAAGTTTGAATAATGTTGTTGGCACCTTGCAGTCTTGACAGACCAAAGTATGTGAGTTGGAATGTGGCCAATATTCCATCACAATGCCTGGGCAGAGCTTCAGAGAAACATGTGATGCCCAAACGACATGACCTCTCTCTCGGCCTAGCCTTGTGTTGTCCAGAGGAATGGGTAACCAATACGTCTGGCATAAGGTAGGCTGCAGCCCCTGGCGGCGCAGCATCAATCCAGTGGGAGCAGGTGGCAAGTTATGGCCAGACCCTGACACCCAAGGGACCCGGCTTAGAGGCGTTCAGCCTCGTATGAGCCCGGACCATAGGGGCATGCACATCTGTCATTTACAAGTGTCCGGTCCTGTGTAAAGCGTGCACTATCGTCAGACTCTCCACCTGACTTTAGCAGACCTCGCGACCAGCGGGAATAGGCCCGCCAGAGCTACCGCAGGAGATATTACTTGTCTATTGCGAGCAAATCCCCCATCCTTCCACTGTGCGGATCTCGCAACCGGCGAGAATAGGCCCGCCGGAGATTATGCTCGTCTGCTGCGAACAAATCTCTACCAAGACTGAATAAGTAAAGAAACGATAAAAGTAGTGGTATTTCAATTGCGCTTGCGCTCCCACCTATGCTACACCCTTCATGTGTCTTCACAAAGTCGGACTAGAGTCAAGCTCAACAGGGTCTTCTTTCCCCGCTGATTCTACCAAGCCCGTTCCATTGGCTGTGGTTTCGCTAGATAGTAGATAGGGACAGTGGGAATCTCGTTAATCCATTCATGCGCGTCACTAATTAGATGACGAGGCATTTGGCTACCTCACGACGGTCTAAACCCAGCTCACGTTCCCTATTAGTGGGTGAACAATCCAACGCTTGGCGAATTCTGCTTCGCAATGATAGGAAGAGCCGACATAGATAGACAAATGGTTAAATGCTTTATTGCCTGGTATATTTCACTGTATCTCATCATGTGCAGATTACAAAAATAAATCAATATGAATAAAGCAGCATGATGAATCCTTACAGCTGAAATAATCATTACATTTCCCCCTGCTTCAATAAAAATGTTACCACAGTAGTTTTAAACTGTCTTTTTGTTTACATCGTTTGGGGTTTGCACATGTGTATTGCAGCAGTCTCTAAAAACTTCAACATGCATCTGTTTTGTGTGTAATACATATATTTGTTGACATTATTGCACTGTCTCATGTTATTGATAAGACTGAAACATTCTTTCTTCCCCAAATGTTTGTTGACATCTAGGGCATCCTGATTCATTAGGCTAAGTTGCATAAGTTTTCTTTCCAATGTCTGCCATTAAAGTCAAGAAATATGCTTTAGCTTTCTCTGTCTGTCTCAGTTCTTGAACATGTAAGCAGTAAATGGAGGACTGTCTCAGACGGTAATTTGTGTTTTCTGCAGAGAGGTCAAGGGAATTTACTCTGCTTAAATGCATGATTAGTGTGATGTAATGAAGCACAGTGCTCCATGGTGAAGTGGTTAAGCCATCTACCTCGCACTCTGAAGGCTGTGGGTTCAATTCTGGGCTACATCTTTCGGTTCACGGGTGCATTTTTTTTGGAGACTACTGGGGGGGGGGGGGGGGGGGGGAGAGGGGAGCATAGTTGGAGCTATGAAGTTCGTGCTTTGTGCAACGCTTTCAGCAGGCTGCCCTGCAGAAAGAGACCAAACCAGATGGGACAAAACTTGGTGCAATAAAGTCAATCTTCTCGACTGTTAAGCGACTTTTTAAGTGACTCAACTGACACTCTTAACTCTTACCAGATCGCTGTACCGATTTTTCTGTAATTTCCAAATCTGCCACAATACCACTGCACCACTGTAATTTTCGGTACTTTGCCTAGTACGTGAAAAACATGCGTCACATACTAAAAATAATCACCCAATCATGGTCAAACCTCATGGTTAGCCATTGCAAATGTCTGCCCCCATGTGTTTGAATTGATTTTGTGTGGTTTAACGTGAAAAAATTCTGAAAATTCACAATGAAACGAGCGGCTGATGAACCAAGCACTTCAACAAGAAAGCGAAGTATGTCTAGGCTTTTCACAGTCCAACAGGTGATTGATACTTTGGTTGATTCAGACTCTGAGGAGTCAGAATTTCAGCAAGAGAGGTGGAATTTTGGTGCTAGATGAAAGGTAGACCTATTTTCTACAATGTCTCCAAATTCCATCTTATTCTAACCACTTGTTTGCATTAACTAACATTTTTCTATATAATGTTGGTTTTTTCTCTTTTATGCTCAGAAGCCCAGGTATAGGGACAGTTAGGTTCAGGGCCTCAGGTCTGGTAGGGTTACGCAGTTTCTGCCATGAAATTGCATTTCTTATTAGTCGAGTTTGGCTTCCTGTTAGTTGGAAGACTGAAAGACTGTGCTCTGTTCCAAGATTATAATTTGTGGCTACTTAGTATTTGATTCCATAATTGTGCTGTGTTCTGAGATTGATAATTTGTTGCTATCTACTATTTTATTCCATGATTGTGCTGTGTTTTGGGATTGAGAATTTGTTGATATCTACTATTTTATTCCATGATTGTGCTGTGTTTTGGGATTGATAATTTGTTGCTATCTACAATTTTATTCCATGATTGTGCTGTGTTCTGGGAGTGATAGTTTGTTGCTATCTACTATTTTATTCCATGATTGTGCCGTGTGCTGGGATTGATAATGTGTTGATTTCTACTGTTTGGTTCCATTCTCAGGTGGAGCAAGCCCTGGCAGACGTGGACCTGAAAAGTCAGAGTGAAACCTTTGCTAAGAACCTCAGTGGGGGGCAGAAGAGGAAGTTGTCTGTGGCCATTGCACTTATTGGGGACCCTAAGGTGACATTCAGGATCTCCACATATACATAACATACATACACATGCACACATATTTAAAGTTGAGCAGAGGCAGGGAGTATAGCGAGTATCCGTGGCGAAGGGCTTACGGACACAGTTCATAATTCTGTAGACCCATGTTTGAAACACAGATGCACACGATTTGGTAGCAGACCACGTTGTGCTGGGTTTTAACGAATTGGTATGGGAGCCGGTCATTCAGAAGTAATGGCAAACCACTGAACATAAACTTGCCAAGACAGCAACAATGGCAATAAAATGCTGGTGTTGACAGCGATGTCCTGTAAAGGATATGCCAAAAAAAAAAAAGAGGCAGGGAACATCTGGTGGTGGGCCGTATACATCCCGTGAAATTATCTGGTATATCTCTACTCTAGAAGGACAAAAGCCTTCTATGCACTTGAATGTGCTGGCGAATGTGTGTGGAACTAATTGAGGCATTTAATAAAAGATTAAAGGACTTTTAAATTTAACAAACGGAATTGAACATCTTTGCTATACCATTCAATGTGGAAGCAGTTGATGTGCAATCTATTATGTGATCCTCCTCTTCCCCAGAATGCCGCCTTGCATAATTTTTTCCGGACATTTAAGTCTCTTTACATACCCAGAATATTTCGATTTCCTCAACATTTTTTGTCTTCATAGCCAATCTTCTTCTGTGCTGAGTTCTTATTGGAGATATTTGTTTTTTCTCTTTTTTGTCCAATGAATTTTTAGTACTTTTCTGTAACACTTCATTCTGATACAAGGATTTTTAGGACGCCTTTATAAACACATGTACACCATCACACATTTACTCTCACAGACGGATAGATATACACATGTACATGTCACACATTCATACACACACATACATGCATGTATGCTCGTACACACACACACTACATAAATAAATCAAGAAAACTGTCATGTCCAAGCTGGCAATGTTTTTGTCTTTCATCATTGCTAGTTGATTTTCCTGGACGAACCCACTGCTGGCATGGACCCGTTCTCACGACGCCACCTGTGGTCACTGCTGAAGAGAATGAAGGAGGGCAAGGTCGTTTTACTGACCACTCATTTCATGGACGAGGCTGACATACTTGCAGGTATTTGTCTAGCAGCAATACTTCTTCTTTTCTTCTTCTGTGTTCATCCGGAGTGTTTTTTCAGAAGTAATTGCGGTGTGTCTAAGTTAGGCACCCTTGAGCCGAGACCCTTAGGCCAACACATCCAACTTGAGTGTGCAGTTTTTATTCAGGTTAGCATTCCTGGAGGACTCTCACTGTTGTGGTGCCATCAACATCCCAGCTGGTCAAGTTAGAACGGTCTAAGACTTTATGGTCAGCCCTCAAGGGAAGGCAGGAGCAGTCCATGGCATGTTCCACTATCTGGGAAGGCTTCCATAAATGCAGAGATGACACATAGTGCTCAGGTGCCGGGCTCACCCCAGGAATCACCACGTCCTGCACATGGATGCTTTAATTCCTCTCTTCCATGTATTGGGCATTTTGTTCGCCACAGGCCGCTCCTCGCACACACCAGGAATGGTCAGTCTGCGGACGACTTCCACTCATCTGTACAGACGCTGTGCCCGGAAAACTAGATCATCAGAGCTGTTCTGGTCGGAAAACTAGATAGTCTGAGCTGTTCCAGCTGGAAGACAAGATAGAGTTGTTCCGGGTACGAGGGACATTTCATTTGGACGTTTTTGCATTGTGCCAATTTATTTGCACCCTTAGGCTGGAACATCCGACTTCTGCGGTCATTTTTTAATCAGGTTGGCCTTCCTGGAGGTTTCGAGGGACATTCTGTTGTGGTGTCGTCCACATCTCTGCTGGTCAAGTTAGAAGGGCCAAGGACTTTACGGTCAGTCCTCAATGGAAGGCAAGGACAGTCCATGGGCATTTTCCACCATCCAAGGAGGCTTTCATAATTGCAGAGTCGGCACATAGTGCTCTGAGATTGGGCTCACCCAAGGAATCTCCACTTCCTGCTCATGGCTGCTTTAATTCCTCTCTTCCATGTATTGGGTATTTCGTTCGCCCCTGGCCGCTCCCCGCACATACCAGGAACGGTCAGTCTGCAGACGACATCCACTCAGCAAGCTTTCGCTTGGACTTCCAGGTAATGGATTCGCTAGCCAAGCATTCCATTTCGTGTTAATGAGACGTTTTTTCTACCTTAGTCTGCAGCCAATATCCACTCTGCAGTTTATCACTTTGAACTTCCATGTAATGGATTCGCTTGCCGAACATTCCATTTCGTGTTAATGAGACGTTTTTCCACCTTTGTCTATGCTCACTCAGTGCTATTTCACCTTTAGTAATGCTCACGAGGTAGGCAACATGTGCTGCCGGCTCAGCACCTTACCTCCATGCAACAGAGAGTGAGTAATGGCCAGGCTCTCTCATCTGGGGATCCCTCTTATCCCTCGGATGAAAGCCTTCGAACAGGTATCTGAATCAAGCATGTAGCAGGCTTAGCATCTCACCACCATTTTGCAGTGGGTGAGTGTCAGCCCAGCTCTTACATCTGGGGGATGTTGATTTAGAGGCGTTCAGTCATTTCCCTCAGTGAAGAGCCTTAGAGTATGTGTCCGGACCAAGAATTTGTGGCATTGTGCGCCTGATTCGGTTTTTGACTGACTATCTTCAGTCTACCTGCAGAGCAGCAGGTTGTGACTCTCTTGGTCTGGTCCCTATCCCAAGGCCGGTCTGACATGTAGTTGTGCTTCAGTCGGCAGTGCTCTTGGGGTCATTGGGACACGCGAGACACATCAGAGTGGAACAGCAATACAGTTTGTATTGGTAGTTATGAATTGTATCTGGCAATAACAGCAGAAAAATAAATGTCACTACAGTTTGACAATCTTTTGGGCATTACATAAAAGTAATAACTGAATTAAGGGTTGCTAAACGATAGCTGGTCTCCATGGCTAAAGGCTTATGGACGAGATTCGTAAGCCCGATTTCTCGCGTTCGAAACACAGCTGCGACCATTTTGGCAATAAATTGCTGGTGTTGACAGTGATGTCCTGTAAATAGGATATGCAAAAAAATATCTCTTTTTCTCTTTCTCATCTCTTCCCCTTTTCTCTATTACCCTTCCCCCTTCTATCTCTTACCCTTTCTGCCTCTTTTCTTTCTTCTCTCTCTCTCTCTCTCTCTCTCTCTCTCTCTCTCTCTCTCTCTCTCTCTCTCTCTCTCTCTCTCTCTCTCTCTCTCTCTCTCTCTCTCTCTCTCTCACCCTTCCTCTTTTTTCTAATACTACTCCCTTTCTCTTCTTGCTTCTCTCTTCCCTTTCTTCTCCTAGGACTCTCTTATTAAATTCATTGTACTGCCATTAGCCTCTTAAAAAGGGCCATTTCTGGCATTTTCTGCAGGTCTTTTCATTGTGAACACAAAGAACTAATTTCACAGTTGTTGACACCACCACCATTTGCCTTTACCTTCCCACAAACCACTTGTACTTTTAAAACATTCACATGTTTTGTGCCCCCATCTGATCAATCTGTCATTGAACTCATAGCGAACTCATACCATAAAGTGGTGTTTGGGGCATGGGTGTTTTCCGCACATACCAATAAATCAGTAACTCTGAGTATCCATACTCTGTCACTAGAAGGTGCAGCATTACTCTATCTGTTGCCCATCATTACTCTATCTGTTGCCCACCCTCTATCACTCTATCTGTTGCCCATCCTCTATCACTCTATCTGTTGCCCATCCTCTATCACTAGAAGGTGCAGCATCACTCTATCTGTTGCCCATCCTCTATCACTCCATCTGTTGCCCATCCTCTATCACTCTATCTGTTGCCCATCCTCTATCACTTCATCTGTTGCCCATCCTCTATCACTCCATCTGTTGCCCATCCTCTATCACGCCATCTGTTTCCCATCCTCTATCACTCTATCTGTTGCCCATCCTCTATCACTAGAAGGTGCAGCATCACTCTATCTGTTGCCCATCCTCTATCACTAGAAGGTGCAGCATCACTGTATCTGTTGCCCATCCTCTATCACTAGAAGGTGCAGCATCACTCTATCTGTTGCCCATCGTCTATCACTAGAAGGTGCAGCATCACTCTATCTGTTGCCCATCCTCTATCACTCCATCTCTTGCCCATCCTCTATCACTCCATCTCTTGCCCATCCTCTATCACTAGAAGGTGCAGCATCACTCCATCTGTTGCCCATCCTCTATCTCTCCATCTGTTGCCCACCCTCTATCACTCCTTCTGTTGCCCACCCTCTATCTCTCCATCTGTTGCCCACCCTCTATCACTCCATCTGTTGCCCATCCTCTATCACTAGAAGGTGCAGCATTACTCTATCTGTTGCCCATCCTCTATCACTAGAAGGTGCAGCATCACTCTATCTGTTGCCCATCGTCTATCACTAGAAGGTGCAGCATCACTCTATCTGTTGCCCATCCTCTATCACTCCATCTCTTGCCCATCCTCTATCACTCCATCTCTTGCCCATCCTCTATCACTAGAAGGTGCAGCATCACTCCATCTGTTGCCCATCCTCTATCTCTCCATCTGTTGCCCACCCTCTATCACTCCTTCTGTTGCCCACCCTCTATCTCTCCATCTGTTGCCCACCCTCTATCACTCCATCTGTTGCCCACCCTCTATCTCTACATCTGTTGCCCACCCTCTATCTCTCCATCTGTTGCCCACCCTCTATCTCTCCATCTGTTGCCCACCCTCTATCACTCCATCTGTTGCCCACCCTCTATCTCTCCATCTGTTGCCCATCCTCTATCTCTCCATCTGTTTCCCATCCTCTATCTCTCCATCTGTTGCCCACCCTCTATCTCTCCATCTGTTGCCCACCCTCTATCACTCCTTCTGTTGCCCACCCTCTATCTCTCCATCTGTTGCCCACCCTCTATCACTCCATCTGTTGCCCATCCTCTATCACTAGAAGGTGCAGCATTACTCTATCTGTTGCCCATCACTCCATCTGTTGCCCACCCTCTATCTCTCCATCTGTTGCCCACCCTCTATCTCTCCATCTGTTGCCCGCCCTCTATCACTCCTTCTGTTGCCCACCCTCTATCTCTCCATCTGTTGCCCACCCTCTATCACTCCATCTGTTGCCCATCCTCTATCACTCCATCTGTTGCCCACCCTCTATCACTAGAAGGTGCAGCATTACTCTATCTGTTGCCCACCCTCTATCTCTCCATCTGTTGCCCATCCTCTATCTCTCCATCTGTTGCCCACCCTCTATCTCTCCATCTGTTGCCCACCCTCTATCTCTCCATCTGTTGCCCATCCTCTATCACTAGAAGTTGCCATGTCACTCCATCTGTTGCCCATCCTCTATCTCTCCATCTGTTGCCCACCCTCTATCTCTCCATCTGTTGCCCACCCTCTATCACTCCATCTGTTGCCCACCCTCGATCTCTCCATCTGTTGCCCATCCTCTATCTCTCCATCTGTTGCCCATCCTCTATCTCTCCATCTGTTGCCCACCCTCTATCTCTCCATCTGTTGCCCATCCTCTATCTCTCCATCTGTTGCCCATCCTCTATCACTATCTGTTGCCCATCCTCTATCTCTCCATCTGTTGCCCATCCTCTATCTCTCCATCTGTTCCCCATCCTCTATCTCTCCATCTGTTGCCCATCCTCTATCACTAGAAGTTGCCATGTCACTCCATCTGTTGCCCATCCTCTATCTCTCCATCTGTTGCCCACCCTATATCTCTCCATCTGTTGCCCATCCTCTATCACTAGAAGTTGCCATGTCACTCCATCTGTTGCCCATCCTCTATCTCTCCATCTGTTGCCCATCCTCTATCTCTCCATCTGTTGCCCACCCTCTATCTCTCCATCTGTTGCCCATCCTCTATCTCTCCATCTGTTGCCCATCCTCTATCACTATCTGTTGCCCACCCTCTATCTCTCCATCTGTTGCCCATCCTCTATCTCTCCATCTGTTGCCCACCCTCTATCACTAGAAGTTGCCATGTCATTCCATCTGTTACCCATCCTCTATCTCTCCATCTGTTGCCCATCCTCTATCACTATCTGTTGCCCACCCTCTATCTCTCCATCTGTTGCCCATCCTCTATCTCTCCATCTGTTGCCCATCCTCTATCTCTCCATCTGTTGCCCATCCTTTATCACTCCATCTGTTGCCCACCCTCTATCACTCCATTTGTTGCCCACCCTCTATCTCTCCATCTGTTGCCCACCCTCTATCTCTCCATCTGTTGCCCATCCTCTATCACTCCATCTGTTGCCCACCCTCTATCTCTCCATCTGTTGCCCATCCTCTATCTCTCCATCTGTTGCCCATCCTCTATCACTCCATCTGTTGCTCACCCTCTATCTCTCCATCTGTTGCCCACCCTCTATCACTCCATCTGTTGCCGATCCTCTATCACTAGAAGGTGCAGCATCACTCCATCTGTTGCCGATCCTCTATCATTAGAAGGTGCAACATCACTCCATCTGTTGCCCATCCTCTATCACTAGAAGTTGCCATGTCACTCCATCTGTTGCCCATCCTCTATCTCTCCATCTGTTGCCCACCCTCTATCTCTCCAACGGTTGCCCACCCTCTATCACTCCATCTGTTGCCCACCCTCTATCTCTCCATCTGTTGCCCATCCTCTATCACTCCATCTGTTGCCCATCCTCTATCTCTCCATCTGTTGCCCATCCTCTATCTCTCCATCTGTTGCCCATCCTCTATCTCTCCATCTGTTGCACATCCTCTATCTCTCCATCTATTGCCCACCCTCTATCTCTCCATCTGTTGCCCATCCTCTATCTCTCCATCTGTTGCCCATCCTCTATCACTATCTGTTGCCCACCCTCTATCTCTCCATCTGTTGTCCATCCTCTATCTCTCCATCTGTTGCCCACCCTCTATCACTAGAAGTTGCCATGTCATTCCATCTGTTACCCATCCTCTATCTCTCCATCTGTTGCCCATCCTCTATCACTATCTGTTGCCCACCCTCTATCTCTCCATCTGTTGCCCATCTTCTATCTCTCCATCTGTGCCATGTCATTCCATCTGTTGCCCATCCTCTATCTCTCCATCTGTTGCCCATCCTCTATCACTATCTGTTGCCCACCCTCTATCTCTCCATCTGTTGCCCATCCTCTATCACTCCATCTGTTGCCCACCCTCTATCACTCCATCTGTTGCCCATCCTCTATCTCTCCATCTGTTGCCCACCCTCTATCTCTCCATCTGTTACCCACCCTCTATCTCTCCATCTGTTGCCCATCCTCTATCACTCCATCTGTTGCCCACCCTCTATCTCTCCATCTGTTGCCCATCCTCTATCTCTCCATCTGTTGCCCATCCTCTATCTCTCCATCTGTTGCCCACCCTCTATCTCTCCATCTGTTGCCCACCCTCTATCTCTCCATCTGTTGCCCACCCTCTATCACTCCATCTGTTGCCCATCCTCTATCACTCCATCTGTTGCCCACCCTCTATCTCTCTATCTGTTGCCCATCCTCTATCTCTCCATCTGTTGCCCATCCTCTATCACTAGAAGTTGCCATGTCATTCCATCTGTTGCCCATCCTCTATCTCTCCATCTGTTGTCCATCCTCTACCACAAGCCCATGTGTTTCTGGGACCCATAAAGGGAGCAAGAACACTAACACTGTAACCCATCATGCATGGCATCAAAGGCAACAAGGGAGAGTTGGTATGAGACTGACTACTTCATATTATAGAAAGTTTTAGCTGCAGAATTCGACGACTCATGAAGTTTTAGTCAATGTATTGTTGTTATTCCTTGGTTTCGTCTATTCAATACAGACAGAAAGGCATTCATTAGGAGAGGCAAGCTGCGCTGTTGTGGATCATCGCTGTTTCTGAAAAATAAATTTGGTGTGGGTTATCATTTGACGTAAGTGGATTTAATAAAATGTAGAAATAGCATTCATAAATAGTGACAGAAATGTTCATAACCAAACTCTAATATGGAATTATAAAGTCCAAACTGCCATAAAGAAGTGCAGTGTGTTATCAGTGTATGTCTTCAGCAATAGACTATTTCATTTCCAAGCATCCTGCAATCTCCAACCAATCAATTCATGTTCTGACTCCTTGCTATGCCATGATAAATGGCTGTCAAGAATCTTCTTTTATGGCCTTCCTCTATTTCTCTTTCCAGAAATCTTTCCATTTGTCATATGTCCTTGTTTTTCTCTTCCAATAGTGTGCCTCTTTCTGATGTTTGTTATGTCTTTAAGTGTTAGCCTTTTTCAAAACAGACAACGCATTTTGGCTGTCATCTCTGAGATCTCAAACAATGTTTTCTTGCGTACTAATTGCTTAGGATTCACATCCATTTGTTAGAGCTGGATCATGCAAGAACCCTTGTTTGAACCTCCAATGACAGGATTTTATTGCATACGATTTTCTTCTTTTTATAAAATGCAGTGTTTGCTTGTTTAACCTGATTACATCATTTAATGAAGGGCGGCAGTAATACTGTGACTAGCACTCTTACCTGCTGACCCGGTAGTCATGTGTTTGAATCCCCTTCGAGACAATAATTTTTTCCCATTAACCTGGATCAACCCAGCCTAAAATGCACCAGAACATTTTCTGGAAAATAAAGGTGATTGGGGTCACATGATCACACCACATGTTGAGTGTTGATTGGTCTATAAAAATATGGGGCACTCATGATGTATCCAATACATGGCATGAAAAGGGGTCGTTTCCGTTACTTTTTACAATAAGTGAATTCTTCTTTTTTAAGCAATGATCTTCTATTGCTTTCATTTGGTCTTCCTAATCCTTTCTATGGCATACATTTCTTGATGACTCACACATGTATCAATATTTGTTTTGTCAATAGTGTGATGTCTTGCAAACATTTCTTGATGACCCATATATGTATCAATACTTGTTTTGTCAATAGTTTGATTGATGTCTTGCAAACATTTATTGATGACTCACACATGTATCAATATTTGTTTTGTCAATAGTGTGATCAATAGTGTGATGTCTTGCAAACATTTCTTGATGACTCACACATGTATCAATATTTGTTTTGTCAATGGTGTGATGTCTTACAAACATTTCTTGATGACCCATATATGTATCAATACTTGTTTTGTCAATTGTGTGATGTCTCGCATACATTTCTTGATGACTTACACATGTATCAATATTTGTTTTGTCAATTGTATGATGTCTCACATACATTTCTTGATTAACTACACAAGTATAAATGTTTGTTTTGTCAATTGTATGTCTCACATACATTTCTTGATTAACTGCACAAGTATCAATGTTTGTTTTGTCAATTGTGTGATGTCTCACATACATTTCTTGATGACCCAAGCATGTATCAATGTTTGTTTTGTCAATTGTATGATGTCTCGCATATGTATCAGTGTTTGTTTTGTAAATTGTTTGATGTCTTGCACATATATCAATGTTTGTTTTGTCAATTGTGTGATGTCTCGCACATGTATCAGTGTTTGTTTTGTAAATTGTGTGATGTCTAACATACATTCTTGATGACCCACACTTGTATCAATGTTTGTTTCTCACTTGTGTGATGCCTCATTCTCCAGCATGGTTGTAGAACCAAACTGTGACGTGGGGACTGTTACAAATCTGCTCAAATCAGTTATTCCAGACGTGGAACACACAAGGACTCATGGGAAGGAAATCAGTTATACAGTACCTCTCCAAGATGTGTCCAAGTTTTCAGGTGGGTCTGTAATTATAATTCAGATTCACCTGTAATTATAATGTGAGATTCACTCGTATTTGATTATAAATAAAAACATGTAAGAGTTTAGGTTGTCTGTAATTAATAATAAAATGTATTTTTAAAGTTTGGTGCAACTGGTATCTTCCCAAGATTTTCTCTGTGACAGTGGCATCTTCATCTCAAAGGGCACACCAAGATTTTCTATGTGACAGTGGCATCTTCATCTCAAAGGGCACACCAAGATTTTCTCTGCGACAGTGGCATCTTCATCTCAAAGGGCACACCAAGATTTTCTCTGTGACAGTGGCATCTTCATCTCAAAGGTCACACATAGATTTTCTCTATGACAGCGGCATCTTCAGCTCTGGAATTGGAACGCCAATTATTCCTCCTGTCACAGACTCACCTAAAGAGCGGTACCAACCTAAAAGAATGAGACACTGGCGAAGGGATATAAACCCAGCAAAAGGGAAAGAACCGAGTCACTCGAAGGCTCGAATAATCTAGAGCCTTCTCGAAGGAACGGTCAGTGGGTCCACAGCCACGTGGACACTGATGGGGCCCGCCGATTGCGGGGTCCACGAGAAACTCAGAGAGAGTTACCACCCGTGTCGAATTAAGACACGTGTGGAAGGACAGACCCAGACTGGACATCGAGGAAGCAACAGGGCTTACCTTAAGGGGACTTGATAGTTTCAGACCCAAGTGTTTTAGGGGTCTTATACATACATTACTATCTGTTAGATAGCTGCTAGAGTTATTGTGATAACCATGTTCACTATGTTCATTGTAAACTCCTGTGATACGCAATGTACTAAATGCTGGCGTGTGAAAACTCACTTCGCCAGCGTACTGTAATATAAATGTAAATAAATGATGCTCGATTGTATCTGAATGGAGTTTGTTGCCTGTATGAGCCCGAGTTTCAATCCCCTAGAGATCTAGGACTGTGACACCTCCCCATGACGCTTGACGGCAAAAGTGGAAGATTATGATGATGATGATGATTAAAATATTGCTCCAGAGCTGAACTTTGAACCCAGGATATGGCTACACGACAATAGAGAGAAACAATATATTTGTGTGTGTGTTTTCTCAGATCTGTTTGGCAATCTGGACCAGGTGGCAGAATCATACGGCATTAAGAGCTATGGTGTGTCCATGACAACCTTGGAAGAAGTCTTCCTGAAGCTAGGTGAGTAGTCGTCATGTTATCTTTGTGTTAGATTACAATCAGCTAAGTTGGTGTATATCTGGTTATCATATTATGTAGTCTTTACTTTAGATTATATTTAGCTTACTTCTGCTCCTCAACTTCTGCTCCTCAACTTCTGCTTTTTTTCCATTCACTCTAATAGCCACGTGCCAGTTAAACTGGTTTCTGTGATGACGATTCATGTCCTGTCACATCCAGCTCAACTTCTGGCATATTTCATTGGAATAAATTATGTAGAACTTGTAGCTTTGTAATTCTGTCTCACTTTCATCTGTGATAGGCTAATATTTATTACATACCTGTATTTATCTTGTTATAACTGCAGTGTTGTTCACTGTCTCCAATTTTGACTGTTGTTATCATTGCAATCTTGTGCTCTTATTAATATTCAGTCTCATCATCTCATCGAGGTGAAACATAAACAGCGGGAGAGTGCCTGTTTATGGGCTTCATGTATCGAGGTTCCCATGAACTCTGCCATTCCCTGTCCATCGTTTACATGGCCAGGCTATTCCTCTGCTTCCATTTGGTCTGTACATCATTGCTTGTTGTGGTATACTGTTAGTTGGTAGCCTAGTTATATGGCCAAACTATTTAACTTTATGTTTTCTGTTGAAATCTAGCGCTGCTATATCCCTCACTTATAAGTAAAATATAGAATATGGATTGTGCAGAGTATCACCAGACATCTGTCTAAATATTGCGTGTGAAGTGAGATGGTCTGACATCCATTCCGTCCCCTTTAGTCAGCTGTGCTCTTAATGCGGTTGAATCATTACCTTCGACCATTTATTATTTTTGGAGTCATTTGTACACACCACAGAGATCAGGTGACATTATTGTTAATTATAATAATATTGGCTTTCTTTTTTATGTGATTAAAAACAATTGTAGGGACACATCATTCTTTATATTCCAAGGTTGTCTATCCATAATCCTGTTAAATCACAATAAATTTATATGTAGTTATGATGTTAGATTATGGTCGTCACTAGGAAGAAAGAAATACCACAATGCAATATACGGGTAAATTGGAATATTCTTAAACAAGTGAATCGGTACAATTATCTCGGAACAGTTATAACATCTGATGGGAGATACCTTGAAGAAATTGAACAAGAATTGCTCTGGCAAAGATAGCCTTGTTTGATGGAAAACATACTGACCAATAAAAAGATGTCATTTGAAACGATAAAAAGAGTGTTGAGATGCTACAAAGAACCTGTACTTTTGTATGGATGTGAAACGTGGACAATGAGCAGACAAGCTGAAAAACATCTAATGCCAGTGGAATTGTGGTTTATGAGGAAAATACAAAGAAAACCATGGACAGACAAAAAAAACCAATGACCATGTCCTTCAAGAAACAAATGAAAACCGTAAACTGATAAGAGAAATTCGACATAGTCAAAATTTTTTGGGCATGTTATGAGAAAAATAAACTGGAGAATTTGGTGATGTCTGGCAAGTTTGAGGGGAAAAGAACAAGGGAAAGGCAGAGAAATAAATATCTGGATGGCTTGACCATATGGCATGGATGGGACAAAAATAATACTCTGGTGATCGTGTGAGATGGCAAAACATGACTGCCCACACTTACCGACATGGCACATGATGAAGAATAGTAGCCTACAGCTGTGACAGAAACTTGCCAGAAGTAGGCTGTACAGAACTTCCTGTGAGAACTACCAGATAAAACTGCACCAGATATAAAACATGTTAGTTTGTCATTCAGTCTTCAGTAAGCTTACCAGTGGCACGTTTCGTTTTGTCATTCACACCCCTTAGTGAGTTATCTGAATCACATGTTTCATAGTAGAGAAGATTCACATACAAATTCTTCAGTTTATGCCAGGAACTGTGCTTTCCAATACTGGTGTTTCTAAGCCTTTTGATGTTTGATATGACCAAAGTTTTTCAGTTTCTAAGAGAAACAATGCTGTACATGAGCCAGTTTTCTTAGATATTCAGATTTTGTAGAAAGTCAGTATTTGTCTTCTTCTGTGAAATGTCAGTGTTTGTCTAGCTTGTTAGTTAGTTAGTTAGTTAGGTAGTTAGTTAGTTAGTTTGTTTGTTTGTTTGTTTGTTTATTTGGTAGTTTGTTAGTTAGTTAGTTAGGTAGTTAGGTAGGTAGGTAGGTAGGTAGTTAGTTAGTTAGTTAGTAGTTAGTTAGTTAGTTAGTTAGTTAGTTTGTTTGTTTGTTTGTTTGTTTGTTAGTTAGTTAGTTAGTTAGTTAGTTAGTTTTAGTTAGTTAGTTAGTTAGTTAATTAGTTTTAGTTAGTTTTAGTTAGTCAGTCAGTCAGTCAGTCAGTCAATAAGTCAGTCAGTCAGTCACAGTTCCAGCTTTATTTCAACGGGTCGTCCCCATTATCCTGTGCTAGTGAATAACACACAAAAGCTCCTCACTGTCCAATGTGAAAAGTGGAACAGACAGGAGTCAACAGCCCGCACAGGTACACTGTGCATAATGCCGCCACTAGAATTTTGACACAAAAGTCGTCCACAAAAAATACAGTTCATCGTCGATGGAATCGGCAGTCACCAGAAAGACTTCATTGACCCTGCTTGTATCCCATATGGCTCTGTCTCTTTCCGCAGGGTGACCAGCTGAAAGCGCCGCACATAGCACAAACTCCATAGCTCCAGTGACTACTCCCAGGAGTCTCCTGAAATATGCACTTGTGAACTGAAAAGGCAACCAGTCAATTCAACAACAGCCGACTGCCATGATTCCAAACATGCAGTTCATGCTACACACAAGCACGGACAAATGTAAAAGCATTCCACACAAAATTCAAAGCTCAGTATTACGCCACGCACTCACTCAGTAGCAGGGTGATGGAACCATGCACTACCAGTCCAACATGAGGAAAATGCGAATGCAAACCGTAGCCATAAGCATAAATACTCCAGAGGCTTAACAGTTCAAATGCCTATCCGCCATGTTGGGGACTGGAAGTCTTCTGTAAAATGTTAACATTTGTCTTCTTCTGTCGAATGTCAGCATTTGTCTTCTTCTGTACAATGTCAGCATTTGTCTTCTTCTGTACAATGTCAGCGTTTGTCTTCTTCTGTACAATGTCAGCGTTTGTCTTCTTCTGTACAATGTCAGCATTTGTCTTCTTCTGTACAATGTCAGCATTTGTCTTCTTCTGTACAATGTCAGCATTTGTCTTCTTCTGTACAATGTCAGCATTTGTCTTCTTCCGTACAATGTCAGCATTTGTCTTCATCTGTACAATGTCAGCATTTGTCTTCATCTGTACAATGTCAGCATTTGTCTTCTTCTGTACAATGTCAGCATTTGTCTTCATCTGTACAATGTCAGCATTTGTCTTCATCTGTACAATGTCAGCATTTGTCTTCTTCTGTACAATGTCAGCATTTGTCTTCATCTGTACAATGTCAGAATTTGTCTTCTTCTGTACAATGTCAGCATTTGTCTTCTTCTGTACAATGTCAGCATTTGTCTTCTTCTGTACAATGTCAGCGTTTGTCTTCTTCTGTACAATGTCAGCGTTTGTCTTCTTCTGTACAATGTCAGCATTTGTCTTCTTCTGTACAATGTCAGCGTTTGTCTTCTTCTGTACAATGTCAGCATTTGTCTTCTTCTGTAAAATGTCAGCATTTGTCTTCTTCTGTACAATGTCAGCGTTTGTCTTCTCCTGTACAATGTCAGCGTTTGTCTTCTCCTGTACAATGTCAGCGTTTGTCTTCTCCTGTACAATGTCAGCGTTTGTCTTCTCCTGTACAATGTCAGCATTTGTCTTCTTCTGTACAATGTCAGTGTTTGTCTTCTTCTGTACAATGTCAGCATATGTCTTCATCTGTACAATGTCAGCATTTGTCTTCTTCTGTACAATGTCAGCATTTGTCTTATTCTGTAGAATGTCAGCGTTTGTCTTCATCTGTACAATGTCAGCATTTGTCTTCATCTGTACAATGTCAGCATTTGTCTTCATCTGTACAATGTCAGCGTTTGTCTTCTTCTGTACAATGTCAGCATTTGTCTTCTTCTGTACAATGTCAGCATTTGTCTTCATCTGTACAATGTCAGCATGTGTCTTCATCTGTACAATGTCAGCATGTGTCTTCTTCTGTACAATGTCAGCATTTGTCTTCTTCTGTACAATGTCAGCATTTGTCTTCTTCTGTACAATGTCAGCGTTTGTCTTCTTCTGTACAATGTCAGCGTTTGTCTTCTTCTGTACAATGTCAGCGTTTGTCTTATTCTGTACAATGTCAGCGTTTGTCTTCTTCTGTACTTCTTCTTCTTCTTCGTTCATCTGGAGTTTTTTTTCGGACGTGATTGCGTTGTGCCTGTCCACAGCAGAGCTGCGTTCTTGCGCCGTTAGGCCGACACATCCGACTTCTGCGGGCATTTGTTGACCGGGTTAACCTTCCCGGGCTTCTGTACAATGTCAGCGTTTGTCTTCTTCTGTACAATGTCAGCGTTTGTCTTCATCTGTACAATGTCAGCATTTGTCTTCATCTGTACAATGTCAGCATTTGTCTTCTTCTGTACAATGTCAGCATTTGTCTTCTTCTGTACAATGTCAGCATTTGTCTTCTTCTGTACAATGTCAGCGTTTGTCTTCTTCTGCACAATGTCAGCGTTTGTCTTCTTCTGTACAATGTCAGCGTTTGTCTTATTCTGTACAATGTCAGCGTTTGTCTTCATCTGTACAATGTCAGCATTTGTCTTCTTCTGTACAATGTCAGCATTTGTCTTCTTCTGTACAATGTCAGCGTTTGTCTTCTTCTGCACAATGTCAGCGTTTGTCTTCATCTGTACAATGTCAGCATTTGTCTTTTTCTGTACAATGTCAGCATTTGTCTTCTTCTGTACAATGTCAGCATTTGTCTTCTTCTGTACAATGTCAGCATTTGTCTTCTTCTGTACAATGTCAGCCTTTGTCTTCTTCTGTACAATGTCAGCATTTGTCTTCTTCTGTACAAAGTCTTCTTCTTCTTCTACAATATTTTAAGAATTTGTCTGAACCTATCTTATTTGTCTTCTTGTTCTACAACATTTTAAGAATTTGTCTGAACCTATCTTATTTGTCTTCTTGTTGTTCTACAATATTTTAAGAATTTGTCTGAACCTATCTTATTTGTCTTCTTCTTGTTCTACAATATTTTAAGAATTTGTCTTCATCTGTACAATGTCTTCTTCTTGTTCTACAATATTTTAAGAATTTGTCTGAACCTATCTTATTTGTCTTCTTCTTGTTCTACAATATTTTAAGAATTTGTCTTCATCTGTACAATGTCTTCTTCTTCTTCTACAATATTTTAAGAATTTGTCTGAACCTATCTTATTTGTCATCTTCTTGTTCTACAATATTTTAAGAATTTGTCTTCATCTGTACAATGTCTTCTTCTTCTTCTACAATATTTTAAGAATTTGTCTGAACCTATCTTATTTGTCATCTTCTTGTTCTACAATATTTTAAGAATTTGTCTTCATCTGTACAATGTCATCTTCTTGTTCTACAATATTTTAAGAATTTGTCTTCATCTGTACAATGTCTTCTTCTTGTTCTACAATATTTTAAGAATTTGTCTGAACCTATCTTATTTGTCATCTTCTTGTTCTACAATATTTTAAGAATTTGTCTTCATCTGTACAATGTCATCTTCTTGTTCTACAATATTTTAAGAATTTGTCTTCATCTGTACAATGTCATCTTCTTGTTCTACAATATTTTAAGAATTTGTCTGAACCTATCTTATTTGTCATCTTCTTGTTCTACAATATTTTAAGAATTTGTCTTCATCTGTACAATGTCATCTTCTTGTTCTACAATATTTTAAGAATTTGTCTTCATCTGTACAATGTCATCTTCTTGTTCTACAATATTTTAAGAATTTGTCTGAACCTATCTTATTTGTCATCTTCTTGTTCTACAATATTTTAAGAATTTGTCTGAACCTATCTTATTTGTCATCTTCTTGTTCTACAATATTTTAAGAATTTGTCTGAACCTATCTTATTTGTCATCTTCTTGTTCTACAATATTTTAAGAATTTGTCTTCATCTGTACAATGTCATCTTCTTGTTCTACAATATTTTAAGAATTTGTCTTCATCTGTACAATGTCATCTTCTTGTTCTACAATATTTTAAGAATTTGTCTGAACCTATCTTATTTGTCATCTTCTTGTTCTACAATATTTTAAGAATTTGTCTGAACCTATCTTATTTGTCATCTTCTTGTTCTACAATATTTTAAGAATTTGTCTGAACCTATCTTATTTGTCATCTTCTTGTTCTACAATATTTTAAGAATTTGTCTTCATCTGTACAATGTCATCTTCTTGTTCTACAATATTTTAAGAATTTGTCTTCATCTGTACAATGTCATCTTCTTGTTCTACAATATTTTAAGAATTTGTCTGAACCTATCTTATTTGTCATCTTCTTGTTCTACAATATTTTAAGAATTTGTCTTCATCTGTACAATGTCATCTTCTTGTTCTACAATATTTTAAGAATTTGTCTTCATCTGTACAATGTCATCTTCTTGTTCTACAATATTTTAAGAATTTGTCTGAACCTATCTTATTTGTCATCTTCTTGTTCTACAATATTTTAAGAATTTGTCTGAACCTATCTTATTTGTCATCTTCTTGTTCTACAATATTTTAAGAATTTGTCTTCATCTGTACAATGTCATCTTCTTGTTCTACAATATTTTAAGAATTTGTCTTCATCTGTACAATGTCATCTTCTTGTTCTACAATATTTTAAGAATTTGTCTGAACCTATCTTATTTGTCATCTTCTTGTTCTACAATATTTTAAGAATTTGTCTGAACCTATCTTATTTGTCATCTTCTTGTTCTACAATATTTTAAGAATTTGTCTGAACCTATCTTATTTGTCATCTTCTTGTTCTACAATATTTTAAGAATTTGTCTGAACCTATCTTATTTGTCATCTTCTTGTTCTACAATATTTTAAGAATTTGTCTGAACCTATCTTATTTGTCATCTTCTTGTTCTACAATATTTTAAGAATTTGTCTTCATCTGTACAATGTCTTCTTCTTGTTCTACAATATTTTAAGAATTTGTCTGAACCTATCTTATTTGTCATCTTCTTGTTCTACAATATTTTAAGAATTTGTCTGAACCTATCTTATTTGTCATCTTCTTGTTCTACAATATTTTAAGAATTTGTCTGAACCTATCTTATTTGTCATCTTCTTGTTCTACAATATTTTAAGAATTTGTCTGAACCTATCTTATTTGTCATCTTCTTGTTCTACAATATTTTAAGAATTTGTCTGAACCTATCTTATTTGTCATCTTCTTGTTCTACAATATTTTAAGAATTTGTCTGAACCTATCTTATTTGTCATCTTCTTGTTCTACAATATTTTAAGAATTTGTCTTCATCTGTACAATGTCTTCTTCTTGTTCTACAATATTTTAAGAATTTGTCTGAACCTATCTTATTTGTCATCTTCTTGTTCTACAATATTTTAAGAATTTGTCTGAACCTATCTTATTTGTCATCTTCTTGTTCTACAATATTTTAAGAATTTGTCTTCATCTGTACAATGTCTTCTTCTTGTTCTACAATATTTTAAGAATTTGTCTGAACCTATCTTATTTGTCATCTTCTTGTTCTACAATATTTTAAGAATTTGTCTTCATCTGTACAATGTCTTCTTCTTGTTCTACAATATTTTAAGAATTTGTCTGAACCTATCTTATTTGTCATCTTCTTGTTCTACAATATTTTAAGAATTTGTCTGAACCTATCTTATTTGTCATCTTCTTGTTCTACAATATTTTAAGAATTTGTCTGAACCTATCTTATTTGTCATCTTCTTGTTCTACAATATTTTAAGAATTTGTCTGAACCTATCTTATTTGTCATCTTCTTGTTCTACAATATTTTAAGAATTTGTCTTCATCTGTACAATGTCTTCTTCTTGTTCTACAATATTTTAAGAATTTGTCTGAACCTATCTTATTTGTCATCTTCTTGTTCTACAATATTTTAAGAATTTGTCTGAACCTATCTTATTTGTCATCTTCTTGTTCTACAATATTTTAAGAATTTGTCTTCATCTGTACAATGTCTTCTTCTTGTTCTACAATATTTTAAGAATTTGTCTGAACCTATCTTATTTGTCATCTTCTTGTTCTACAATATTTTAAGAATTTGTCTTCATCTGTACAATGTCTTCTTCTTGTTCTACAATATTTTAAGAATTTGTCTGAACCTATCTTATTTGTCATCTTCTTGTTCTACAATATTTTAAGAATTTGTCTTCATCTGTACAATGTCTTCTTCTTGTTCTACAATATTTTAAGAATTTGTCTGAACCTATCTTATTTGCGCCTGCTCGCTTTGAACTCAAGCGTAGTCTTTACACGCTACTTCTAGTAGCACTGGACTGAATTTTGCGTGTGGATTAGCTTTTCCTATCACCAGTGTCCATCGCCATCAGGTGAACTCACTCTGTCTTCAGACGTGCTTGTAATAAATGTCCCCAAGTCAAGGATGAGAAGTCAAAATTTTAGTCCAACTGACTGGTGTAGGGACTGAACCCTCTACCTCAACATCAGCACACCAGATGTGACATAACAAGCTCTCTTATCCATTCGGCCATGCTGGCCTCGGCTGTACCATTTAAGCTCACAGCTCTGAGCTTTGTTCTTCAGTCATTGTCAAATGGTCAAGGATTCACAGCCGTATCTTACCATAGGAAACATACATATTCTCAAAATGTTAGCTTTTATTTGTGTGCTGGTATTGTGCCATAGGTTCTTAATGCTGTTTAATAAAGTTGCTTCTTCTTCCTGTTATCTCTTAATGGATTATAGGCCCTGAACCAACTCGAGGCCATCCATTCTATCATTTTGCTGTGATTGGTTGGATTTTAAAGCTGAAGTTCTCTATAGGATGAGTTAGTCAGCCTCAAGCAAAACCTTTCTTAATCTCCTTATAACATCATGGTAGGCTACAGTCTTGACTATTCTTTGCTTCCTGCAGAGGCCTCTGTCACATACCGGCAAATTAAGTCACTACTTAGTAATAATTATAGCATTTGTAAATTGTTGCAGACAGAATGCCATTACTATTTCATTTATTTATTTTTTCCATTAAATAAACAGAAGCAGATGAGTCTGAGGATAATGAGGATGACAACGGCGGAGAAATAAATGCAGGTTTTCTGACAGACTATCATAGTGTAAACATGGACAAACATGGTGACACCGCAGATTCCATCGGAAGGTCCACAGTGCGTGGCAGTGATTTAACCAAACAAAGGTTCTGGACTTTGATGAAGGTAAGCCGGTAGTAATGTTGATTGATTTACTGATTAATTCCTCTAAACATATTCCAGCCGAGGTAACAGACTCCATCTACTGATGGATAGTTTTTTTTTTCCTAATAATTTTGCCAGGGAAATGACCTTGCAGCCTACTATTTGCAAATTCCAACTGTCGTGGAATTTTTAACACGTGAGACCTTCTGTTTTTCATCCCTGTCTGAGAAAATGAAGACTCTGATCTCACTACCCATGCGATCAGTGGGGCGTGTGACAGCATTAGATAACAATGGTTCTTGGAAAATGTCCCAGCTCCACGCTGAGATCCAACCTGATACTCTACAAGCCTATGGTGGACACGTGACCTCACAACCATCTTCTCCTCGTCTGAGTAACTGTGCTTTGGTGGTTATCACATAATTTAATTTCTGTGAAAGGGTGTTTTCCACATCACATATTTATGAGTTTCAGTGAAAGGCTGTTTTCTACATCGTACATGAGGAAGCTTCAAATTAAAATCTCAAATGTTTTTATTTGTTTTGTTTTGGTGAATATATTCTGAAAAAGTAAAGAACAAATGTATTGTTTTTCAATGTAGGCACCGCTACGTTCAATGCAAGTTCTCCAGCGCTGATAAAGTGCTTGGATTCCTGCAGAAAAAATTATTTTGGCCACATGTGTAATCACTCATGCACCACCTGCTGTACCTTTTCATCAGATCAAAAAGTTTTGAAACTTCCTACTCCACTCATACTGATACCAAAAAAACACACACACACAGATAACAGAACACTGCTTCTCTTTGGTGCATGTCAAAAGTGGGATGGCCATCGCTAAACTGTCCCTATGATGTCACCGTGTTCATCTGCACCATGATGCCACTGCTTAACACTCTTGACATCCTTAACAACAATATTGACAGGTTACAAGACAATGGCATGGTTATTGTAATTTCTATCACACTTTTAAGGGTTTCATTTGAAGCCCCCTCGTATTAATGAGTTTCTGTGAAAGGGTGTAGCCCCCTCGTATTAATGAGTTTCTGTGAAAGGGTGTTTTCGTGTTTCAGTATTCACCATAATGTAATGTGGGAACCGGGGTATGGCAGTGGCTAGCATGCTTGTCTCACAATGTGGTGATCCATCCATCCATCATGTGCCATGCCAATAAGCATGGGCGGTCATGTTTTGCCATCTCACTCGATCACTAGAGTCGTGGATCAGCTCTCTGTTCTTGTCTCGACCATGCCACGTGGCCAAGCCATCCAGGTATTTAATTCTTGGTCTTCCCTTTGGTCTCCTCCCTTCGATCTTGCCAGTTGTCACCAAGTTCTCCAATTCATTTCTTCTCATAACATGCCCACAAAATTTTGACTGTCTATGTCTAATGTCTCTAATCAGTTTACGATCTTCATTTGTTGTTTTTAGGACTTGAGGGTGCATGAGGCCGGAGAGGCAGCCAGAAATCTAGAAACAATTTGGCTGGCTATGATGAGAGCAAGCAACAGAGATGTGGTTCCTGAGACGAATGTTGCAAATTCCTTTGACTGCCAAAGTAACTAACAACGACTGCCTGAAAGAGACTAATGAAACTAGAACACTATTTACAACAATAAGAAAGAGATAAACAGCTTTCTTTGGCCATGTGATGAGAAGAGAGACATTGGAGAACATCATGACGAGTGAAAAAATCGAGGGGAAGAGAGATGGAAGCAGTCCAATAGAAATTATTCTGGATGGATTGAGACAGTGGCATGGAGGAACATCAGCTGTAGAGTTGATCCAGAAACCAAAGGCCGAGATCTGTGGAGAGACATGAATGCCTATGCCAGCTGGCAGGGCACTTAATGATGATGATGAGAGTGACGTTTTGCTAAAGACCCACTGCATGATGATGCTATTGAATGTCTAAACCACATTTAACCTCATTTTTGTGTCTAAATTGTAATTATTCAGTGATTTTTGTTTTCAGATCAGATTTACACTGAAACTGCGTGACAAAAAATCAGTGTTTGTCCAAATTATGCTGCCTATAGTTTTTGTCATTTTTGGCTTGGTCATTTCAAAAACAAACGAAGCCACGCCATCACAGAATTTAAACCCGTTGTTCTTCAATCCCATTGGCTATGTCAGACCTGCAGTAGTTCCTGGCCAGAAACCACCATCATTTCTTGTGTTTGATGCTGTCAGTAAGTACATTCTATTCTATTCTATTCTATTCTATTCTATTCTATTTTTAACTGTTGAATTCTCTCTATTCTTTTCTGTTGACTTGATTTATTCTTTCCTGTTGATTCTATTATGAACTGTTCAGTTATATCTATTCTTTTCTGTTCTTCTCTGTTCATTCTGGTTTATTATATTCTTTCTTTTATTCACTCTATTCTGTTTAATTTGTGTGTGTGTTATTCAATCAGTTCTATTGTGTTATGTTTTCATGTATCATATTGTATTTATTCTGTTCAGTTCCAGCTTGTTCCATTTAGTTGTATCCTATTCTGTCTGTTCTTATCTATCGTGTACTATTTCTGAAGTACAACATAGGTCAAAACAGGAAGATGTGGCCAGAGGAAGCTTTAACAAAATCTATGGGGCTCCTGTATAGACCTGGAGTAGACAGTGGCCTTCATCCTGGCAACAGGACTGCTGATATAGCATGACCAGTAACATGAACCATACCACATGCCAGCTGGCCCTTTGGTCACGTGCTTGATTCATTCAGAACATGTTCATACCACATGCCAGTCGGCCCTTTGGTCACGTGTTCAGTTGGCCCTTTGGTCACGTGTTTGATTAATTCAGAACATGAACCATACCACATTATGAAAGTACAATAAATATTACATTTTAATAGTGCCTGTACAATATAATAGTGTACATTATAACAGTGTTTGTACATAACAGTACATTTTAATATACTTTTACTTTATAACAGTACATTATAACAGCACATTAAAACAAAACATAGCAGCACATTAAAACAGAACATAACAGCACTTTAAAAAATCAGCACATTACAACAGTCTGTTTGCTGCGACAACATACCGACTGACTGTTGTAAATTTTGTCTGCTGCACGTGTCAAATACACTTTACAGATAACACAGGCTCACGGACAGTCATATCCGACTGGAAGAGGCAGTATGCTGTTGACACATATTTGGCTGGCTCCAAGAATACTTCTTCTGTGGCACCTCATTATCTTGGAGTTCAAATTGACAGTGTCACTGGACAAGTAAGTTTTTGGTTTCATATCTGCCAGATTTTTGTTTTCTGTTGTGCAAGAATTAAACTTTGTGTTCAGTTGAATAATATTTCATCTGTTAAACATTGGGGGCGAAATAATCAAAGATCAGAAATGGAATACTTCATGGTGGTGAGATGATTTCAGTCACAGGCATGGAGAACAGTTAAGACCCTTGTGCTGCGTATACAGGGATACCATGTGCCTCACTTTGAGCCCAGGGAGATCTGTGATAGCTTATGGAACTACATGAAGACTTCTGCCAGACATCCTTGCATACACCATGAAGACTTCTGCCATATGTCCTTGCCATACACGGCAGGTAAATGGCCAATATAGAACTGAGCTGCAGAGGATCTCAGAGTTGATTACCCCCTAGAAGTGCAATGACCAGAAAACAAATGTGGAAAAACCTCAGGCACTCATCACCCCTCCCCCAAATCATGAGTAAATGAATGTCCTTTGAAGTTGTGTTCTACAAATTTTACAAGTGGGTTCTAATGTCCATCAAATGTGATTTCTACTAAATGACAATGAGGTTCTAATATCCATCAAGTGTGATTTCTACTAAATGACAATGAGGTTCTAATATCCATCAAATGTGATTTCTACTAAATGACAATGAGGTTCTAATATCCATCAAATGTGATTTCTACTAAATGACAATGAGGTTCTAATATCCATCAAATGTGATTTCTACTAAATGACAATGAGGTTCTAATATCCATCAAATGTGATTTCTACTAAATGACAACGAGGTTCTAATATCCATCAAATGTGATTTCTACTAAATGACAACGAGGTTCTAATATCCATCAAATGTGATTTCTACTAAATGACAACGAGGTTCTAATATCCATCAAATGTGATTTCTACTAAATGACAACGAGGTTCTAATATCCATCAAATGTGATTTCTACTAAATGACAACGAGGTTCTAATATCCATCAAGTGTGATTTCTACTAAATGACAATGAGGTTCTAATACCCATCAAGTGTGATTTCTACTAAATGACAATGAGGTTCTAATATCCATCAAGTGTGATTGCTACTAAATGGCAATGAGGTTCTAATACCCATCAAGTGTGATTTCTACTAAATGGCAATGAGGTTCTAATATCCATCAAATGTGATTTCTACTAAATGGCAATGAGGTTCTAATATCCATCAAGTGTGATTTCTACTAAATGACAATGAGGTTCTAATGTCCATCAAATATGATTTCTACTAAATGACAATGAGGTTCTAATATCCATCAAATGTGATTTCTACTAAATGACAATGAGGTTCTTCTCCTTCTTCTGCATTCATCTGGAGTTTTTTTCTTTCGGATGTGATTGCGTTGTGCCTGTTTACAGCAGAGCTGTGTTCTTGCGCCGTTAGGCCGACACATCCGACTTCTGCGGGCATTTGTTGACCGGGTTAACCTTCCCGGGGGCAATGAGGTTCTAATATCCATCAAATGTGATTTCTACTAAATGACAATGAGGTTCTAATGTCCATCAAGTGTGGTTTCTACTAAATGGCAATGAGGTTCTAATATCCATCAAATATGATTTCTACTAAATGACAATGAGGTTCTAATATCCATCAGATGTGATTTCCACTAAATGGTAATGAGGTTTTAATATCCACCAAATGTGATTTCCACTAAATGGCAATGAGCGTCTAATATCCATCAAATGTGATTTCTACTAAATGACAATTAGATTGAAGTGTCCATGGAGCAGAAATCCTACTGAGGTCATGGAATGTCCTACAAAACTGCCCATGAAGGCTAACCCAGTCAACAAATGCCTGGAAGAAGTTAGATGTGTCGGCCGAAAGGTGCAAATATTGCAGCTCTGTTGTAAACAGACACATCATAATTATATCTGAAACAAAAATATGAAATGAATGAAGAAGAAGTATACAAAATTTCAAGAACGTTATCAAGACTTTATCTTGTCTTGTTATGGTTTGTATACAAGTTGACCATGTGATATGTGGGGAATGTAGTATGCATACAATGGGATCCTTACCCTCGCCATGGAACTTGTTTACTGTGTTATGTGATCTATGGGAGTTGATTGAAGCACTTATGAGGGTGTCAGTACGCATTGAAGATAGTCCTTGACAAACCAAACCAGTTGACCCTGGCTTGAATTTGCTTAAGAGTGTTGAAGTTCATGTTGGACGTATACATTCTGACATTCCATTTCAGCTGTATTACAGTTCACCTTTATCTTTAGTTGTATGCAAGTTGAGCTTATGTTTTTAGTTGAAAATAAGTTGTCCTTTTCTCTCTTCACAAAGCAAGAGTTAGAAAGCGAATTTCCCATTGTACTAAATACTATTTATAGAATGGATCAAATTCTTAAAGGATTCTATTTATAAAAACTATTATCAGAGGACAGGCATTTATCAACTGCCCTGGTATTGAGGGGCAGCATAACTTCCTTGTGTCCGGAGCTTGCATAGATACCTGACATCATTGGAAAGTGCATGTCTAATAATTTCTTCCCCCAACATTAATAATATCTTAAAGTTATGTTTAATTTCTCCTTCAGAAATTGACATCATTATGTTTACTTGCTCCTGCAGAATCTAACAGACTTTGTTGTACTGTACAATGACAGCGCTGTGCATTCCATCCCCATCATCATCAACATGGCCACCCAGAGCATTTTGAACATTTCAAACCTCAACAGCTTCATTAATGCGAGCAGTCTGCCCTGGCCTTCCCTATCTGAGCAACTCTCCTACAGTGCTGGATCTATGTTTTCTGCTCTGCTTGTTGGACTGGCCTTCATTCTGATTATCCCTGGCTTCTCTGCTGAAATTGTGAAGGATCGAGAGGTAATTTTATCTGTTTGAAATGATTAAGAACTGGAAGGTAATTTTATCTGTGAAAATGTTAGCCTCTGTGAAGTGATGTTATATTATTAGAGATTATGAAGTAAATTATCCGTGTGTAGCTGTTATAGACTTAAGTGATTTTGTATATCTGAAATTGTTACACATTATGAGATAATTTTATCCGTGTGATGTGGACTTATGTGAATTTGTATATCTGAAATTGTTAGACATTGAGATAATTTAATCTATGTAATATGGAGGTTATAATATAAATAATGTTGTTGTTTGTCCATCAAGAATGATGGCCATTCTTTTCATCCAGTGGGGTTGAAAGTATGGAGCCGTGAGTTCTAAGATGGCTGATAAGGCCTATTTTGGCTCGAAATGCTCTTTGACAATGTGGACAAAGAATGCTTGATGTTTCTGGAGGAGGATTTCCTGCAGTGATTAGAGACATTATATACAACAATAAGAAAGAGACAAACAGCTTTTTTGGTCATGTGATGAGAAGATAATAATATCAATGATGAGAAGATAATAATATCAACATAAATAATATATTCTATGCAGATGACACAGTATTGATAGCTGATAATGCAACAGATCTACAACAATTGTTGGACATTGTAGTAACAGAGAGTGCAAAGAAAGGACTCTCCTTGAATATCAAGAAAACAGTAACAATGGTGGTATCAAAGAAACAGGTGACATCCAAATGTGAAATAGAGATAGAAGGGAAAATTCTTTACCAAGTGGATAGTTTTAAATATCTAGGGACACTTATAACATCAGATGGAAGATGCACAACAGAGATCAAAAGCAGAATAGGGCAAGCAAAGGCTGCATTTAAAAGAATGAAGAATATCTTATGCAATAAGTCGCTATCATTGAAGGAGAGTACTGAGGAACCTGTTTTGCTGTATGACTGTGAATCTTGGAATATAAATGAACAAATTAGGAAGAGATTGGAAGCAACTGAGATGTGGTTCCTTAGACGAATGTTGAGAATTCCTTGGATTGCCAAAGTAATTAATGACGAATGCCTTAAAGAGGCTGGCGAAATTAGAACATTATATACAACAATAAGAAAGAGACAAACAGCTTTTTTGATCATGTGATGAGAAGAGAGGCGCTGGAGAACATCTTGACAACTGGAAAGATCGAGGGGAAGAGAGGCAGAGGCAGACCACGAGAAATGATGCTGGATGGATTGCAACAGTGGCTTGGAGGAATATCAACGACAGAGTTGATCCAGAAAACCAAGGACAGAGATCTGTGGAGAGTCATGAACACCTATGCCAGTCTGCATGGCACTTTATGATGAATATGGATTTATGTGGTTTTGTATATCTGAAAGTATTACACATTGTGAGATAATTAGATCTGTATGATATGCACTTATGTGAATTTGTATATCTAAAATTATTAGACATTATGACATAATTTGATCTGTGTGATATGGACTTATGTGATTTTATGTATCTGAAATTGTTAGACACTGAGATAATAATGTGTGAGATGTGGTCTTATGTGAATTTATCTATCCGGAATTATTAGACTTTATGAGATAATATGATCTGTGTAATATGGACTTACTTGAATTAGTATATCTGAAATTGTTAGACATTACGAGATAATTTGATTTGTGTGCAGTTGTTAGATAATGGAAGTGGGTGTCATCTTATCTCTCTGATGTGAATAGAAAATTTTCAGGTAATTTTATCTATGTAAATGTTAGGGACCTTAAGACAATTTTATAAGTGTAATTATATCTTTAGAAACAGAAGGTAATTATTCTTGTTTTAAATTGTTAGGAACAACCAGGTAATTGCCTCACTTTGAAACTTTTAGGAACCTATAGGTAATTATTTCAGTTGAAGACACCCGAGAATCAATTGGTAATTATCTCACTAGAAGAATTACTCTCTCTCTCTCTCATCATGTTCCTCTTGTACCTTGCGGTGTCGAGGTGGAGTATAAACTTCGTGAGAGTGCCCGGTTATGGGCTTCGTATATCGACATTCCCATGGATTCTGTTATTCCCTCCGTCCAACGTTTACGTGGTCGGCCTCTTCCTCTGTTTCCATCTGGTCTGTACATCATTGCTTGTTGTGGCATGCTGTTGACTGGTAGCCTACTTGCATGGCCAAACCATTTGACTTGCTGCTTTCTAATAAAATCTAGAGCAGCTTTAACCCCCACTTTAGTCCTGATTTCTTCATTTCTGATCTTATCTCTTCTTGATACGTTGAGTATTCTTCTCAGGAACCTCATTTCTGTTGTTGTGATTTTTCTTTTCTCTTTTTCTGTCATTGTCCAGGTTTGGCATTGGTAGCACAGAGTTGGTAGGAAGATTGTGTTGTAAAGTGCTTTCTTAGTAGTTATTGATACATGTTTGTTCTTTAGTATTGGTGCCATTTGTCCAATGAGTTGATTTGCCTTATTGCACCTATTTTCGATCTCGTCTTCTGATCTGCCATTTGATGATATTATACTTCCTAGGTACTTGAAGTTCTTTACTTGTTTCAAGGGATGTTCGTTTAGGTGAATTGTTGCTGTTTGTTCTTCTTTAGTTATAGTCATTACCTCTGTTTTGCTTGTGCTAATTTTCATGTTATGTTCCCTACACATTTCGTTTAGACTATTCATGTGGTCTTGTAACTCAGCTTCTGATTTTGCTATTAGTGCTTGGTCGTCCGCAAACAGGAGTTCTCTAATGGTTAGATTTGCAGATGGTTCTTCTTCTGTGTTCTCGTCATGCGGTATTCTTGCTGTCTCTGCTTGGCTGGTTTCTTTACATATGTTGTCTATATATGTTATGAACAAGAGAGGGGACAGGACACAACCTTGTCGTACTCCAGATCTTATGGTGAAGGATTCTGAGTGTCCTCCAGTTGCTCTCACTATGCATTCACTGTTGTTGTATAAACTTCTACATAGGTTTGTTAGATGTGTACTCACTCCATATTGTTTAAGGATTTCCCACAGCTTGTTTCTATCTACCCTATCAAATGCCTTTTCTTGATCGACAAAGGCTAAGTAGAGTGTTTCATTGAATTCAATTGATTTTTCTATAAGTTGTCTAAGAGCAAAAATGGCGTCTGTGCATCCTTTGTTTTTCCTAAATCCAAGCTGCGTTTCGCTTAGCTGGGGTTCTAAAGTAGTTCGTAATATTTTTTCAAGAATTTTGCAAAATATTTTCCCAGTATGACTCAACAGTGAAATGCCTCTGTATTGTATGCAATCTCTTTTGCTGCCTTTGTTTTTCCAAATTGGGATAATTATGGCGTTTCCCCAGTCTCTGAAATTGTTAAAACAAGGAGGTAATTATTTCACTCTGAGATTGTTGGGACCAACATTTAATTATGTTACTCTGTAATTGTTAGGAACAAACATAACAGTATCTCACTCTGAAATTGTTAGGGACCAAGAGATAGTTATCCCACTTTGAAATTGAAGGGAACCAACAGGTAAATATCTTACCATGAAGTTAAGAACCAACAGATAATTATCTGTCTGAAATATTTAGGATCCAAGAGGCAATCATGTCTTTCTGGAATTGTGAAAAAGCAGCAGATAATTATTTTACTCTGAAATTGTTAGGAATAAAGAGGCAATTTTCTTACTTTGAAATTGTTGAGAATAGAGATAATTATCTCATTGTGAATTGTTAGGAACAAAAAGATAATCTCACTCTGAAATTGTTAGCACCCATGTGCTACTGGGACTCCAAAGGGAAGTAAAGAATAGTAACACTTTAGACTTCTAGAGTACATTGTATTTGTAGAATGTAACTAAGGAGGGTTGGTCTGAGACTGGCTACCTTACACTTTTGAACCAATCAGCCAACATCCAGCCAGCTATGGACTAGCCTACAGAGAGGACCTGGCATGTGTGGTTGTGGGCCTATACTCCAATAAGAACATCAAAGATAGGGAGCATTCATTTAATCTTTTCCCCAGGGCATGCTGGTGTGTTAGGAAATGAGCAGACGAACAGATTGGCTGGACCTGCACCTCAGAGTGGGGTATTGGTGTAGGATAAGGCAGATGTATTCAGGGCCTGTTGGGATCATGTGTATATTGATATTATGGAAGAACAGACGCACCATCAGTTATAAGAATTTGTGCTTGCCTTGGTATTAGGAGTGTTCATTAGAAATCCATTCATGTCGCAGTGCGCGTAATTGCGTACGTTGAACATGATCATGTCATAGTCATGTGATAAGTACTGACCAATGAATAAAAGAGCACGTGCTTATCGTCCCAAGATGCATAGGTTCTGTTTCTGACCGTTGAGAAAATGTTCGGGTTGATCCAAAATCCATCAAAAGAAGCTCAAAGAGTGGTGATTCAGTTTCTTTTATTTGAAGGATGTCAACCAGTGGACATTCATCGATGAATGCAGGCAGCGTACGGTAACAAATGAGTGTCGAAGACAACAGTGACAGACTGGGCACGAATGTTTCGGAAATGGCGTCAGTTCACGACAGATCTTCGACGGCCGGGTCAAGCGCATATTGTTGCAACAGAAAAAACCATCGCCAAAATTGATGCAGCAGTACAGATGAACCGTTGTCGAAGCACACATTCACTAGTGAAAGAATTTGATGTGTCAATTGGGACAACTCAAAATCCGTTCGTAAGAAACTGCAATATCGGAAGGTGTATTCACAGTGGGTACCACTGATGTTGACCGACCACTAAAAAGAGGAACACATGTGAGATGGTGTTTGAACCACTTGCTGTGTTACAGAGTGGAGAGTGATGCATTTCTCTTCTGCATAGTGTCAGGCGATGAATCATGGTGTCAACACTTTGAGCCGAGCAGCAAAAGTGAGAACAGGCAATGGAAGCATGCTGGATCACCAAAAGCCAAAAAATTCAAGTTACAGGTTTCCGCTGGTAAGGTTATGCTGAGCGCATTCTTTCCCCATGAAGGACTATTGTTGGCAGACTTTAAAGAACCTGGTGTCAATATCAACTCTATCCACTACTTGCAAACACTAGACAAGCTGCAAAAATGCCATCAAGAATAAACGACCCAGCATGCTTTCTCGCAGTGTGATTTCTCGCGGTGTGATTTTGTTGCAAGATAATGCTCATCTACATATTGCAAAGATTGTGCAGGAAGCATTAGCTTGGAAGAAGTGGGAAATTCTGCAAGATGCAGCCTATAGTCCTGATTTGTCACCATGTGATTTTCATTTGTTTGGACCTCTAAAAAAAGCTCTCAAGGGGCAAAGATTTCACACAGATGCAAACGTAATGAACGCAGTATTCACTTGGTTCAGTTGGAGCTGCTTGACTTTCAGATCATGACCTGAAAGAGAAATTCAGGTCAGATGATTTGCTGGATTTCTATGGATCTTTATCAGAAAAATCATTTCTCAACTTGAAAAACTTTGCAGCTAAACTTTTATCATTGTTTGGATCAACATACATTTGCAAACAAGCATTTTCTTGCTTGAAGATCAACAAATCTAAGAATAGGTCTTTATTGTCGGACTGCAACTTGCATGCTGTCATACGAATTTCAACAAGTAAACTTGCTCCAGATTTCAAGAATATTGAATCAACAATTATAGTGACAATGTAGTCAGTTTGTGTCTAAATTAAAGCCATTGATAGATAATTTAAAAAATTTATTATAATAACAAATTGTAAAATCTTGTTAACAAATTAGTAAATTAGTAAAAAAAAATTAGTAAAATATAATGTATAAGTGTATAAGTAAAATAAAATTGCAATAATTAGTTATTTATACTGTTTAATAACCTATAAATAATTCATATTTACTTATTGTGATAGGATGCTGTAAACAAAATGGACATTATATATATATACAGCCTCCCAATGGCTTTACATTTGTCAATGTGGCCCTATGCACAAAAAGTTTGCCCACTCCTGCCTTAAGGCATATTGGGCATATGGTGGTAGACCCATATTTGTATGGACCAACTGGCACAGGTGGGTGATGTGGGCAGTATCACACTGGCCGCCATTACTTACCAAGACATTTCCTGGTACCAGTTTAGGCTGGGCCAATCTGGCAGACCAGGTCGGTTAAAAATTAGAATCCACCCCAAAGCGAATCAAACTCATGACTATCGGGCCGGCAGGCAAGTGTCTAGCCACTATGCCACTGCAGATCTCTTGTACTCATATATCTGACTAAAACTGTAAGTATTGATGGGTTTCTCTGTTGTTAATAGTTTAATGTTATTGTACCCACAGTTAAAACTGCGAGGCCAGCTGCGCATTTCTGGACTGACCTTCAACCTTTACTGGGGAACAATTTACATCTGTGACTTGTTGATTTACCTGATTCCTGTTGTCATAATCATTGTTGTTGTGCTGGCAGTGCAGGTAAACATGTGTCTTCATGTAATCTGCTTAATTTACATGTCCAGCATGTATTAGACATTGAAAAGCTGCATGGACATAATTGTTGAAGTGGTTATTTTAATGTCCAGCATGCATTAGACATTGAAGAGCTGTGTGGACATAATTGTTGGGGTTGTTATTTTACATGTCCAGCATGCATTAGACATTGAAGAGCTGTGTGGACATAATTGTTGAAGTGGTTATTTTAATGTCCAGCATGTATTAGACATTGAAGAGCTGTGTGGACATAATTGTTGAAGTTGTTATTTTACATGTCCAGCATGCATTAGACATTGAAGAGCTGTGTGGACATAATTGTTGGGGTTGTTATTTTACATGTCCAGCATGCATTAGACATTGAAGAGCTGTGTGGACATAATTGTTGAAGTGGTTATTTTAATGTCCAGCATGTATTAGACATTGAAGAGCTGTGTGGACATAATTGTTGGGGTTGTTATTTTACTTATCTAGCATGCATTAGACATTGAAGAGCTTCGTGGACATAATTGTTGAAGTTGTTATTTTACATGTCCAGCATGCATTGGACATTGAAGAGCTGTGTGGACATAATTGTTGAAGTTGTTATTTTACATGTCCAGCATGCATTGGACATTGAAGAGCTGTGTGGACATAATTGTTGAAGTTGTTATTTTACATGTCCAGCATGCATTAGACATTGAAGAGCTGCGTGGACATAATTGTTGAAGTTGTTATTTTACATGTCCAGCATGCATTGGACATTGAAGAGCTGCGTGGACATAATTGTTGAAGTTGTTATTTTACATGTCCAGCATGCATTAGACATTGAAGAGCTGCGTGGACATAATTGTTGAAGTTGTTATTTTACATGTCCAGCATGCATTGGACATTGAAGAGCTGTGTGGACATAATTGTTGAAGTTGTTATTTTACATGTCCAGCATGCATTAGACATTGAAGAGCTGTGTGGACATAATTGTTGAAGTTGTTATTTTACATGTCCAGCATGCATTAGACATTGAAGAGCTGCATGGACATAATTGTTGAAGTTGTTAATTTACATGTCTAGCATGCATTACACATTGAAGAGCTGCATGGACATAATTGTTGGGGTGGTTATTTTACATGGATCAGAGTTGTGTTTCTGTCTCGATTGTATTATTTGTCCAAGTCATCTAGATATTTATCTCTCAGCCTTTTCTTTGTTCTTTTCCCCTCAATCTTGCCATTTGTCACCAAGTTCTCTAGTTTATTTTCCTTCTCATAACATGCCAAAAAAATCTGCATTTAATTTCTCTAATCAGTTTAGAGTTTTTGTTTGTTTCTTGTAGCACTTGCCCATTGGTTTTTCTGCCTGTCTATGATGTTCTTTGCATTTTCCTCAGAAACCACATTTCCAATGCCATTATATGTTTTTAGCTTGTCTGCTCACAGTTCACGTTTCACATCCAAACAAAGTACAGTTCTATGTAGCACTTCAACAATCTTTTTCTTGTCGCATTTGACATTGTTTTTATTGGTAAGTATGTTTTCCATCTTGCAAAAGGCAACCTTTGTCAGCCATATCTAAAATTAGTACCAGGAAATGTCTTAGAAATTAAGAGCGACTGTCATGATATTGACACATCAATATAAAAAATCCCCGTCTTGATGGGGGTTCTAACTCATGACCTCCTTTGCTAGGCATTCTGCTACTGCAAATCCTTAATGTAAAGCTAAATATTTAAATAATTAATTGTTCATATAAATAATAATCAAGGTATAATAAACAATGTGTAAATATTTGTTAATATGCAAATAATGATCAATGTACAGATAATTATATACATAATTTATAATGCGTAAGTATGTATTAAAATTTAAATAATTGTGTGTAAATAATAATATTTTTAATGTGTTATTGTTTATTAGTAAGTAATAATTAATATATAAATAATTGCTATTGTTTAATTAACAATTATTGTGTAAATAATTGATAATATGCTAATAATTGTTATTATATAAATATTTGTCAGTGCATAAATTATTGTATGTACACAGCCGTTCATTTCTCAGCATTTACCAGCTCTGTTTTATATAGACTCCATTATCTTATTTTTATTCTTCAGATTCAAGGTTTGAATTCAGGTGGGGCACTGGGTGCCTTGGTACTGCTGTTTGCCACAAATGTCCCCTTCAATATTGTCCTGGCTTTGGTCCTGTCATTCCTGTTTGACAAGGCAGAAACATGTTCTGCTTATCTACCTATCCTGATCAATTTGGTAAGTAATTCTTTTATAGATATTTAATAACAGAAGAGATGATGATGATGATCTTTTGCCAGCATAAAGATTTGATGATGTTTTGCTAGCACAAAGTTTCTATAAAGTCTTTTCGCAATTTTAAACTTTAATGTCTTTAACTCTTTCAAGTGTTTAGTAGAGGAGCTGTACAAGTAAATGTCTCTGAAAGTGTTTTACCATGTTACACTTTGTTTTTCTCTTTCATATATTTATGCTAGTACAAATTATCTATAAAGTCTTTTTTACAGTTTTAGACTTTGCCTTTAACTCTTTCAGATATTTCATAATAGAGAGCTGTGCTAGTAAAGAGTGTTGATAAAGTCTTTTTACATTTTTAAACTTTAGCGTCTTTGACTTTTCAGTTCCAGAAAGATTCAAAGCAGAACACAATATACATATAAAATTAAAGGAGGTCAAATATACACAAAAAACACAAAATTTGATCTACATGTGCTGAAGAGTGAGGAGATAAAAGATAAATTCAATGTAGAAGTAAAGAACAGATTTGAAGCATTGTCTGATCTGGAAATATTATTTCAAGATGTTAGCGACTAATGGGAAATATTAAAGAAATCTGTCAGCCAAGCTGCAGAAACAACTATCCCAAAAATGAAGATGATGGGATGTAAGAAATGGATGACAGAAGACATCTTAAAACTCATTGAAATAAGAAGAAATAACCAAGAAAAATATGTAGAGATTCACAAGAAAATTAGGAAATTGGACAAAGTGGCAAAAGAAGTATGGCTTGAGGAAAATTGCAGGGAAATTAAAAACCAACGTAACATCCCAAATACCAATTTAATGCACAAAAGAATTCATAACATTACTAACAAAAAACCACACACATTAATGGTTTGCCTAAAAACCAAAGATGGCAAAATCATAATAGAAAACGATCAGATTTCACATAGTGATCAGATTTTGTGAAAGACCTTTATGATGCAAGAGAAGAACAGTATGATATTCTGAATAATAATGGACCATCAATTTTGAAGATGGAAGTTCAGAATGCTCTTAACCATATGAAAACCGACAAGACCCCGGGTCCAGGACCCACATCACAACAGAAATGATCAATGCATTAGAAAAATATGGAAAAAACCAGGTCACCAGACTGCTGAACGCAATATATGATACTGGAGGTATACCTCAGGAATTATGTAATTCTGTGTTTATTGCAATCCCAAAGAAATTAGATCTATATATACATATGTGGCGTACATGCAGTGAACAATACCGCACATCAGTTTTGAAATCAGCTGCAGGTAAATTGGATCCAGACCACTTTGCATTGATTTTCACAAAGGTATTAGCGTCAGTCATTCAGAAAGTAATGGCAAATTACAGAACGTAAGATTGCCTAGAAAATCACAGACAGCCAAAAAAGGCAGGAGTTGATTGTGACATCCTGTATAAGACCTTTATCTCAGTTATCCTTAATGAATTCAGCATTACAATGTTCAAATGGAATTATTGTTTCATTCATTCAGTAGCATGTCCTTTTGCAGTACTTCGCTCCCATAACTACCATCTGGAAAACTTCTCTGTCATAAGTAAGATGTCTCTTGACCGATATAACTATCTGGAGATCAGCTGCCACATCCTACACCCATCTTCTCTTTGGCCTTCCTCTTCTTCTCTTCCCAGGCATAAACCACTCCATGATTGTTCTCTTCAAACTTTCATGATGTTTCAAGTGACAGGAATATTTCAATTTTCTTTGTTTTATCGTCTTTAAGTAGCCAACCTTCTTCAATATTCAGTTTTTGTTGTATGAATGCATTTGTTCTTTTCTATATCAAAGATATTCTCGGAACCCGTCTATAACATTTATATTCAAAGAAGGCATTTATATACTGCTCAGCTTGTTTAGTCAGTGTACAGCTCTCAAATGGGAAAGATATGTTCTTAAAATACTAATTTTTGTAGTCTCTGTCCCCCTCTACACTTTATTCAGTTATTTTAGTTTCTGAAGAGCAATAGATATTCGTCTTTTAATTTCCTTCATTACGGCACCATTATTGGTAATCAATGACCCAGATATTCATAATTTTCTACCACCTCCAATTTTTCTGCATTAACATATATTTATTTTTTCATATTAGTTTTATCTGCTTGCATTATCTTTGTTTTTGCTATGTTTAGATATAAGTTGTGATTTTCACTATTTTTTTGGATGAGGCTATTAATTTTTCTATACCATTCTGTGATGTGCATAATAATACTATATCATCAGCATATCGAATATCTGGTATTTCTTGACCACCAATATTTAGGGCATCATACTGCTCATTTCTTATATCATCTCTGACATTTCTCATTATGATTTTTACGTACATGTTAAACAAATAAGGGGACAGCACACAGCCCTGATGGACTCCTTGCTTGATGTCAAACCAATCTGTTGTCTCACCTTCTATTCTAACCGCTGCCTGTTGGTCTAAACAGAGCATTTTTATGAGTTGTACTGCATGTGATGGAAAGCCCATTTTCGTCATGATTTCCCAAAAATTATAATTTAGTACAGTCAAATGCCTTTGAATAATCCACAAACCATGAAAATGAGTTTACATTAAATTCTCTAAACTCAATTATTGTTTGCTCTCAGATATCCCTGATACCATACTTGGTTGTGTCTCTGATTGACATGATCTCCAACAGTGAAGCAGCAATAGTTATTCATTACCTGGCTTGCATCATAGATCCACCGTACATTATCTTTGGTGGATTTTACTTTATCAGCAGGGTAAGTGATCGGTTAAAGAAGAACATTTGAACTTTTGAGCTACAGAATAATTCTTAGAATACTGTGGGCCAAGAAGAAGAAAAATACTGAAGTTTTACAAGATCTGAACATAGACGAAAACTGGTTCAAAAACAGTATAGTGCCTCTGAAAGTGAATACTTTGTCCATGTTTCACATATCACAATGACTCAGAATTAACAGTGACAGAAGGCATAGTTCTCAGAAGAAGAGCAGGGTGGACCAGCATAAAGATGGACACAAGTCATTGGAGACACCTTGGACATGAGGGTGATAAGGTGGACATGAGGGTGATAAGGTGGACATGTGGGTGATAAGGTGGACACAAGGGTAGTAAGGTGGACATGAGGGTGGTAAGGTGGACACGAGGGTGATAAGGTGGACATGAGGGTGGCAGGATGGACATGAGGGTGGTAAGGTGGACATGAGAGTGATAAGGTGGACATGAGGGTGATAAGGTGGACATGAGGGTGATAAGATGAACATGAGGGTTATAAGGTGTGAAAAATGGCAAGAGATGACTTTTTGGCGGTGTTTGATGAGAGTGACCTTCTGCTACGGACCTGCTACATGATGATAATGTGATCCCTGGCTGATATTGTAGCACAGATCTTTGTTGTAGCTCATCAGTTACCAGTCAGTCAATCAAAAAAGCTACAATCAAACACTTCATTTCCCTATTTTTCATTATTTACAACGTTAAAATTATTTTTTTTTTCATTATTCCTTTACAACATTAACACTTCCTTGTTTTATTATTCCTTAACAACATGAAATATCTTGGTACAGCTGTGTATTGCAATAACCTGGGTGGAATGGTGGCCTTGCTCAAGGTGAGAGATGTTGGTGTCTGGCAGGGAGTTGTGAGACTTAAAGGCTTAGCATGGGACACGAGGGGATGGCTGAACCAACATTGGACTGGTGTGACCTGTCATCACATACTCATGGAAAAATGAGAAGAACTGTGGACTTGTTAAACATGCAATGATGATACTCCATTTTGATAATGTCTTTCTTTCTGCTCTCATAACCTAGAAGGTCATTGGGACACAACCAAGCTGAGTTTGTGGTGTGTTGTGGGTAATTTCAAAGCAGATATAGCCAATCCTCTCCAGGTTTTCATGTTATACCTGGAGATCATGTGGAATTATGACAAAAATCAAATACTTTCTTTTCTTTACTCATTTCATAACAAGGTAATCATTTGTGAATTAGTGAATATAACTCATCATCATCCAGTGCCATCTCCACAGTGCAGGTCGCAGTACTGCTAGAAGTTTTTTGTCTAGAACCTACAGTGTACCTGATGTTGTGTGCCCTTTTATATTTGTGTGGACACATTCTATCTCTATGGCAGTGAATCATGGAATGTGAATGAACAAATTAGGAAGAGCTTGGAGGCAACAGAGACATTGTTTCTGTGACAAATATTGCAAATACCTTGGACTATTAAAGAAAGTAACGATCGCCTGGAAAAAAGTAAAGAAAGTAGCACATTATATCATCATCATCAAGTGCCTTACCAGCTGGCATAGACATTCACACCACTCCACAAATCTTGGTCTTTGGTGTTCTGGATCAACTCTGCTGATGATATTCTTCCATGCCACCATCTCAACCCATCCAGCATCACATCTCTTGGTCTGCACCAGCCTCTCTTCCGCTTGATCTTTCCAGTCATCATGATGTTCACCAATGCCTCTCTTCTCATCACATGACCAAAGAAAGTTGTTTGTCTCATTCTTATTATTGAATATAATGTTCTAGTTTCACTAACCTCTGTCAGGCAATCGTTATTATACAAATATAAAAAGGTGACACTATTCTTTGGTCATGTAATGAGAAGAGAGGTATTGGAAAACATTGTAACAACTGGAGAGGTCAGTGGTAGAAGAGGCAGAGGCAGACCAAGTGATATTATGCTGGGTGGGCTGATTAAAGTAGCCCGTGGTAGTGTAGTGGCTGGACAGTCACTGGCCATACCAGTGGTAAAATGTTCGACCCACATTAGGGTGGATTCACATTTTTTAAATTGACCTGGGCTGACGGGTTGATCCGGCCTGACAGGGGTACCCAGGAATGTCTTGGGAAGTAAAGGCGACCAATGTGATCAACACTTTAAATATCAAGACTTTAAATATCAACACTTCAAATATCAACACTTTAAATATCAAGACTTTAAATATCAACACTTCAAAAATCAACACTTTAAATATCAACACTTTAAACATCAACACTTCAAACATCAACACTTCAAACATCAACACTTCAAACATCAACACTTCAAACATCAACACTTCAAACATCAACACTTCAAACATCAACACTTCAAACATCAACACTTCAAATATCAACACTTAAAACATCAAGACTTCAAATATCAAGACTTCAAATGTCAACACTTCAAACATCAACACTTTAAATATCACAACTTCAAATATCACCACTTTAAACATCAACACTTCAAATATCAACGCTTCAAACATCAACACTTCAAATATCAACACTTCAAATATCAATAATTTAAATATCAACACTTTAAATAACACTTAAATATCAAGACTTCAGATCTCAACAATTCAAATAACTATACACCTATACACGTATGTTTCAGCAGTTAAAATATCAACATGTGGGGGGGGGGGGGACGCTGCGTGGTCTTGAGGTATGGTGTCCGCCTCAAGTGCTGGAGGTCCCGGGTTCAAGCCCCGGTGAGGACTGGGTTTTTTTTTCACGTGGACTTATAGTAATAAAATTTCCCCTGGTCTCTGGGTAGTGAGATCGGATGCCCATGTGTATTGTTGCGCACGTAAAAAATCCCTTGGCAGGTGGAAATCGAAAAAGAGTAGCCTAACGGCACTGCCCGGGCAAAATTTCGAGTTAAAAATCTATCCAAAGTATTTCAGGACCCTCGCCGGTGCTACGGAGTTCGTGCACTGAGCTGAGTTTCTCCAGACTCAGGTTTGAGTTAAGAGGAGAACGAAGCACTTATGGGTTACACCCATATGCTGTGATGTTGATCCATCGATTAAACTAAACTTAAACATTAACATGTCAAATATCATCATGTCAAATATCAACACTTCAAATAGCTATAAAGGTATACATCAACACTTCAAATATCAACACTTCAAATTTCAACACTTCAAATATCAACAATTTAAATATCAATAATTCAAATATTTCAAATAGCAACACTTCAAATTACTATACAGGCATATATCAACAATTCAGATAGCTAAGTTATTGTGGGAACTGGCTTAGAAACTCAAGTCATGGAAAGGCACAAAAGCACATAGTCAAATGATCAGTTATTGAATTCACATGTTGGCAAAAATTGGTGTGCACAGATAGTAATTAATGATTTGATTAAAACCATGTGTAGGTAAAAATTCACAACCACATGCAAAAAATTAACACTTTAACAACATAACAGAACACAATTCACACACAAATTAACACAAGCACAAAAGTAACTCACTCTCGCTCTCGCTCTCTCTCACTCTCTCTCTCACTCTCTCTCTCTCTCTCTCTCTCTCTCTCTCTCTCTCTCTCTCTTGGGGGTGTGTGGGTGGGTGGGGATTGTATGTGGTGTGTGGGTGGGTGGGAAATGTGTGTGTGGATGGGGGATGTGTGGGTGGGGGTGCATGTGTGGAGGATGTGTGTGTGGGTGAGGATGTGTGTGAGTGGGTGGGGGATGTGTGAATGGGTGAGGGATGTGTGTGTGGGTGGGTTGGGAATATGTGTGGGAGTGTTGTGGTTGAGGGATGCATGGTTGGTGGATGGGTAATTGGGGGTGTGTGGGGGATGTGTGGGTGGGTGAGTGTGTGTGGGTGGGTGAGTGTGTGTGGGTTGGGGGATGGGTGGTGATGTATATGTGGGTGGGGAGAGATGCTTGGGTGGGGATGTGTGTGTTGGTAGGTGCGAGATGTGTGGGTGGGTGGGGGATGTGTGGGTTGGCGGGAGTGGATGTGTTTGTGTGTGGGTGTGCATGTGTATGTATGCAAGAAGGGAGAGAGAGTTGAGCGCATGCATGCCTTGTAACATGCTATTCCATATATTTTGTGTATTCTCATCTTTCATATTATCATTTTGAATGCCATTTGATTCCATATTTTTTGTGTATTCTCATCTTTTATATTATCATTTTTTATGCCACTTGATATAATCATGTATAATACGAACACATGCACATTACTGTAGAGTGAGTGAGAGAGTGTGAGTGAGAGAGAGTGAGTGTGAGTGAGAGAGAGTGAGTGTGTGAGAGAGAGAGTGTGTGTGTGTCTGTAAGAAAAGAGTGAGAGTTGAATTGCATCACTAATCTTTACATTACACAATGTATATTATAATTTTTCTCCATTTATTAAAATTTTTGCGAGAATGCTCATGACAATCATCAGTGTATGTGTGTGTAAAGTGTGGGAGTTTGTTCATACTAGTTTCAGTGATTATGTGAGGCTTCATGTAAGTGTCTAGATGTGAGGATGTGTGTGGGGATGTGTGTGGGATGTGTGTGTGAGGGATGTGTGTATGGAGGGGTTGTGAGTGGGTGGATGGGGGATGTGTGGGTGGGTGAAGGGAGGTGTTTATGGTGGATATGTGTGTGGGTGAGGGATGTGTATGGGTGGGAGATATCTGGGTGTGTGGGTGTTGGTGGGTGGGTGGAGGGTTGTGTTTGTGGGGTATGTGGGTGGGTGAGGGATGTGAGGGATGTGTGTGGGTTGAGGGATGGATGTATGATGGGTGTGGGGGGATGGGTGTGGGGATGTGAGTGTTGGTGGAGGATATGTCTGAGTGGATTATGTATGTGTGGGTGGTGAGGGTGTTTGTAGATGGGGGGTGTGTGGGTGGGTGGGTGGGAGATGGGTATGGAGATGTGTGGGTGAGGGATGTGAATGGGGGATGTTTGTGTGGGCGGTGGATGTGTATATGGGTGGGGTGTTGTGTGGGAGGGGAGATGGGTGTGGGTGAGGGGAATGTGGGTGGGTGGGGGAGATGTGATTGGGTGTAGGATGTGTGGGTGGGTAAAGAATGTATGTGAAGGTGGGGGATGTGTGTTTGGCTGGGTGGTTGGGGTGTGTGAGTGTGGGTGGGGAGATGTGTGTAGGTGGTGGGTGTGTGTGGGTGGGGGCATATATGTGTGCCTGGGGGGTGTGTGGGTAGATGGGGGATGAGTGTGTGGGTGGGGGATGTGTCTCATAACTTGGTTATATGCATTGTTTATGTTTAAAACATTCTTTTGACAATGTTTTTTTTTCCTATGTGAATGTATTATGCATTATTGATGAACGAAAGATGAGTGATTGGAAGGGCCGAATGTAAAGACGGGCCTGCGTACCCAATTTGTTACCCTTTGAAAATAAAGTCCGTTCGTTTGTTCTCTCTCTCTCTCTCTCTCTCTCTCTCTCTCTCTCTCTCTCTCTCTCTCTCTCTCTCTCTCTCACTCACTCACTCACTCACTCACTCACTCACTCCACTCACTCACTCACTCCACTCACTCACTCCACTCACTCACTCACTCACTCACTCACTCACTCACTCATTCATTCATTCATGCATGCATGCATTCATTGAATATAGATGCACTTTTCTAACTTCTGCTTCTAATGACATTTTCAGGTCAACTTGAAGGCTGTCACTGAAGGAAGGACAGTCAATCAAAGTGACTACTACAAATTTGGCAACCATGCAATAATTTGTATTATTATGGTATGTTTCTGTATATGCGTTTCTTTAATTTTTCCTGTTGTAAGACAAGGTATAAATCTTAACAGGGAGTTACAAGATATGGCTGTTTAAATACTCAGTGGCTTTATCATCATCATGTGCCATGCCGATAAGTGTGGACGGCCATGTTTCACCATATCCCATGATCACCAGAGTCGTGGATCAGCTCTGTGTTTTTGTCTCGACCATTCCATGTGACCAAGCCATCCAGGTATTTACTTCTCTGCCTTCCCCTTGTTCTTTTCCCCTCAATCTTGTCAGTTGTCACCAAGTTCTGTTTTTCCTCTACACCAGTCATGTGGACTTAAATGTTGATTTATCGTCCTTGACACATGGAAGTAAACTAAAAGTATTCAAGTTGTGGATTTGTCTGATAGCGGGGGACATTGGTAACAGAGAAAACTGGGCAACACACACAAAATCAGTCATGTGGACTACACTTGAGTTCAAAGTGAGCGAACCCCGTGAAGGTTAACCCGGTCAACAAATGCCCGCAGAAGTCGGATGTGTCAGTCTAACGGCGCAAGAACGCAGCTCTGCTGTAAACAGGCACAACGCAATCACATCCGGAAAAAAAAACTCTGGATGAACGCAGAAGAAGAAGAAGAAAGTGAGCGAACAAAATTAAATATGGAACAAAAGTCATCATGAAAATAAATGCTTTTGGTAAAGAAACAAAGTTGTTTACAAATTTCTAAATTATTTTTTCAAATGTATATATTTCTGAAAGAAAAAACAGTAAACATTAAGAAAACAGTGAACATATCTGCAGTGTCCATCAGCTTCTCTTTAATTTGGTATATACAAATTACAATTTTAGTCAAATATGTTTTATTATAAAATTAATACAACGTATTTTACAGATCTGTAGATGCAATATTGTAGTAAATGTAAATTATGTAAATGTTGATTTTTTTTTGCTTTGATGAATAATTCTGATGTAGCATAAAATAATTAAATATCCAATAATTTGTTTCCAGAAATGTTGACTGTTTGATTATTAATTGACTTTGTGAGAGATATGGGTGCCTAGTTTAACTATCTAATGGCTTTACATAAGATGTTGGTAGCTGGTTTAACTATCTAGTGATTTTACATAAGATGTTGGTAGCTGGTTTAACTATCTAGTGATTTTGCATAAGATGTTGGTAGCTGGTTTAACTATCTAGTGGTTTTACCTAAGGTGTGGGTAGCTGGTTTAACTATCTAGTGATTTTACATAAGATGTTGGTAGCTGGTTTAACTTTCTAGTGATTTTACATAAGGTGTGGGTAGCTGGTTTAACTATATAGTAGTATTGTATGAGATGTGGGTAGCTGGTTTAACCATATAGTGGCTCTATATAAGATGTGGGTAGCTGGTTTAACTATCTAGTGGCTTTACATAAGATGTGGGTAGCTGGTGTAACCATATTGTGGCATTGTATGAGATGTGGGTAGCTGGTTTAACTATCTACTTGTAATGGGAGATGTGGATACTAGTTTGATGACTTTTTTAGTGGGAGATGTGGGTAGCTGGTTTAACCATCTAGTGGCTCTATTTGAGATGTGGGTAGCTGGTTTAACCATCTAGTGGTTGTATATGACAGTTGAGTAGCTGGTTTAACTACCTAATGGCTTTATAAGAGATGTAGGTAGCTGGTTTAACCATATAATGGCTTTACATGAGATTTGGGTAGCTGGTTTAACTATCTAATTATAAAGGGAGATGTGGATACTAGTTTGATGACTTTTGTAATGGGAGATATGGGTAGCTGGTTTAACCATCTAGTGGCTTTATACAAGATGTGGGTAGCTGGTTTAACTATCTAGTGGTTTTATATGAGATGTGGGTAGCTGGTTTAACTATCTAGTGGTTTTATATGAGATGTGGGTAGCTGGTTTAACTATCTAATTATAATGAGAGATGTGGATACTAGTTTGATGACTTTTGTAATGGGATATATAGGTAGCTGGTTTAACTATCTAATTATAATGAGAGATGTGGATACTAGTTTGATGACTTTTGTAATGGGATATATAGGTAGCTGGTTTAACTATCTAATTATAATGAGAGATGTGGATACTAGTTTGATGACTTTTGTAATGGGATATATAGGTAGCTGGTTTAACCATCTAGTGGCTTTATAAGAGATGTGGGCAGCTGGTTTAACCATGTAGTTGCTTTATAAGAGATGTGGGTAGCTGGTTTAACCATCTAGTGGCTTTATAAGAGATATGGATAGCTGGTTTAACCATCTAGTGGCTTTATAAGAGATGTGGGTAGCTGGTTTAACTATCTAGTATCTTTATAAGTAATGTGAATGGCTTGTTTAATGACTTGTATCTTTGTAATGGGAGATGTTTTTAGCTAAGTAATGTAATGGAAGATGTGGGTAGCTAAGTTTTGTAATGGGAGGTGTCTGTAGTTAGCATAATCACTTGTAGTGGTATGTTGATATTTCCTGAACAGACCTGATCCAGGACTTCAGGGATTGTGTGAAAACGTCCACCCATGACTACCTACACCTATTGTCATGGCACATGTAGATGGTAATAAGGAGACATTATGAGTATCATTTGCATTCAAAAGCCTGAGTCCTGATTAATGTCTGACAATGATATGCTGTTTTGTATCTTGATTCATGTTTGACATTGATATGTTGTATTGTATCCTGATTCATGTTTGACAATGATATGCTGTTTTGTATCCTGATTCATGTTTCACTATGATATGTTGTATTGTATCCTGATTCATGTTTCACTATGATATGTTGTATTGTATCCTGATTCATGTTTCACTATGATCTGTTGTATTGTATCCTGATTCATGTTTCTCTATAAGAAGTTGTATTGTATCTCAACAGCCCATAATTCACCTGTTTTGGATGTACTGGCTGCTGCGGATCCTTGATGTGAAGAAGGCTGGTGGTCTTATTTTGGAAGCATTCCCTTGCTTTTCTGAGTCAACGGACACGTCACAGCTGGTCAACTCTGATGTAATTGAAGATGAGGATGATGATGTCACCATTGAGAGACACAGAATTGAGCATTTGCATCCAGACGACAGCCAGGTAAATTTTTTAAAATTTCACTCAAATAAAATGTGCAGACCTGTCACATGGAGATGGAAGCAACTGGAAAACTTGAAGCTTGGGTCAACTTTTCAAAATTACTTTACAAAAAATAGAGGGCATTGCTGTGACAAAGTCTTTGTCGGCAAACAAGAAAAAACAAACCACAAAAATCTAAACACAGAAGGCACAAACAATATGTTGCATGATTTATTGCCTGGTATATTTTGTCGCATCACTTCAGGTGCATAATTCATGGTTATATATCATATGAAGTGAATAAATGAATAATACTTCAGCTGAAACAATTAAAACACATAGTCAGAGGTATTGTTAGAATGCGGAACATATGATATGACATCCCCATGGTAATTTCACATTTAATACAACATTTTTCTGTTGCACAAAACCAGCTGGAACTGCCTAATTATTGCTAACACCTCACTATATTTCAACAATCCTTTATTGTTTGTCGAAGACGATATATGAAACGCTTTTTCTTTGTTCAAACTATGCCCATATTTTATGAGGTGTTGAGAAATCGATGAGAACAGTGCTTTATAGCCTTTCCACTGCATGGGTATTCCTGAAGACTAATTAACTTTCTTTTCCACCTATACATTATGTTCTGTTACTTGATATGTTAATTGTCTTTCCGTTCTGTCTATGTAACCACACAAAAATCGGAAAGTAACTACATTATGGTGTACATTATGGAATCGTGTAAAATAAAAATAAGCAGGAAGAATGAAATTCTTAACTCAGAGGAGCCCTTTGGAATCGTGTGTATAATGCAGAAGAACAGATAGATCATCACGGCTTGGACAGAATGGTGCTGCAGGGAGTGACTAGAGGATCTGGCCGACACTCAAAACTCCGAGGAAAGGCCAGACAGACACATAATCAGACTGCTACTGGTACCATTAGTACTGGGACTCTTCACTGGCTGTTGCAGATGAGGATGGAGTAAGTAAGTAAGAATATCTTGAATGCTGTTTTGTTGGTTCTTGACATCTCAACTCAACTCCGTGTATATTTGGAACCTTGAGTTAAGTACCACATATTTCATTTCATTCTGCCTGCTTATTTTTATTTTACAGTAGGGTAAGTAAAGGACCTTTTTAAACGCCTTGATGAGTATAAGATATATGGTGCTGGCCCCATATTTGTATCGATCAATGGACACTCGATGTGTGATAAGGTCAACATCCTACCAGTCGCCTCAACTTCCCAGAATATTTTGTGGCACCCATTTGAGATTGGGCTGACCTAGGTCAATTTTTTTTAAAAGTCCGACCTTGATGGGGATTTGAACACATGACCACCAGACAAGCTGACTAGCCACTGCACCACTGCAGAACCCATATACGCATAGATATATTAACATATACAGATGTATGTTGTTTGTCCATCAAGAATGATGACGACCATTAATTTCATCCAATGGGGTTGAAAGTATAGAGCCGTGAGTTCGAAGATGGCTGGTAAGGCCTGTTTTGGCTCGAAATGTTCTTTTACAATGTGGGACAAAGAATGCTTGACATTCCAGGAGGGGGATCTCCTGCAGTGGTTCTTCTGTCCAGCCTATTTTTCACAGTTCTTGCAGTCCTGTTTGCTTCACATGTAACTACACCCTTGCGTAACAATGTACACCACAAATTTCAGTCTTTGGCAACAGTCTCCCAAGTGCCATGATGAATTACAAATGCTTTTAGTGAAATCTTCAGTGTCTTTAAAGCGTTTCCTCTGGCTGCCTTGGGAGCGTTTGCCACAACGCAGCTCGGCATATAAATTTATTTAGGGAGCCTGTGATCTGACATGGGAGTCAAGTGACCAGCCCAGTGACAGATGGATACATATCTACATACTCTCATTGTGCAAATGTCTGCCAAGTAACTAGCTATATATTGAACAGTGCTATGGCCAAACATTTTAAGGCTCATATTATACCAACCAGTGTATCATACATCCATGGCTGTAATTGCCGTTTCTTAGGGACACTGATTGTGTTCTTTGGTATAGGTTGAACCTGGTCAGCAATGTGTTGTTTGGTATAGAATAAGCCAAGACAGGGTTGTTTTATGTATAGAATGAACCTAGACTCTGGTCTTTTGTTTGGTTTCAATAAGTCAAAACAGTGGTTTGTTGTTTGATGTAGAAGGTCAAAATATGGTTGTGTTATGTATAGAATGAACCTAGACTGTTGTTTGGTTTGAATAAGCTGAGACAATTGTGTATAGAATGAGCCACAATGCATGTGTGTTATTTTGTATAGAATAATACAAGTGAATTTGAATAACGAAAACACAAATAATAGATTGCACGATTTATTGCCTGGCATATTTCGCTGTATCTTGTCAGGTACATACTGTCACGTGAAAGATAGAGACAGTGCCTTTCGCGTGTTTAACGCACAAAATAGTTGCTTGTTAAAGTTTGTGGACGCCATAATGATTAATCTACATAGGCCAGTTTTGTGCAAACAGAAAGACATGATAGTCAGTTTAAAATTACCATGGTAGACAATTGAAATTACTGTGTGAACATGTGTATATTTCAGCTTGACGGATTTATGTAGTTATTTTACTCCATATTTGTGTAAATTCTGCAGTATGTGCCTGATGTGATGCAACAAAGTATGCCAGGCAATAAATCATGCAATCTGATGTTGTGTCTTCGTTATATAGAATTAGCCAAGACATTGATGTGTTATTCGATTTAATAGTAATGTAAAAATTGACAGTAATGTATAGAATGAGACAGGACAATGGTTTGTTTTTTGTTTTAGGATGAGCCAAGGAAGTTATGTATTAGTTATAGAATGAGCCAAGACAGTGTTGTATTAGTTGTAGAATGAGCTAAAACAGTGATGTATTAGTTATAGAATGAGCTAAGACAATGATGTATTAGTTATAGAATGAGCTAAAACAGTGATGTATTAGTTATAGAATGAGCTAAGACAATGATGTATTAGTTATAGAATGAGCTAAGACAATGATGTATTAGTTATAGAATGAGCTAAGACAGTGATGTATTAGTTATAGAATGAGCTAAGACAATGATGTATTAGTTATAGAATGAGCTAAGACAATGATGTATTAGTTATAGAATGAGCTAAGACAATGATGTATTAGTTATAGAATGAGCTAAGACAATGATGTATTAGTTATAGAATGAGCTAAGACAATGATGTATTAGTTATAGAATGAGCTAAGACAATGATGTATTAGTTATATAATGAGCCAAGACAGTGATGTATTAGTTATATAATGAGCTAAAACTGTGATGTATTAGTTATAGAATGAGCTAAGACAGTGATGTATTAGTTATAGAATGAGCCAAGACTGTGATGTATTAGTTATAGAATGAGCTAAGACAGTGATGTATTAGTTATAGAATGAGCTAAGACAGAGAAGTATTAGTTATAGAATGAGAGAAAACTGTAATGTATTAGTTATATAATGAGCTAAGACAATGATGTATTATTTATAGAATGAGCCAAGACAGTGATGTATTAGTTATACAATGAGCCAAGACAGTGATGTATTAGTTATAGAATGAGCCAAGACAGTGATGTATTAGTTATATAATGAGCCAAGACAGTGATGTATTAGTTATATAATGAGCCAAGACAGTGATGTGTTAGTTATAGAATGAGAGAAAACTGTGATGTATTAGTTATATAATGAGCCAAGACAGTGATGTAGTAGTTATAGAATGAGCTAAGACAGTGATGTGTTAGTTATAGAATGAGAGAAAACTGTGATGTATTAGTTATATTATGAGCCAAGACAGTGATGTATTAATTATATAATGAGCTAAGACAGTGATGTATTAGTTATATAATGAGCTAAGACAGTGATGTGTTAGTTATAGAATGAGAGAAAACTGTGATGTATTAGTTATATAATGAGCCAAGACAGTGATGTATTAGTTATAGAATGAGCTAAGACAGTGATGTATTAGTTATAGAATGAGCTAAAACTGTGATGTATTAGTTATATAATGAGCCAAGACAGTGATGTAGTAGTTATAGAATGAGCTAAGACAGTGATGTGTTAGTTATAGAATGAGAGAAAATTGTGATGTATTAGTTATAGAATGAGCTAAGACAGTGATGTATTAGTTATAGAATGAGCTAAAACTGTGATGTATTAGTTATATAATGAGCTAAGACAGTGATGTACTAGTTATAGAATGAGCCAAGACTGTGATGTATTAGTTATAGAATGAGCTAAGACAATGATGTATTAGTATTAGTTATAGAATGAGCTAAAACTGTGATGTATTAGTTATAGAATAAGCCATGATAGTATTTGGTCTTCTTCTTCTTATGACTTTAAGAGTCATAGTGGAGTATAGGCCCATAACTACGCACGCCAAGCTTTTTGTAGGCCAGTTGTCATTGGTCGGATGTTAGCAGGTTTTCTTTCTCTATGGTGTGAGATAGCCAGTCTCACACCAACCCACTTTAGTCAACTTTTTCAACTTGGATCAACCCACTTACCAACCCACTTTAGTCAACATTTTCAACTTGGACCAACCCACTTTAGTCAATTTTTTCAACTTGGATCAACTCACTTTAGTCAATTTTTTCAGCTTGGACCAACCCACTTTAGTCAATTTTTTCAACTTGGATCAACCCACTTTAGTCAATTTTTTCAACTTGGATCAACCCACTTTAGTCAGCATTTTCAACTTAGACCAACCCTCTTTAGTCAACTTTTAGGACCTGCACAAAAGTTTTCCAGTGTTACTATTCTTTATTTTCCTTTTAGAGCCCCGGTAACACACAGAATATTTGGTCCTAGCCGAATATAAAATAATCCCAAGTATGGTAGTTTGATTGATATATTAACAGAAATGCTTGCTTGCTTGCTGGTGTTCGCTGGCTGTGAACTTCAGTATGAAGTCCTGTATGTTGGATGAAGACATCTTGTTGTCCAACATCAGTGTGATATCATACCAGACTGAGGTTTGCGTGAGTATCCGTTGTCCCATATCTGGCTTATTGATGTGCAGACTGGTGGTTCCTCGCCATGCAGGCAGATACTCTCCGACTTCGGAAGAATCAGCGATCATACTACGTTAGCCAGGACCCCGAAGAGACCTGTTGCCCAGGACACAAGGCTAAGATGTGTTAGTAGGTCTTGGCCAGTATAAAACCTGGCCTTGAAACACCTCTGCATCCCAATAACAGAAATTACAATTATGTCTTGAAGGAAGCCATTTTGTCTCCTGAAAACTAATCAGTGATGATATATATTTATTTAGCTCTATATTTGTGTGTATTTATGCAGAGTTTTAGCCCAGCAGAAGTCTTGAATGAGATAAATACACAGGTATTCTTACACACATTCCTGTTGGACATTTTCCTTTGGTGATTTCACCCCTGCTTTGCCATTGATATTTCTTTTAGTTTTGTTCTCTTTTCTTGCACTTTTGTAAACATAGCTTACTGACTTTCCCTTATATTTAAGCAAGTAAGTCGTTAGTTAGTCGCGGTTCCAACTTCATGGCAAAGGGTCGCCCCATTATGCTCCATTCTTGTGCCAGTGAATATTACACAAAATGCTCCTCACTGCCCCATGTGAAAAGTAGAACAGGCAGGAGTCTCGACAAACCAATAGCTCACACAGGAATACTATGCATAATGCAGCTGCCAGAATGCCAACACAAAAGTTCACCACGAAAAATATAGTTCATCATCGATGGAAGCGATAGTCACTAGAAAACCAGCAGCCATACATTACTGCATAAGGCAAACAAATTAGTTCAGTGACCGGCTGGCAACAATTTTCTGAACATGCAGTTCATGCTACAGACAACTGTGGACATATGTAAAAGCATTCCACACAAAATTCACAGCTTATAGTGTTGCTCCAGTACATCATTGCTTGTTGTGGTATGCTGTTGACTGGTAACCTACTTGCATGGCCAAACCATTTGACTTGCTGCTTTCTAATAAAATCTAGTGCTGCTTTAACCCCCACTTTAGTCCTGATTTCTTCATTTCTGATCTTATCTCTTCTTGATACGTTGAGTATTCTTCTCAGGAACCTCATTTCTGTTGTTGTGATTTTTCTTTTCTCTTTTTCTGTCATTGTCCAGGTTTGGCATTGGTAGCATAGAGTTGGTAGGAAGATTGTGTTGTAAAGTGCTTTCTTAGTAGTTATTGATACATGTTTGTTCTTTAGTATTAGTGCCATTTGTCCAATGAGTTAATTTGCCTTATTGCACCTATTTTCGATCTCGTCTTCTGATCTGCCATTTGATGATATTATACTTCCTAGGTACTTGAAGCTCTTTACTTGTTTCAAGGGATGTTCGTTTAGGTGAATCATTTTTGTTTGTTCTTCTTTAGTTATAGTCATTACCTTTATTTTGCTTGTGCTAATTTTCATGTTATGTTCCCTACACATTTCATTTAGGCTATTCATGTGGTCTTATAATTCAGCTTCTGATGTTGCTATTAGCGCTAGGTCGTCCGCAAACAGGATTTCTCTAATGGTTAGATTTGCAGATGGTTCTTCTTCTGTGTTCTCGTCATGCGGTATTCTTACTGTCTCTGCTTGGCTGGTTTCTTTACATATGTTGTCTATATATGGTATGAACAAGAGAGGGGATAGGACACAACCTTATCGTACGCCAGATCTTATGGTGAAGGGTTCTGAGTGTTCTCCAGTTGCTCTCACTATGCATTCACTGTTGTTGTATAAGCGTCTACATAGGTTTGTTAGATGTGTACTCACTCCATATTGTTTAATTAAGGATTTCCCACAGCTTGTTTCTATCTACTCTATCGAATGCTTTTTCTTGGTCGACAAGATCATCTGTATTCATTATCTGTATCTGTATTCATTCTTACTAAATAAAATCACTGCTATCCCTGGGAAGGTTAACCCGATCAACAAACACCCACAGAAGTTGGATGATGTGTCGGCCTAAAGGCGCAGTACCACAGCTCCGCTGTAAACAGGCACAATGCAATCACATCCAAAAACATACTCCGGATGAATGCATAAAAAGAAGAAATCACTGCTATAACTGCTGGCTCTATATGTTGCTGAATACTTTCAGCATGAAATTAGGAAATAACATAGCAATAACTCAAAATAACTCATGCATTAGGAAATAACATAGCATGCATTGAAATCCTTTGTCTGAATGAGCAAGGTGTACTGTATAACCTAATTATAACCCACAAGGTTTAAACTGGACTTTGGTGGTTGAATTCTACTGCTGCTGCTGCCACTAACACGACTACTGTTGTTACTACTACTGCAAGTGGATTCCTTCTTCTAGGGAAAAAATTGGTCATCTTAGAAAGAAATTAATCATATAGGAAAGAAATTAATCATATAGTAAAGAAATTGATCATCAAAGGAAGAAATTGATCATCTAAGGAGCCACAATAGCAAAGTGGATAGTGTACTTATTTACCAGCAATACCAGGATTTTATTTTTTACTGACCATATTCCCAAAATGCCACATGGCATTGTAACGAGGTCCTTAACTAAACTTAACTTCTTTGTTTATCTCCCTATTTACATTACAGTTAATTTGTATTTCTCATTTTCTTCATTATTCTTTTTTAATTTATTAAGTTAAACAAGAAACCGTCATGATATATTTCTAATGAACAATGATTTGATTTGTTAATGTGACATTCCTTCACTGCAAAATTGTTCTCTCCTATGATTTGTTCCTGGTTTGTCTTCTTCAAATGTTATTTAAGTCATCCAAATTGATTTGATTTCATTATATTTTGTTTCTGTATTTTCCAAATACCCCCATCATTGCGTGTTTTAGTACAGGCAAGTTTTGTCTATTTTCAGATAATCTCTGGTTTGGAGATTTCCTTATCTCTTTTATTTGTTGCTTTTATTTGCATGGCAAGTACAAACATTAAAAAAAACATACAATTCAAAACAATTTATTACCTTAATAAATTTAATTTTTAATAAAATTAATCGCAGATGCCATTAACAAAATATTGCACGATTTCTTGCCTGGCATATTTTGCAGCATCTTGTCAGGTACAGACTGCAGAGTTATATATTGTATGAAATGAAGAAAAAAATGGAACTTTAGGGTGAAATACGATGTACATCATCGCTGATATTCTATAAATGTGTAGAACATTATCTCTATGAAATCTAACTCTTAACAGGAAGTCCTGTTTATATAGCAACGGCTCGAATCGACCAATAAATAATGCTTTGATATATCTGAGCAGTCGTTTATTGTTCATTGAATACAGTATACGAAATACAATCTGTTTGTTAACTCTATGATTGCTAATCAGCAAATATTCCATGATGAAGTTTCATGACCTGTAGACTGCGCAGGTATTCCTGAAGTTTAACTCTCTTTTCCACTCATGCTGGTATATGTTTGGTTACCCGATTTGCTAATTGCATTACAACAAACAGACCACATTTCATCTATTGTATTCATATACTGTATTCGACAAACAATAATTAATTGCACAAATATACTGATTGCAACCATTGCTGTGTAAACAGAAGGACTTCGTTTTATGTGTGAGACTTCTGTGGAGGAAGCGTTCTACGCTTTCATGCAATAGCAGCGATGGTGTATATCATATTTCAGCTAAAGTATCATTAATTTTTTTTTTTTCACAATGAGCAATCTGGACATTTTGAGGAGAGCTAAGTCACAAAGACAACTTATAACAAACATCAGAAATAAGCAATCATCATTGTTTGGTCACATTATGAGAAGACAAAAACTGGAACATGTTGTGACAACTGGAATGATTTGTGGAAAAAGAGACAGAGGAAGACAGTCTGAAAAAATGCTTTTGAATCCTGTGTCATGGAATGGAAGTGAGTCAACACATGAATTGATCCATGTCATCAGAGATTGCAGTTTTGGGAGAAGCATCATCGCCCACGCCAGTGAGCAGGGCACTCGATGATGATGATCACCATTTATATCTTCATTTCATATCTTCTTCTTCTGCATTCATCCGGAGAGTTTTTTCAGATGTTATTGTGCTGCGCCTATTCTTGTACCGTTAGGCTGACAGATCCGACTTCTTCGGGCGTTTGTTGACCGGGTTAGCCTTCCCGAGTCTTTGCTTCATATAATATATAACTCTGCAGTATGCAGTATTCCAAGCAAGAAATCATGCAATACTTTGTTCATAGCATCTGTGTTATTTAAAAATAAATAAATTTAAAACTATAAATAAAAGTCTGCTCAGGGGTGGCGATGGTGGTTAAAATGGTCCTTGACCACCAGGGCAACCCAGCCTAAAATTTGCACCAGGAAATCCCTTGGGAAGTGAAGATGGCCAATGAGATACGGACATCACCCACCTATTGCCGACTGGTATATACAAATATGGGTCCAGCACCTTAACTCAAATGCACTTTAGATGTGTATAAGTCCTTTACTTTGTACTTGTATAAGAGTCCTTTACTTGTACTTGTAAAGTATATCTTTATCCTTGTTCAGATACAATTTTCATCAGTGATTTGTCTTTATTTGCCTTGCTTAATATTATTTCAGCTTCTAAATTGTTGCTGAATTGCTTTTGTTAAATTTATTCTGCCGTCTTATAGCACAGTGTTCAATTCTGTGTGTTGGTGCATTTTCTATCGTTGTGCCAAAAATATATATATATAACTGAGTATATATTTATATTAGTTTAATTCATCGATATGCATGTACAAATTTATTATGTGTTTTTAAAATATGAATTGCCAACCATTGCCAGAAGTTGATTTTTGGGGGTATTTATTTAAAAAATATTTTTTGTACCAAAATTAATGTATATTCTTATAATGCAGGTCACAGAAAGAAATTTCAGAACCTGCTAGAATATCATTTCCTCACATCATCAAGTATTTCAGTTCTTGGACTGATCATGAAGCTTCCTTATCATTCCATTTAACAGTTTTCTGTGTTGTTGCTTAAAAAAGTTGCTTAAAAGTCGACAGTTTCACAACTTCATTGCACTGGGTTTTTATCCCATATGGCTCAGTCTCTTTCCGCAGCGACCTGCCGAAAACGTCGCACAAAGCACAAACTCCGTAGCTCCAGCCTAGTCTACTCTAGAGGAGAAGTAACACCAATACATCTGGAGCAAGACTAGCTGTCAGATCAGCCAATCAATGCTCTAACTGTCCACCTGTCAGAGCTTCGATCATGGACCAGTGTCCTGGTATGCCCTGTCATGATTTTTAGTCTTTAGGTTGCGTTTCCTTGCACTAGGATAAGACTTATACCTTCCCAATTGCACTTCTGTGCCCAAAGCCATTGGTACAATGTTGGGTGTTGGATGTGGTGAGCGCCGCCCAACAATTGTTACTAACAAAAAGCAGGTAATACTTTCTACTGTCAAATAGTAGCTCAGTTATATCTGACTAAGACCTGACACTTCTGCACATTTAGTTTATAAATGTTGTCCTTTTTATGCTCCTTCTTCTTTCTCCCAATAGCGTGCCCTCCAGTACACTCTAGGGTGTTTCTTCCTGTCTTACAGATTTCATTGTATGTTTTTATTAATTATCAGGACAACACTTTATAGCATTTTAGGCTCATTCTTACTTTTATTTCTGCTGTTTAAATCAGGCACCAGTGGCTTACATGTCACAGCTACGCAAGCTGTTCGTGAAGCGCACCAAGTCTGGTGGAATATGTGGCACTAACAAGGTGAAGCTCAAAATTGCAGTGCGGAACTTGAGCATCGGCGTTGATCAAGGAGAGGTTCTGGGACTTCTGGGGCCAAATGGAGCAGGCAAGAGTACAGCCTTAAACATGATGACTGCTGAAGTATCCCCGACTTGTGGGAAGGTAACAGAAGTGACACACTTTTGTTGTTGTTATTATTGCTACCTATGCCAGATAAATTGTCTACCTCCAATTCCAATTCCAATTCCAATTTTTAAAAACAAAAATTCCAAATTCGGTCTCGTTCAACCTGCTTCCTCAGTGATGGTTATTGTTGAGATCCATGGTTATTGTGGGTTTTTAGCCCTATTTCTGTCTTGTGTGTTCTTACAAGTTGGTCCTGACCCGGACTGGTTATATCGGCTTTTGTGTCTGTGACGTCAGCTGGGGGGTTGGTCGGCGTCTGTCTTTTGTGCCCATCTCCTCTGGTGGTTTCTTTTGTTAGTGAAGGTTCCTGGTTCGTCTGGCTTGACAGGTTGCAGTCCTTATAAGGACTTTTTATTTGGTATTTTTGCCTCCTTTTTGTGTATTGCCTGTAGAAGCTTTTCGATATTTTCCTCCTTGCACCTTTTTTCACTTTTGCGTTTGAGTTCTTGCTGTCTGTCGATTGCTTCCGCTGTGGTCAGCCATGGGACGATCTCTCCGTCATCTATATAGTACTCGAGGTCTGCCTCAATGTCGTAGTGTACCTCAGGGTATTCTATCGGTTTCCCCCTGAGTTTCTTGGGCTTCTTCTTTTCTTTTTCTTCCCTCGCCTTCTGAATTCCTTGCGCCTGAGTCCCTCTTTAATTCCCTCTCTCTTTGCCGCTTCTTTGCACTCCTCTAAGGTAGGTGCCTGGGGCCACTCCATGCCGTCGTCAGGGTACTCATCTTGGATTTCTTAGATGTCTGGCGGGATATTGGTTTCCCCTTGAGTTTCTCGGGTGTCCTGGTTGGGCTGCTGTCTTTACCTTGCGGTTTCGGTTCAGTCTGTTGTTAGGTTTCACCTTGCGGCTTGTCTGTGTTCTCTTGTATGGCTTCTGTTGGTTTGTTTCGGATTAATTCCATTTCAGCTTTCAGAAGCTCTCTCTCCGCTTTAATGGTGCATAGCATTTCTTCGTTTTCCTTCTTCATCTCGGCCATATGTTCCACTTCTTGCTTGATGTTTTGCTGGATCTCCTTTATTTCAGCAAGCAGCTTTTCATTGTCGCTGGTCGGAGCTGGTGTTTGAAGCAGCTTGATTTGCTTCTTTAGCTCATCTATCTGGTCTTGCAGTTGAGCTTTTTCTGCTTGTGAGATGCACATGGCTGTCTCGCACCTCTGCATTGCGTTCTTATATGGAGTCTTTGCGGTGATGGCGAAGTTTAAGACGTCTCTGTGTCTTTGGAGGTACGGACAGCCCAAGTATCTTGCTTCATGCTTGCCCACGCAGTTGGCGCACTTTCTTTTGTTGTTGGGTGCTCGGAAGTCCGTGTCCAGCTTGGCCAGCGGACACTCCTTGAAGGCGTGGTGATCGGCGCAGTACCGGCAGATTTCCGTCTTACAGCGACATGCTGCTCTGCTGTGGCTGGCCCTCCGGCATCTGGAACATTGATTGACTCTTGGGATGAATCTCTCTGGCTGTTGTATTTTCTTGTTGATTGATACTGTGGTCGGCATCTCGCTGCCCTCTGTCGTCACCACCGCCAAGGTTGTAGGAATCTTGGAGTAGGTGAGGAGCCACTCCGCCTTCAAGAATCGGATGTGGAGGTTCTCTTCTTGTAGCTGCTTCAGGATTTGTTCATCTGTCAGCTCCGCTTGGATATGTTTGACAACCCACTTGATTGTCGGTGAGTCAGTGTTTTCAACTCTGGTGTCTTTCTCCTCTCTCTCTGCTTCTCAGTAGGTGTGGCTCTTGTTTGTGGTGGATTGTCGTCGTCCTTCCTCAAGGTAGCTTCGTTAGAGTTTGCTTGAGGTTCTTGTTGTTTGCCGCAGCTCGCAGGTAGATTCTCTCCGCTCGTCTTCTTGTCGGCTGCCATGCTGCACATCTTGGATTCCACATGTCTTTTGGTGTTCTTGCCACGTGCCATTTTTCCCCTTATCAGGTTGCTTGACTTGTTCAGGTGACTTGTCTTGATAGCGCTTGCAAATGCGAATGACGCTGTGCGCTTCTTTCTACCTCTTGCTGTCCAGTGCCTTTTATAATTTGTTGTTGTTATTGCTATCTCTGCCAGATAAATTGTCTGCTTATTGCTGCGTTTCATAAATCATTCTGTCCCAGGTAGTTGTTAAATGAAAATGATATAACACGCCTGGTCACAACAATTAATTGTGATTCTAGGAGTTAAAAATTAATAATTCTTCTTCTTCAGCGTTCCGAGCCATTGAGGTTCTTTGCTGCAGATACAATCCGTCTCCATTCGTCTCTCTGGTTGACCTTCTCTTGCCAGTCGTTGATTCCAAGTGCTTGTAGGTCTGTAAATATATTATCTCTCCACCGTCTTCTTGGTCTACCTCAGAGTCTACGGTCATTTATTTCCTGAGTGTAAGCGAGTTTTGTTTCCCTATTATCTTCCATTCTTTCTATATGCCCCAGCCATTGTAGTCTATTAACCTTCATGATACCAGTGATTAGCGGGGACTTAAACAGATCATAAATGTCTTTGTTACTTCTTCTTTTCCACTCTCCACTTTGTGTATCCCTAATGGGTGCAAAGATGTATCTTAAAACTTTGTTCTCAAAGGTTTGTAGCAAGGCTTCGTCACCTTTTGTTGTACTCCAGGTTTCAGAGCCATACAGCACAACTGGTCTGATCAGTGTTTTAAAAAAATTAATAATTGAGAGTGAAAAATTAAAGTAATAATTGTAAATCAAGGCGTTAAAACAGCAGTGAGGATAGAAACATTAAAAGTAGTCACCAGGATTAAGTAAATTACTAATGGAGACTGAAAGAGTAAAGGACATTGAAAATGTTTTGGTGAAATAAGGTGTTGTTGATCAATATACGAAGTGTCATTTGATAACAAGTGAGTCAACAAAGTGCTTGTTTGCTGTGACTGATCCAGAGATCAAGAGAGTCGGTTGATGTCCTTTGTTCTCAGATAGACAGACTATAGTAGGTTTTCCCTACTGATTTATTATGGCGAAGGCCGCCATTGTGGCAAAGGGATTACGAATGCAATTCACAGGCCCACACACTGCAATCAAAACACAGCTGCAGGTATTTGGAAGCAACTGCCTAATGCTGGTTTTCATACAATGCCATTTGTTCATAAATCCATGGCAAACTACTCAATGTACACTTGCCAAGAAATCATAAACAGTTAAAAAATTTGGGGGTTGACTGCGACGCCCTATAAAGGATATGCAACTTAACTTTTATCACGTAGTGCATTTTTTGAGACATAAATTAATTATAAAATTAAAGTTAGTTTGTTGTATATCCTTTACAGGACATCACAGTCAACCTCAGTAATTTTTGGCTTTTCGTGATTTCTTGGCAAGTTTACGCTAGTTTGCCATTGCTTTCTGAACAATTGGCACTCATACCTTTGTATGGGAAACCAACGCAATATGGTATGCTTCTAAATCACCCGCAAGAAGTGGAATCATGCACACATTTAAGTAGCAATGTAGACAAAGATGGGGGGACAGATAGATATATTAAAATAAAAATATAAAAGACAAGATGAGCTTTAATAGCTTTAGGAAATTTGTGGAAATCAAGGAATTAAATATAGAAAAAAAGTTGTCAAGTACATACTGCTGTAAAGATCAGAAGTATGGAGAATGACCAAAACAGTTACTAAACATCTTTCATCAATTGGTGCTTGCTTAAAATTGGAGGACTAAAATACAATGACAGAATCACCAGTGTGGAGTTCGTGGAGAGAACCAAGTAAATCAACTCCAGTATACCACTAGGTGAGGAAGTGATGTTGGTTCTAGGTATAGGACATTGAGAAAACCTGTTCATCGTTTAACTAGAACAGTCATGTATCCAGGTTGTTTTGTTTAGATTTCCATGAGCATTTAGTTGTTTCTAGTTGCTGGTAGTTGTATTTGTATTTATATTTGTAGGTAAATATATTCTTGTTGTGTATATTTGCAGGTAGTTGTAGCAGGTCATAACATCAGATCCAACAATCTATATTTGCAGGTAGTTGTAACAGGTCATAACATCAGACCCAACATTCTATATTTGCAGGTAGTTGTAGCAGGTCAAACTAATGAACGTAAACTTGCCAAGAGATCACAGCAGCAAATAATTGCTGGTGTTGACTGCAATGTCCTGTAAAGGATATGCAACTAACTAACTTTTAGCAGGTCACATCAGATCCAACATGTTTATATTTGCAGGTAGTTGTTGCAGATCACAACATCAGATCCAACATGTTGTCAGTGCTGGAGTCACTAGGCTACTGTCCCCAGCATGATGCATTGTGGGAAACGATCACTTTGGAAGAGCATGTGAAGTGTTTTGCTGCAATCAAGGGAGTCCATCCAAAGGAACAAGATAAAGTAGTTAATTAGTAAGTGTGCAGGAAACAAGCTGTAACTGAGAATTGATATTGTGGGTTTTTTATAAAATGGTATGGGTGCCGGTCGTTCAGAAAGCAATGGCAAACTACTGAATGTAAACTTGCCAAGAGATCACAAAAAGCCAAAAGATGCTGGGGTTGACTGCTATGTCCTGTAAAGGATATGCAGCTAACTATGAAACAAAAGAAATAATATGATGGCCCTAGTATGGCTATGTATCATCCTTCTGTCCAAATGACCTGTTGTTCTGTTATTGACCTATGCTGGTTTAATATAAATTATGAGACCTATGGTGCTATCTCAATGGTTTGATACGAATTCTGTCCGTATTCCATAGTTGTAGGTTCATGTGTATGATAGACATGACTAATGAAGACACTTTTTTTGGAGTGTCTAGTTGGTCATGCGTCGAAGTACACTTGTTCTTGCAGCGAGGCACTGTCGTCATTTGGAAGTGACATGTTCGAATCCCGGTCGGTAACTATAGCTTTCAAATTTTATGTTGTCTAGAGCATCCTCTAGTCTCTACTTCCTTCTTCTCCTTCTGTGAGCACCAAACAATACTATATATTTATGTTTCTGTCCAAATGGGAGGTCAGAATTGGTGATATATTATCTTTCAACACTGAATCAGTTAAATAACACAAGATGAATCTAAGCAAAGAGTATGATGAACTCTTTAGCAACGGCATGGATCCCTAGGCTTGAATGATTGACTAAAAGAGATTGATTGTTGATAGTTTGCATTCCCACTTTTGATAACTTTCCTGTTAACAATCTGTGGGTGTTTATACGTTTGCTACAGCCCTTGATTGATCATTGTGAACATCATCATCAGATTAGTCAGTCTACAGATTAATGTTCAAGTCATCTAAATACGTCACACCACTGTGACTTATTTGATGCATCCAACCAGAATGTGACATAGGTAGCAGCATCCTTACACTGTGATATCTCCTGAGGAAGGCAAAGCACTTATAGGCATGCCCTGAGTGTATTGACATATGTTATGTTAACCATTAATCAGTTACATTGTGTAGCCAGTTGTTAGAATTTATAGATGGAACTTAGAATATTCAACTGTAATGTTGAATCAGAATTGCTGTATTGTAGATTACAAACATTTATTAAAAGGTGCTTATGCAGAATGGTAGGACTAAGATAGTCTAACAAGTTGCCAGTTTGAGCTTATGGTGAGAACTAAACACATTCTGATGAGTCAGGAAGTGAAGAACAGACACTGTTGCCAGGTAGGACACACATAGACAATATGACTTAATATCACAACAGGACAGAGATGGATGAACTGCAGTCTGTCAGAGTTTACAGCCAGAGAGAGAAAGAGAGACAGACAGAGAGTATAGGAGAACCTCTAAAATCTATCCTGAAAGTAAATAACATTTAAGGAAAACCTAAAAACACATGGACGAAAGAATTAGAGACAAAAGAGTATGGCAGGAAAGCCATGGAAGCAGCTTCACTGGCTAGCGAAAAATAGGACTGTTTGGCATGAGATGGTTGAGGGCACATGCTCGATCAGAGAGAATAAAAGCCACAAGAATAAGAATATGTTGTACATCTCATCTGATGTTTAACTAATGATTCTGTTCAACAGCTTCGTGGAACAGCTGAAACTTGAAAAACATCGCAAGAAACATGCCAAGAAGCTGTCTGGTGGGACCAAGCGGAAGGTGGGTGCCTTTCTTTGTTCTGTGATCTGAAGATTTAATTTATTCTTCATCATTGTCATTCATAGTCATTTCACATCAGTCCTTACAGTGGTCTTAACTTTGACATAATTGACTGTATGCACATGAATTCTTGCATAGACAATGTGTTTATTTGCCAAACGAAGGCCAGTGTTTGATTAAATACTATGTAAATATGCTGACTGTTTTGCAGAGTTTTGCTATTTTCTAAATAGAAGATTCTAGAATTGATATTATAGCTTTATTGACTGACCTATTGATTTATTATCTAGATTCAGTATCATGTGTTTTATCAAATGCAGGGACGTAAATTATAAGTACCCGTGAAGTTGGGCACCTGTCAAGAAACAAATGAAGATTGTAAACTGATTAGAGTCATTAGACGTAGACAGTCAAAATTTTTTGGGCATGTTATGAGAAGAAATGAATTGGAGAACTTGGTGACAACAGGCAAGATCGAAGGGAAGAGACCAAGGGGAAGACTGAGAAGTAAATACCTGGATTTCTTGGCCACATGGCATGTCGAGCAGGAACACGAAGCTGATCCACGACTCTGGTGATCGAGTGAGATGGCAAAACATGACCGCCCAAGCTTACCGGCATGGCACATGATGGATGGATGGTGAAGTTGGGGTGGGTTTTCCTGATGGCGAGGGACACTGGTAATAGGGAAAGCTATTCCACACGCACAAATCAAACTTCACTAGAAATAGTAGCATGTGTATGAACTATGATTGAGTTCACAGCAAATGAATGCAAAACCAAAACAAAACAGACCTATCTGCATATTTTAGTAAAAGCAGGCCTAGTCTCTGTGCTTTAGGTACTGCGTCAACTTTAAAAGTAGCTGGCTGATGCTGTTAACTTCAGTTGTAGACTCATTCTGCTATATTCAGTAGTAGAACTACTGCTTTGTTAACTTTAGACCACTAGTGTAATGTTAACAGTTTGTGTTAAATATTGATAGTGATGTACACATTCTCCCCCACAGCTGAGCTATATCATGAGCATTTTGGGCTCGCCGCGCTTTGTTCTGCTGGACGAGCCTTCAACTGGCATGGACCCACAGTCCAAACGCTTTCTCTGGTAAGTTATGATGGAGTTGATGTCACAGCCAGTCTTTACATTAACCCTCATTGACCTACTGTTGCTGATTTCAATAGTATGGTTGAATCTGTCTACAATATTCTCAGTATTCTTCTAAAATATCATATCTACAATGCCTCTGGTGTCTTCTCCATTTCGTTATTCAGCATTTACATTCACTTACACAGAACAACAAAACCAATATATAGTTTTAGTTAGTGGATTTTCATGCTTGCATGGATATTTCAGATTTTCATGCTTGCATTCAATTTCAGATTTTCAAGCTAGCATTTACATTTCAGATTTTCATGCTTACATTTATATTTCAGATTTTCATGCTTGCATTGATATTTCAGATTTTTATTCTTGCATTTATATTTCAGACTTTCATGCTTGCGTTGATATTTAAGATTTTCATGCTTGCATTTATATTTCAGATTTTCATGCTTGCATTTATATTTCAGATTTTCATGCTTGCATTTATATTTCAGACTTTCATGCTTGCGTTGATATTTAAGATTTTCATGCTTGCATTTATATTTCAGATTTTCATGCTTGCATTTATATTTCAGATTTTCATGCTTGCATTTATATTTCAGGTATTCATGCTTGCATTTATATTTCAGGTATTCATGCATGCATTGATATTTCAGATTTTCATGCTTACATTGATATTTCAGATTTACATTCTACTATACAAGCCTTGGATTTGGCGATTTTGTTCTTTCTTTTAAAAAACAATACCTGTGTCACATTACCCATTGGATGTTACTGTGTAGCCAACTAATGTAAGAATAGTCCGTCAGTAAATGACTCTTTTCACGCATGAAGGTACATTGGGCATATGGTGCTGTATCCATATTTTAATAGACCAATCAGCTATCAGTGGATGATGTCATTATCATACCAGCTGCCTTGACCTTCCACCTTTACATTCCACGGAATTTATTGGTACCATTTTGTCATGGATCTAACTTTATTGGCCGTTGCTTCATCTCGCTTCTACTTGTTGTCATTCTATCAACAAGATCGATCCATGGCTAGTATTCACTCATGGGGATGCATTTGTGCTCCATATTTGAATATCTAAAGTTCTGTGCTCCTACATTCTAAACACTGTGCAATTGAACCTGGATTCTCCCCCGATGTGTCTCCACCTTGCCGTGGTGGGGGAGATTGCGTGTCCCATCGACCCCATGTGATTGCCGATGGGTGAAAACTACATATCGGACGGCTCGTGGGATAGGGACCAGACTAAGAGAGACACAACCTGCTGCTCTGCAGGTAAGACTGAGGATAGCAGTCAAAATCAGGCAAACGATCCCTAAATCTCAGTTCGGGCATACCCTCTAAGGCTCCCATCCGAGGTGTATGGCTGAACGTCTCTAAGCCATAAACTCTCGGAAGTGAGAGCCTGGCCGACACAAACCTACATCAAAATTGTGATGATGTGCTGAGAACGCTACATTCTCGGCGCAGATTCGTTAGATGGCTCTTAGCTGGGGGATATGAGGTATCCCCGGATGAAAGGGCCTGACTGTTACTCGCCCACAGACGCACGGAGGTAAGGTGCTGAGCCGGCAGCACATGTAGCCTACCTCGTGAGTGAGTACAAAAGGTGAAAAAACACCTCGGTCGCACGTCTCGCAGACGTCCGATAGTCTGTAACCACACTCATGGAGTGAGTGTAGTCAAAGGTGGAAAATTGTCTCGTTGACACGAAATGGAACGCCTGTCTTGCGAATCCATTACATGGCAGCCCGAAGCGAAAGCTTGCTGTGTGGAAGCCGAAACAAGAGTCTCGAAACCCGAGGAAGGCTAACCTCATTAAAAAATGCCCGCCGGAAGCCGGAAGTGTCGTCCTACGGGTGGCAAACTAAAAATTGACACTACGCATTTACGTCCGAGTGAAATGTCTCGTCCGAATGTCTCTCGTGCTAGGAACAGCTCTGACTACCTAGTTTCCGAATGCCGCTCTTGTTCGGAACAGCTCTGACTAGGTAGTTTGCCGAATGTCTGTCGTGCCTGGAACAGCTCTGACGGGCGCAACGACAAGCACATGTCCGAAAACTCGCTGAGTGGATGCCGTCTGCAAACCTGTCTGGTTTGTGCGGGAATGGCCCGGGGCAAACGAAATGACCAATATATTGAAGTGAGGATTTAAAGCAGCCATGAGCAGGACGTGACGATTCCCTCGGCTAGCCCAGAACCAGTGCGTTATGTGTCGGCCCTGCAACTATGGAAGCAACCTTGGATGGCGGAAAATGCTATGGACTGTCCCTGCCTTCCTTTGAGGGATGACCGTTGTCTTCGACCGTTCTAACTTGGCCAGCATGGATGTAGACGGCACCACAAAAGTGAGAGTCTCCCAGGAATGCTACCTGGTCAAAAAAGCACGCTAAAGTCGATGTGTTGGCCTACGGGTTTCGGCCCAAGGGCGCATAACAGACACACCGCAATCACATCTGAAAAAACACTCCGGATGAACGAAAAGAAGAAGAAGAAGAACCTGGATTGCTTGTCCATGTTTACAAACCTTTCACTCTCTTTACCCACGTGCCAACGTCACAGGTTCAATTGAAGGACATAAATAAGTCCACGCTGTTTTCATCCTTTATTTCATCATCTCCTGTTTATGACAGTTCATATCGAATCCCAGTTATTGTTCTAAAATATACACAGACACTATCACTCAAACCTGACACATATTATATACAAAGGCACAGGACAGGTGCCATTCTCGCACTTCTTAAATATGTCCAACCTGGACCATGTTTGAAGCCATACTCCCGTTCAAACCCGAGAGTTCTCTCTCTCTGACACTCACAAACCGTGTTTCATGTATTCTCCAAACACTCGTATAAGTGTAACTTGTACTCATACCAAACCCGCACCGTGACACCATTTTAGGCTGAGTTGACCTGGGAACTGGGGTAAATTTTAAAAATTCTAATCTGACATGATGCGGACGAAACCAGTGACCAGTTGGCCATCAGGCAGGCAAGCTAGCATCTGGCCACTACAATACCTAGACTCTCTATGTAAGAATTTTAAAAATTTAGTTGCTTGTCCTTCACAGGATGTAGCAGTCAACCCCAGCAATTTGGCTGTTCGTGATTCCTGGGCAAGTTTTATATTCAGTAGTTTGCCATTGCTTTCTAAACGACCAGTACCTATACCTTTTTCGAAAAAACTAGCACTGCTATATTTCGAACCCGGGTATACGGGATTATGAATTGCATCAGTAACCCCTTCGCCACTTCACCACAGAGACTGGTTATGTAAGAATACTGACACTATATGTGAGCTGTCTGGTGTTGAATGAAAGAACATCTTTGTATATTTCAGGGACACCATATGTTGAGTGACATCTTTGTATATTTCAGGGACACAATCAGCTCCAGTTTTAAGGGCACGGACCGAGGTGCCATCCTGACCACCCATTACATGGAAGAAGCGGACGCACTCTGTAACCGGGTGGGGATTATGATCAATGGTCAGCTAGAGTATGTACAACTTGTTATTTCTTCTGTCATATTTTCCAGTTTGAATTTTTTTTTAAACCAAAAGATCAAGGCAATACAGTGGCTGAAATAACTAGGAGTTTGAATTAAGAGACCTTCACATATACTGAGTCACATCATTATGAAGAAGGGTAATCATCTCTCTTTATCATCTCTCCTTCCCATAAAAATCTCCCCATTGTCAGAGCATAGTGGATGGAACAAATCCTACCACTACTAGAGGTTAGAACCCCAGATTACAACATTGAGTCAGTCAGTGTTCTTGCCTTCAGCCTCAAATATATTGTAGGAGTGTATAGCTAACATCAAAGGTGAATAGACATCAGTCTGTCCAGTTTCAACCAAAGAGAACAAAGGAACTTTATTTTCGAAGGGTTAAGAAATTGGCATGCCTGCTCAGCTAACATTCTGCCATTTCTATCTCTCATCCCTTACGTACATTATTTCATTCATATATCTCTTGTTAGATTAATCTTAAACAACAACAACAACAATAATAATAATAATAATAAATATATGTGTTATAAATGCATGGGAAATGTGCAAGAACCATTGCTACATGACTAAATAATACTAAAAATTATTATGGTAGTTGAAAAGATGGACATGGATAGTTTAGGAGATCTGTTGTAACCAATCCTCATTGTGGAGATTTTGATTAATCAGTAGACTAGGAAGCCACAATTTGAGCATTATATTTTACTGATTAAGAACTGAGGATATATGTTTATGGAAGAAACTGATTGTAAATGTCACACAACATGGCACATGATGATGAAGATATAATCAATTGTATTTAATTTTGACGTAGTTTTCTTTAAATTACACATGGCACAAACAATAGGTTGCATAATTTATTGCCAGGCATATTTTGCTGCATCTCGTCAGTTACATACTGCAGAATTCACTCAACATGACACAAAGCAATACAATGAATCTTTCAAGCCTAACTATACAAAACACACATTTCCATGGTAATTTAAACTGTCTGCCACATTAATTTTTAATTGTCATGTACTTTTGTTTTCACAACAATGGCTTTGTCATGCAGATCTCAACTGCTTCAGCAAATCTTAACATTTGTCTATTTTGTGTTACAGTGCAGCAGTGAGGGTAGATGAGGGTCAGCTGTTGAGGGTAGATAAGTGTGGACTGTTGATTAGACAGAAATGTCTGCCACAGTAAGGGTAGATAAATGATCAATTATTGTTTGTTCGATGCATATCCTTTACCGGACGTCGCAGTCAACCCCAGAATTTTTTGGCTGTTTGTGATTTCTTGGCAAGTTTGCATTCAGTAGTTTACCATTGCTTTGGCAAGTTTGCGTTCAGTAGTTTGCCATTGCTTTCTGAGCGACCAGCACTCATACCATTTTATGCCAACCAATGCAGGATGGTCTGCTGCCCAATTTCCCACAGCTGTGTTTCAAACATGGCATGCAGGATTACAAGCTGTGTCTGTAACTCCTTCACCACAAAGCTGGCTCGCCACTATTGACTAGGCAGAAATATCATTCCTTTTCTAATGTGATGGTTTAAATTGTCTGTTAAATATTGGTTGTTGGTCTTGTGAGCAGATGCCTGGGCTCCACCCAACACCTGAAGAACAAGTATGGCAGTGGCTACATCTTGGAGGTGAAGCTGGGCACTCACAGGGCTGGAGAAGTTGAGGCTCTGATGGATAATTTGGAGGCTCATCTCACAGAGTTATTCCCAGGTGAATAGTTTGGACATGGGACAGTTTGTGAAATTTACTGTTGAGTCAGAGATTGTCTGAATACTTTTTGGATCATGGTATGTACTGGGACATGGGACAGTTTGTGAAATTTACTGTTGAGTCAGAGATTGTCTGAATACTTCTTGGGTCATGGCATGTAGCATGTCATAAGTCAAGTCAAGAGATGACCCTATTACATATCCTGGGGTATGTTAGGATTAGGTACATGGTATGTAGCATGTCATAAGTCAAGAGATGACCCTATTACATGTCCTGTGGTATGTTAGGATTAGGTACATGGCATGTAGCATGTCATAAGTCAAGTCAAGAGATGACCCTATTACATATCCTGGGGTATGTTAGGATTAGGTACATGGCATGTAGCATGTCATAAGTCAAGTCAAGAGATGACCCTATTACATATCCTGGGGTATGTTAGGATTAGGTACATGGTATGTAGCATGTCATAAGTCAAGAGATGACCCTATTACATGTCCTGTGGTATGTTAGGATTAGGTACATGGCATGTAGCATGTCATAAGTCAAGTCAAGAGATGACCCTATTACATGTCCTGGGGTATGTTAGGATTAGGTACATGGTTAACAAAATTAAAAAGTCCTGTGGTTTAAACAAAAATGGTATAAAAGGGAAGAGGATTGACTTCATTGCACCGGGTTTTATCCCATATGGCTCAGTTTCCGCAGGTTGGTCTGCTGAAAGCACCAAATAAAATAACAAAATGCAGAGTGTATTTTTAATGACTGGAGGTTTTGAAAATATTGCCGTTCCAAGTTTTGTATTTACCTATTATGTTGCATGAACTCCACAGTACCAGAGTCCTTCACAATTCTCCCTCCGGCCCGAGCTGTAAAGGCCCATGAGCTTCTCACATGTCGGACGACCGACCCATCTGTGTAGATGACCGCGTCACCGTCTAGCGAATTCTCGAAAATCAACGCTTGTACTTCAGCCTCAACAGCAGCCGGATTTTCTTGTCTGCATTTTCTATCTAGTTGGATGCAAACTGAAAAGGATGTGCAGAAGTCTGTTGGCACTTGCACCCACTCCTCGCCAGGTTCTAAGTCCTCAAGTGAACACACCTGTTGAAGAATGTCTTCGGCTTGATCCATCCACGACCGTCCTCTTTTTAACCTGCTGCCCTTCACCTTCCTAATTTCACTATGCAGTGGATGTTGTGTGTTTGCGTTAATTCTGAGGTAGGGGCATGCCCTGCAACCTTGTATTCTCTCTTCAATGGTTGGAAAATCCTTTCACTGAAACCACAAGTAGCCTGACCATGGAAGTCATGGCAGTAAGTAAAGCAATAACATGGCTCGAGACACAGACATTCACTAGGGCTTGTTTCCTTAGCGACTCAATGAACATGATCAAGAGGATAGAGGAGGGGTCGATCCGAAGAGAATGGTTTCTGCCTCTGGAGCGGTCTCGACTGGCAAAGATTAGTTTCATCTTCGTGCCAGGGCATGCGGGAGTACAAGGAAATGAGCGGGCTGACAAGCTCGCAGGTGAGGCTACTGTGGAGGGCGGACGCGCCATGGACCAGGCCGACATTCTGAATGCTCTACGAGAAGTAAGACTTGCGAGAACCAAGTGATGACTGTGAATCTACAACAATGGCCAGACTGCGAGAGCAGCAAATTAAAAGAGGGGTGGCCAAACAAGAACACTACGCAGGAAGCCAAAGAAGATTGATAAACCAACACAGAACTGGCGTCGTTAGCCGCTACACGTTGCGGGATTTGCTGAGGAGGGGATCCAAGCACTTATGGACTGAATGGTTCGATGTGCAATGAGAATGATCTGTCGACTAACTAACTAACTAACTAACTCCACAGTAGGTAAATACAAAACTTGGAACAGTAATATTTTCAAAAACTGCACAGTCATTAAAAATACCCCCTATATGAACCATACAGGGGGTATTTACAGGGGACTCAACGCCAGAATCTACAGGGGACTCAACACCAGAAATATTATCTAGAATCGCGCTGGCATCTGGTGCCTTCAATAAACTGTCAAACATCTGGAAGTCGAAGACACTCAGCAAACATACGAAACTTAAAATCTTCAACTCTTGTGTGATTCCAGTGCTAAAGTATGGATGTGAGAGTTGGAAGTCAACGGTAGCTTTAGATACAAAAATTAGACAATTTTGAGAACAAATGTCTTAGAAGAATTCTTAACCTCCACTGGACAGATTTAAGAACCAATACGCAAATAAGACAAGAGACTAAGCAAGCTATTGTATCCAATTTTATAAGAAAACGCCGTTGGAACTACATCGGCCATGTACTCAGAATGGACAAGGAAAGACTCCCCTACCAAGCCCTCTTATGGTCACCAGTAGGGAAAAGAAAACGGGGATGACCAAGAGAGACCCTGCGTAGAACCATCATCAGAGAGGGCTCATTCTACGGCCAAATGAACATCTAGGATCTACAACAGGTAGCAGCGAACCGCCAGACATGGAGAGCCATGACTTCTTCCCTACGCGCCGCCTTAGGCTCAAGAGGAAAGACTAACTAATGAATCATAGCTCCAGCTACACCCAAGGGGTCTGAGGAAATTGTGCTCATGGTCCAAACGACATAGGTCTAAATTAAATCCACAATCGTCGGAGTGCGAGGTAGGCAGTTTAAACACTTGGCCATGGGGACTCCCATAAGTCTCATGGCAGACACTTGTTGTGGTATGTGACGTATAAAGGCCTTCACATTTATAGGCCTGAGTGCAGGGGAGGGACAGATGGTCAGTCTTTCTCTCCAATAGGGAATGATGAGAGCTGACATTGAATCCTGGTCTAACTATGCTCATGCCATTCTCTGCAAAATGTCTTAACCATTACACCAACACACTGCCTAGGCATATGGTGCTGGTCCAATATTTTGTATAGACCATTAGACACTGGCTGGGTGGTGTGGTCAGTAGACACTCGCTGGGTGGTGTGGTCAGTAGACACTGGCTGGGTGGTGTGGTCAGTAGCTGGGTGGTGTGGTCAGTAGACACTGGCTGGGTGGTGTGGTCAGTAGCTGGGTGGTGTGGTCAGTAGACACTGGCTGGGTGGTGTGGTCAGTAGACACTGGCTGGGTGGTGTGGTCAGTAGACACTGGCTGGGTGGTGTGGTCAGTAGACACAGGCTGGGTGGTGTGGTCAGTAGCTGGGTGGTGTGGTCAGTAGACACTGGCTGGGTGGTGTGGTCAGTAGCTGGGTGGTGTGGTCAGTAGCTGGGTGGTGTGGTCAGTAGACACTGGCTGGGTGGTGTGGTCAGTAGACACTGGCTGGGTGGTGTGGTCAGTAGCTGGGTGGTGTGGTCAGTAGCTGGGTGGTGTGGTCAGTAGCTGGGTGGTGTGGTCAGTAGCTGGGTGGTGTGGTCAGTAGACACTAGCTGGGTGTTGTGGTCAGTAGCTGGGTGGTGTGGTCAGTAGACACTAGCTGGGTGGTGTGGTCAGTAGACACTGGGTGGTGTGGTCAGTAGCTGGGTGGTGTGGTCAGTAGACACTGGGTGGTGTGATCAGTAGACACTGGGTGGTGTGATCAGTAGACACTGGCTGGGTGGTGTGGTCAGTAGACACTGGCTGGGTGGTGTGGTAAGTAGACACTGGCTGGGTGGTGTGGTCAGTAGACACTGGCTGGGGGATGTTGTCAGTAGACAGTTGCTGGGTGGTGTGGTCAGTAGACACTGGCTGGGTGGTGTGGTCAGTAGACACTGGCTGGGTGGTGTGGTCAGTAGACACTGGCTGGGTGGTGTGGTCAGTAGACACTGGCTGGGTGGTGTGGTCAGTAGCTGGGTGGTGTGGTCAGTAGACACTGGGTGGTGTGGTCAGTAGACACTGGGTGGTGTGGTCAGTAGACACTGGCTGGGTGGTGTGGTCAGTAGACACTGGCTGGGTGGTGTGGTCAGTAGACACTGGCTGGTGTGGTCAGTAGCTGGGTGGTGTGGTCAGTAGCTGGGTGGTGTGGTCAGTAGATGGGTGGTGTGGTCAGTAGCTGGGTGGTGTGGTCAGTAGCTGGGTGGTGTGGTCAGTAGCTGGGTGGTGTGGTAAGTAGACACTAGCTGGGTGGTGTGGTCAGTAGCTGGATGGTGTGGTCAGTAGCTGGGTGGTGTGGTCAGTAGACACTAGCTGGATGGTGTGGTCAGTAGCTGGGTGGTGTGGTCAGTAGCTGGGTGGTGTGGTAATTAGCTGGGTGGTGTGGTCACTAGCTGGGTGGTGTGGTCAGTGGACACTGGGTGGTGTGGTCAGTAGACACTGGGTGGTGTGGTCAGTAGACACTGGGTGGTGTGGTCAGTAGCTGGGTGGTGTGGTCAGTAGACACTGGGTGGTGTGGTCAGTAGCTGGGTGGTGTGGTCAGTAGACACTGGGTGGTGTGGTCAGTAGACACTGGGTGGTGTGGTCAGTAGACACTGGGTGGTGTGGTCAGTAGCTGGGTGGTGTGGTCAGTAGACACTGGGTGGTGTGGTCAGTAGACACTGGGTGGTGTGGTCAGTAGCTGGGTGGTGTGGTCAGTAAACACTAGCTGGATGGTGTGGTCAGTAGCTGGGTGGTGTGGTCAGTAGACACTGGGTGGTGTGGTCAGTAGACACTGGGTGGTGTGGTCAGTAGCTGGGTGGTGTGGTCAGTAGCTGGGTGGTGTGGTCAGTAGACACTGGGTGGTGTGGTCAGTAGCTGGATGGTGTGGTCAGTAGCTGGATGGTGTGGTCACTAGCTGGGTGGTGTAGTCAGTAGACACTGGCTGGGTGGTGTGGTCAGTAGACACTGGCTGGGTGGTGTGGTCAGTAGACACTGGCTGGGTGGTGTAGTCAGTAGACACTGGCTTGGTGGTGTGGTCAGTAGACACTGGATGGGTGGTGTGGTCAGTAGACACTCGCTGGGTGGTGTAGTCAGTAGCTGGGTGGTGTGGTCAGTAGACACTCGCTGGATGGTGTGGTCAGTAAACACCCGCTGGGTGGTGTGGTCAGTGCTGTTCTCATTTACCTGCCATCCCACAGAACTGTGTGACTTACTTATTGACTCTCCCTCGTACCCTTTTCTACCCAGATATGCACCGCTTCATGGCACAAACATTTGTCAGCATAAACACTGAAAACCCACCTTGGCGGGAGACATTTCGCCGTAGTTGAATGTGAAGTGAAAACGTGGTTTAGAAAACAAAGCACACAGTTCTATGCAGCCGATTTGGGAGGACTGATAAAACGATGGGATAAGTGCATCAATGTTGGTGGAAATTATGTTGAGAAATAAAGGGACAATGTATGTATAAAAATAAACTGATGTCAAGTTGTTATCACATTTAGTTATTTTTCTACAGCCATTTGTGGCTTACTTATTAACTTACCCTCGTAGAAATGGTAGAAGACTGAATGGATGAATTTATTTTTGTTGGCACTCGCTCGCTTTTAACTCAAGCGTAGTCCATACACACTACTTCCAGTAGTGTTGGACTGAATTTTGTGTGTGGATTAGCTTTCCCTATTAACAGTGTCCCTCACCATCAGGTGAACCCACTGTGACTTCAGAGGTACTTGTACGTCCCCAAGTCAAGGACAAGAGGTCAACATTTTAGTCCAGCTGGCTAGTGTAGGAGGTGACCCCATTACCTTGGCTACAGCACACCGGATGTTTAAGAACACACGTTCTTACCCATTCAGCCATTCTGTACTCAAATGGATTAATGATTACAGATGACTGATGAATGGATGAATAATTACAAATGATTGAGTAGTTACCTTGTAAGTAAGTACATAACTATATTATCTCTCCATTGAGATGTTTTATTGTTTTCTTTTGTTTTTTTTGCATTCACTCGCTTTGAACCCCTGAAGTCAAGGACATTAAGTCAACATTTTAGTCCAATTGACCAATGTAGGGGCTGAAACTGATACCTTAGTATCAGCACACCGGAAGTTTAAGAATAAACACTCTTATCCATTTGGCCATGCTGACCTGGAGATGATTTTGTCTCCCCCTGCAGGACTCGGCAAAGTGGAAAGATTTCAAGAGAGGGCCCAGTACTCCATTCCCAAGGAAAATGTCAAATTCTTAGGCCAGACATTTGCCAGCTTGGAAGATTGTAAGTAAATGTTTCTTGTAAAGTATGCTACATAAGACAGGCTGGTGATAGATACAAGTGGCTAGCATAAAGTATGCTACACATGACAGGCTGGTGATAGATATAAGTGGCTAGCATAAAGTATGCTACACATGGCAGGCTGGTGATAGATACAAGTGGCTAGCATAAAGTATGATACGCATGACAGGCTGGTGATAGATACAAGTGGCTAGCATAAAGTATGCTACACATGGCAGGCTGGTGATAGATACAAGTGGCTAGCATAAAGTATGATACGCATGACAGGCTGGTGATAGATACAAGTGGCTAGCATAAAGTATGCTACACATGACAGGCTGGTGATAGATACAAGTGGCTAGCATAAAGTATGCTACACATGACAGGTTGGTGATAGATACAAGTGGCTAGCATAAAGTATGCTACACATGACAGGCTGGTGATAGATACAAGTGGCTAGCATAAAGTATGCTACACATGACAGGCTGGTGATAGATACAAGTGGCCAGCATAAAGTATGCTACACATGACAGGCTGGTGATAGATACAAGTGGCTAGCATAAAGTATGCTACACATGGCAGGCAGGTAATAGATACAAGTGGCTAGCATAAAGTATGCTACACATGGCAGGCAGGTGATAGATACAAGTGGCTAGCATAAAGTATGCTACACATGACAGGCAGGTGATAGATACAAGTGGCTAACATAAAGTATGCTACACATGACAGGCTGGTGATAGATACAAGTGGCTAGCATAAAGTATGCTACACATGACAGGTTGGTGATAGATACAAGTGGCTAGCATAAAGTATGCTACACATGACAGGCAGGTGATAGATACAAGTGGCTAGCATAAAGTATGCTACACATGACAGGCTGGTGATAGATACAAGTGGCTAGCATAAAGTATGCTACACATGACAGGCTGGTGATAGATACAAGTGGCTAGCATAAAGTATGCTACACATGACAGGCTGGTGATAGATACAAGTGGCTAGCATAAAGTATGCTACACATGACAGGCTGGTGATAGATACAAGTTGCTAGCATAAAGTATGCTACACATGACAGGCTGGTGATAGATACAAGTTGCTAGCATAAAGTATGCTACACATGACAGGCTGGTGATAGATACAAGTGGCTAGCATAAAGTATGCTACACATGACAGGCTGGTGATAGATACAAGTGGCTAGCATAAAGTATGCTACACATGGCAGGCTGGTGATAGATACAAGTGGCTAGCATAAAGTATGCTACACATGGCAGGCTGGTGATAGATACAAGTGGCTAGCATAAAGTATGCTACACATGGCAGGCTGGTGATAGGTACAAGTGGCTAGCATAAAGTATGATATACATGACAGGCTGGTGATAGATACAAGTGGCTAGCATAAAGTATGCTACACATGGCAGGCTGGTGATAGATACAAGTGGCTAGCATAAAGTATGCTACACATGGCAGGCTGGTGAGAGATACAAGTGGCTAGCATAAAGTATGCTACACATGGCAGGCTGGTGATAGATACAAGTGGCTAGCATAAAGTATGATACACATGGCAGGCTGGTGATAGATGCAAGTGGCTAGCATAAAGTATGCTACACATGACAGGCTGGTGATAGATACAAGTGGCTAGCATAAAGTATGCTACACATGACAGGCTGGTGATAGATACAAGTGGCTAGCATAAAGTATGCTACACATGACAGGCTAGTGATAGATACAAGTGGCTAGCATAAAGTATGCTACATATGACAGGCTGGTGATAGATACAAGTGGCTAGCATAAAGTATGCTACACATGACAGGCTGGTGATAGATACAAGTGGCTAGCATAAAGTATGCTACACATGACAGGCTGGTGATAGATACAAGTGGCTAGCATAAAGTATGCTACACATGACAGGCTGGTGATAGATACAAGTGGCTAGCATAAAGTATGCTACACATGACAGGCTGGTGATAGATACAAGTGGCTAGCATAAAGTATGCTACACATGGCAGGCAGGTGATAGATACAAGTGGCTAGCATAAAGTATGCTACACATGACAGGCTGGTGATAGATACAAGTGGCTAGCATAAAGTATGCTACACATGACAGGCTGGTGATAGATACAAGTTGCTAGCATAAAGTATGCTACACATGACAGGCTGGTGATAGATACAAGTTGCTAGCATAAAGTATGCTACACATGACAGGCTGGTGATAGATACAAGTGGCTAGCATAAAGTATGCTACACATGACAGGCTGGTGATAGATACAAGTGGCTAGCATAAAGTATGCTACACATGGCAGGCTGGTGATAGATACAAGTGGCTAGCATAAAGTATGCTACACATGGCAGGCTGGTGATAGATACAAGTGGCTAGCATAAAGTATGATATACATGACAGGCTGGTGATAGATACAAGTGGCTAGCATAAAGTATGCTACACATGGCAGGCTGGTGATAGATACAAGTGGCTAGCATAAAGTATGCTACACATGGCAGGCTGGTGAGAGATACAAGTGGCTAGCATAAAGTATGCTACACATGGCAGGCTGGTGATAGATACAAGTGGCTAGCATAAAGTATGATACACATGGCAGGCTGGTGATAGATGCAAGTGGCTAGCATAAAGTATGCTACACATGACAGGCTGGTGATAGATACAAGTGGCTAGCATAAAGTATGCTACACATGACAGGCTGGTGATAGATACAAGTGGCTAGCATAAAGTATGCTACACATGACAGGCTAGTGATAGATACAAGTGGCTAGCATAAAGTATGCTACACATGACAGGCTGGTGATAGATACAAGTGGCTAGCATAAAGTATGCTACACATGACAGGCTGGTGATAGATACAAGTGGCTAGCATAAAGTATGCTACACATGACAGGCTAGTGATAGATACAAGTGGCTAGCATAAAGTATGCTACACATGACAGGCTGGTGATAGATACAAGTGGCTAGCATAAAGTATGCTACACATGACAGGCTGGTGATAGATACAAGTGGCTAGCATAAAGTATGCTACACATGACAGGCTGGTGATAGATACAAGTGGCTAGCATAAAGTATGCTACACATGGCAGGCAGGTGATAGATACAAGTGGCTAGCATAAAGTATGCTACACATGACAGGCTGGTGATAGATACAAGTGGCTAGCATAAAGTATGCTACACATGACAGGCTGGTGATAGATACAAGTGGCTAGCATAAAGTATGCTACACATGGCAGGCTGGTGATAGATAAAAGTGGCTAGCATAAAGTATGCTACACATGGCAGGCTGGTGATAGATAAAAGTGGCTAGCATAAAGTATGCTACACATGGCAGGCTGGTGATAGATACAAGTGGCTAGCATAAAGTATGCTACACATGGCAGGCTGGTGATAGATACAAGTGGCTAGCATAAAGTATGCTACACATGACAGGCTGGTGATAGATACAAGTGGCTAGCATAAAGTATGCTACACATGGCAGGCTGGTGATAGATAAAAGTGGCTAGCATAAAGTATGCTACACATGGCAGGCTGGTGATAGATACAAGTGGCTAGCATAAAGTATGCTACACATGGCAGGCTGGTGATAGATACAAGTGGCTAGCATAAAGTATGCTACACATGACAGGCTGGTGATAGATGCAAGTGGCTAGCATAAAGTATGATACACATGGCAGGCTGGTGATAGATGCAAGTGGCTAGCATAAAGTATGCTACACATGACAGGCTGGTGATAGATACAAGTGGCTAGCATAAAGTATGCTACACATGGCAGGCTGGTGATAGATAAAAGTGGCTAGCATAAAGTATGCTACACATGGCAGGCTGGTGATAGATACAAGTCCCTAGCATAAAGTATGCTACACATGGCAGGCTGGTGATAGATACAAGTGGCTAGCATAAAGTATGCTACACGTGACAGGCTGGTGATAGATGCAAGTGGCTAGCATAAAGTATGATACACATGGCAGGCTGGTGATAGATGCAAGTGGCTAGCATAAAGTATGCTACACATGACAGGCTGGTGATAGATACAAGTGGCTAGCATAAAGTATGCTACACATGACAGACTGGTGATAGATACAAGTGGCTAGCATAAAGTATGCTACACATGACAGGCTGGTGATAGATACAAGTGGCTAGCATAAAGTATGCTACACATGACAGGCTAGTGATAGATACAAGTGGCTAGCATAAAGTATGCTACACATGACAGGCTAGTGATAGATACAAGTGGCTAGCATAAAGTATGCTACACATGGCAGGCAGGTGATAGATACAAGTGGCTAGCATAAAGTATGCTACACATGACAGGCTGGTGATAGATACAAGTGGCTAGCATAAAGTATGCTACACATGACAGACTGGTGATAGATACAAGTGGCTAGCATAAAGTATGCTACACATGACAGGCTGGTGATAGATACAAGTGGCTAGCATAAAGTATGCTACACATGACAGACTGGTGATAGATACAAGTGGCTAGCATAAAGTATGCTACACATGACAGGCTGGTGATAGATACAAGTGGCTAGCATAAAGTATGCTACACATGACAGACTGGTGATAGATACAAGTGGCTAGCATAAAGTATGCTACACATGGCAGGCAGGTAATAGATACAAGTGGCTAGCATAAAGTATGCTACACATGACAGGCTGGTGATAGATGCAAGTGGCTGGCAGTTGAAAAGTGTTCAGATTTGGCCACCATTTCAGCCGTGCTCGGCAGATGCCACCACTGCAAGCACAATGCCTAGGACAGCCTACTCTGCGTTGGAACTGCTCTCACAGACAGAAACTGCAACCTACTGTGATTCTGTATGTGAAGTGTAAATTACATATGAATACACCAATTCATTTCATGTGACCGATGCCAAGGGAAATCCAGGAATTGTCTTGTCCGGTAGGAAACAGGATGTGCTACAGATGTTGCCAGACATGTTCACTGGAACACTGCAGACAAAACGAGAAGTACTGCATTATATTATTGGAATGTAAGAACATGTATGCCAGTTGGTACATTAACTGATGAAGTGCCATCGGATGATTAATTGTCTTAAGCAACTTCCTCTATTTGCCATGAGCTTATATACAGTAGGTTTTCTTTAACAGTCACCTGTAATTTGATATAAAATACAACATGTCTGCTACCATGTTAGCAACTTTTAAGTCATAACTGTGACATACCGCTATTTCCCATTTTCTGCCATCTATTTTTGTTAGGTCCAAACCTACTTTTTGGTTAGCACTGAATCAGTTAAAAAATGTGAAATGAAAAAAAAGCGAATGTAAATACCTTCAGATTACATGAAACAAAACAGATTGGAGCAGGGAAAATTTATTCACACACACATGAAATAATTTAATCTTAGGGTATAAACACGAAATGGGTGTGAATATAATCTTGGACAGAGTAAGAGTTAAAACAGTAAAAAGATGTATGACAGTATCAGATCGAGCTCTGTTGACCAGATTAATTGTTAACGTAAGATAATAAGACAGTGTTGCGCTGGGTTTTAACAAGTTGGTATGGGAGCTGGTCGTTCAGAAAGCGATGGCAAACTACTGAACATCAACTTACCAAGACATCAACAATAGCAGTAAAATGCTCGTGTTGACAGCGATGTCCGGTTAAAATGATATGAAAAAAAATGGATATTAATCTAAAATGCTGGTGTTGACAGCGATGTCCTGTTAAAAGGATATGAAAAAAAAGTAGACATTAATATAAAACAGGTCTGTGTATTACCAGGGCCCATAAGTTCAGCAAAGAATAGTAACACTGTGACATGCCATGTGAGTCATAAGAGATGACTAAGGAGGGTTGGTATGGAAAGGGCTACCTTATTTCATAGAACACTTTAGCTGTAAAATCTGACCAATCATGAACAAGTCTACAAAGGACATGGCGTGTGTTAAGAGCTTGCGTTCCATTGGGAGATGAAAGGCAACAGGAGAATAATAATAATATACAAATCTATGCAGATGGCACAGAAGAAGACAGGGATAATCTGTACAAACAGCTTGCTATTAAAAAAAAAAGTCTTAAAAGTCGAGAGGATTGACTTCATTGCCCCAGGTTTTATCCCATATGGCTCGGTCTCTTTCTGCAGGGCGGTTTGCTGGAAGTGTCGCACCAAGCATGAACTCTGTAGCTCCAGCGACGACCCCTAGGAGTCTCAGAGAAAAATGCACTCATGAACCAAAAGACGTAGCTCGGAATTGAACCCACAACCTTCGGAGTGTGAGGCAAACGGCTTGACTACTTTGCCATGGAGACTCATTGCTATTGCTTTAGTACAGTGTAAAAACCATCAAACAACTATAGTAGTAAGATATTTCATTGCTGAAGCTGGAGAAGAAATAGATAATGGTGTTACTGACATATGTGGCATTAGAGAGGGAAATGGAGAGAAACTAGCTGAATTGGCTCATTGCTGAAGCTGGAGAAGAAATAGATAATGGTGTTACTGACATATGTGGCATTAGAGAGGGAAATGGAGAGAAACTAGCTGAATTGGCAAGGGCACATAATATAATAATCGGAAACACCTGCTTTCAGCAACATCTTAAACACCTTTGGACACACAGAAGCCCAGGAAACATTGTTTGTAATAAATTTTACTACATGTTTATTATTAATCTTGAAGATTAAATCTGAGTTTACTATCACCAGTTGGAATTCAAGAATGAGCAAGGAATAGTGCCATACTTCACCTAATCTGAAATAAGTGCCTTCTGCAGAGTTGATTAGTCTGGTTCGCTTTGTGGGATGAATGAGACATTTTAGAGCACTGAATGTCACCGGCAGAGTTGTTGTTCTTTGTTTATTTTTAGCCTTATTCATGCCGGTGACATTCAGTGCTCTAAAATGTCTCATAAGGGGACACTAAATAGGATTGATGTGGGACCAGCTACCCCACCACATAGAAATCTTGGCAAAAATCCAACAAGTCTTGTATAACTTTAGCTGCATAAATCCAACCAATCACGAATAAGGCTAAAAATAAACAAAGAACAACAACTCTGCCAACCATAATGAAAGCGACTCTTCTAGAAGTTTGATGTGATGCAAAGAAAGATGCTAGGAGCCTGGATCGCTAACACACACCACCACCCCCACCCCAAACAAACACACACACACACAGACCAGACCAGACCACACACACCACACCACACGCACACATGCGCACACACGCACGCACAGAGGCGCACGCACGCGCGCACACACACACACACACATTATAAATATATGTTAATGAGGAAAAATTAGAGGTGGTGGAAAATTGTGAATATCTTGGGTCATTAATTACCAACAATGGTGACACAATAAAAGAAATTAAAAGATGAATATCTACCATTTCTTGTACAGAATTGCATATGTAGATATTGTTACAATTTCACGAAGGAACTATGGAAAACAGAAATTTACAAACTGATTTCCAAAGAGTTGATTAACTCTAACTGCGTACGTCTTTCATACCAAATAATTTAAAGACTACTAGTACCTCTATACCTTGGGATATAACAAAATATGGGAACAAAAATAACTAAACATAAAATACAAAGGTGTGTGTCTGTTTCAGGCAAGAGGACACACAATCTGGAGGAATACAGTTTCAGTCAAAGTTCACTGGAGCAGGTAAGTTGCTCAAGGAGAGACCAACATTCTCCGCAGTTACAATTATAAACACCTCTCACTAATTGTGGCTTGTTATTCCTTTTGTTTTATAATATACAATGAAACATATATGTGGCTCCTGAGAGAGAGAGGGGGAGAGAGAGAAATAAATGGGGAAAATAAATAATAATAATAATAAAATAATGATACTAAAATAAACTGTCAACAAATCTCTGTCATTTACTGCCTATATAGTACCTTGCGGTGTATGGCGGAAGGGGGGGGGGGGGGAGGGGTCTTGAGCCTGAGGAATTAAGGCCGCCTGGCTAGTTGTCTTTTTGCTCCCGGCAAAACAAACAAAATCCACACCTTACAAGGGATTCAAACACAGGTCTCCCGAAGAAGAATCCGGTATTCTAGCCACTCAGCTAGCCGCTCCTCTTAAAATAATATTAAAATAACATTTAGCAAATATTTAATAAGCTAAACTACTCACTGGCACCTTGCCATCTTGACAGACGATTGTTTCATTGTGCTTCAAAAATGGATAACTACACCCCATGGCAGTAGACCAGGGATGGATTTATACCTCTCCATAGCACAAAACCGGGGATGAGCTGTAGAGACCACGTGTTGCCCATGCAGCATGATCCCTGTCTTGGCATGCCTAGTTTACTCCAGAAGAAAGTTATCACCAATACATCTGGAACAAGACAAGCTGCAGAAGCTGCCAGATCAGTATTTACCTATTATGTTGCATGAACTTTACAGAGGGTGAATACAAATCTTGGCCCGGAAATATTTTAAAACACTGCACAATCATGAAAAATACACACTATTTTTTAGGTAAAATGTAAGAAAAGTGGCTTTATTACATGCCTTGATGCGTATTTGGTTTAGGGTGCTAGCCGCATATTTGTATAGATCAATCAGCACAGTTTTATAGACCCATCAGCACAGTTTTATAGACCAATCAGCACTAGAGGGTGTTGTGATTAATATCATGCCAGTCGCTTTTATTTCCCAATAAATGTTAAGGTACCCATGTTAGACTGTGAATCGGGAATCCCCAGTTAACGTTACACATTTGCCTTGGTTCAAATTTGAACTTATGACCTCCAGAGCAGCAGGCAAGAGTTCTAGCCACTTCGCTACTGCACCTCTCTATTGTACATAAACTTTATGATTTGTGGAATTTGTCCAGGATTGTGGTGTGTATGAAAACAAATTGAGGCTTATTCCTGTTTGCTATTGCTAGCTGCCTTCTGTATTGGTTATAAAGGATATTCCAATGACAGATGCTGCATGGGATATGGAAGTTTTAGTGTCTCTCATATACTAGATTATAAGGTATGATTACTTCCTTTCTTGGCTGCTGTTCCTTCCCAGAAGAATGTATGGTGCCTATTTTAACATCACTGTATTGACACCAGATGGTACTGGTTATCACTGGATTGGCACTAGATTGTACTGGTCCTCACTGGATTGACAACAGACAGTACCGGTTATCATTGGATTGATGCCAGATTGTACTGGTCCTGATTGGACTTACGCCAGACATGACTGGTCACCAGTGGATTAGTGTAATTGTTATTTATAGTGTTTGTATTTTATCTATTGTAATCAGTAAGATCTGTGATTATGTATAACATGCTGCTCTTGTCTCACAGGTTTTCCTACACTTTGCCAAGCGGCAGCTGGAAGAAGGGGATGATGACACGAATGGAAGTGTTAAGCAACAGACAAGTCATATAGATACAGCTAGATCTCAGGCATTGTAGAGCAACATTGAAACAAGTATAACAAGTGTCTGGATCTTTAGTTATATCAGCCAACATTGTAACAAGTATAACAAATATCAGCTGGGTCTTAGGTTATATAAGCCAACATTGTTGCAAGTATAACAAATATAACTAGGCTTATGGCGTCTTTGGTATAACTATTGTTTCTCATGTTATTCACAGGAAGTTCTTGTTTTTGCACTTTGTATTACTGCAATGTCCAACCGTTTTTGCAGATCTTTTGCATTTTTAGCTATCAATACTGTGTCATCCGCATAGCATAGATTGTTTATATTATACTGCCTCCCCCCCCCCCAGACTGTTTATAACTCCCAATTCATATTCCTGGCCTTCGTTTGATCTCTCTCAATATTACTTTGCTATATATTTATAGATAGAGAGAGAGAGAGAGAGAGAGAGAGAAATCGTCATGTGACAAAACACATCCTGCAGAAAGAATCAGGAAAGCATGATTTGTTTGGAACAACCAATGTACATATTACATTCTCATGGTATTGAGTGAGTTATCCTTATAATACATCCTGTCTATGCAGAACCCAACCCTGTGAGTTATCCTTAAATACATCCTGTCTATGCAGAACCCAACCCAGCAAGTTATCCTTATGATACATTCTGTCTATGCAGAACCCAACCCCGTGAGTTATCCTTATAATACATCCTGTCTATGCAGAACCCAACCCAGTGAGTTATCCTTATAATACATTCTGTCTATGCAGAACTCAACCCAGTGAGTTATCCTTATAATACATTCTGTCTATGCAGAACTCAACCCAGTGAGTTATCCTTATAATACATTCTGTCTATGCAGAACTCAACCCAGTGAGTTATCCTTATAATACATTCTGTCCATGCAGAATCCAACCCAATGAGATGCCTCATGAGGCTTAAACCCTAGGATTCCACAATTTTGGCAGACATGCTAACCGTCATCCTGAAGTTTGGCTGACTGGTTGATCTCTAATATGGATAAGGAAGCCAAGGGGAAAACATCACATTAATTTCCCTGGAATCAGATTCTAGGTTCCCCGGGAAGGTTAATCCGATCAACAAATGCCCGCAGAAGTCGGATGTGTCGGCCTAACAACGCAAGAATGCAGCTCTGCTGTAAACAGGCACAACGCAATCACGTCCGAGAAAAAAAACTCCGGATGAACGCAGAAGAAGAAGATTCTAGGTTTATGATGGGATTATGTGTTAAAAACATCACATGAGTCTTCAGACGAAATAACCTGACATAACATCAATTAAAAATGTTCCTCGGAACAATTATTTATATTATCGACAAATTGATATATATAATATAATATATTTATGTGATTGACATTTTGCTGTAGAAAATATCAGTTTATATATTATTGTTATGCAAGAACAATATTGGATTTTTGCCAAGTAAGCTGTTATTTTGTTATGTGCATTATTTCCATTTTGGAATATCTTCAGTGGAAAATCAGGCTACTGGAAGTATATTTATTACTTGAGACCAAGGATAGAAAAATCCAGGAGCCTCATCGCCATAGAGCCTGTAAAGTTTTACCTAACACCTGAATGTTCAATAGTTTTCATAGTCTGTGCAAAAAATATTCTGGCTGCTGAGAAGAAGGGGCTGGCTCCTGAATTATGTTGAGTTTTTTTCTACCTCTGCTTGAAACCATGCAATAGATGTTATGAATTACTCTAGTGTTTGATTGATTGATTGATTTAGGAACCGACATCACTCTACTCTAGTGTTGAGATGCCTAAAGTCATTCTCTCAGGTAATACTTTAAATTGTTTTTAAATGAATGTTTAAAATGCCTTTTCATGTTACGTAAATATGTTATTTCTTATATGGCTCAAGAGTCATGCAGATTGGCTTAGGAAGCAAAACTCCTCTTTCGTTGTGCATTGAACTCAGACTATTGAATTGGTATGACACTGACTAAACACTGTGATACCATGACTTCTGTGATCAATTTAAGCTTTTTTGAAACATGGGATTTAGAAATCAGGAATATTTGTGATTTAGAAATAATAAAAACCTGTGATTTAGAAATAAAAAGTATCTTATTTAGAAATCAAGAAACTCAGTGATTTAGAAGTCAAGAGAATGTGTGATTTCAAAATGTATTGTGAAATCAGAACAGTCTGTTATTTACGTTTAGTATCTGAAAAATAATTATCTTTGTGGTTATAGAATGTTTCTAGGCCAGCGAGAAAGATACATCTTTTGGTTTATAATTTGTTCACCAGTTCATGCAATCATTACTATATGTTACAAAAGCAGATACAACATACAGTGGATACGGTTTAGCTTTTGTTTATAGCCTTTAATTACTTGAGTTTCTGCTGGTCTTGCCATGTATCATACAGTTAATTACTTGAGTTTCTGCTGGTCTTGCCATGTATCATACAGTCATACACTGTCATGTGATGCGTTCATATTTGTTTTGTTTGCATTTTATTTTTTTACTTTAAAAAAAAAAAGTTTCATGTTCACATTCTGTTTAGTTTGTATGTTTATTTGTGATTTTAATACATTAAGAAAGACCTTAATATACCTGCGGTCTCTGCCTTTTCTTGTTCTTTTTACAAATTTATGTACTATTGGTAATTTTTGCTCGTTTACATTCTTTTGGTGACATAATAATGAAAATTAACTATTGAAGGGTTCATTTTAATTTGTGTATATAGAATAATACATCTTTCCCAGCAAAATGTAGATGTGTTTTGAGGCTGTAAGTCTGAATGTAATTTTTATATTTTAAAAAAAATGTATTTATTTATATTTATTCTTCGGATATCTGTTTATGGTTTTACTTGACCAATATGGCTCTGGGATTAACTAAGCCGTATACAGTGGTATTATAGAATTCTCTGGGATTGATTGATTGATTGATTAACTATAACTTATTTAACTGTACTCGAGCCAAACCACATATGCTGTCTCCTAGCAGATGTTGTGGTGTAGGGATGTTGATAGTTCCTGTGGTACACAACAGGGGTCGCCGTGACGCAGCAGTCAAGCTATCTGTCTCATGCTCTGAAGTTCACAGGTTCATTTTCAGACTCAGTCATTCAGACTACGAGTTCAGTTTTTTCCCAGAGACCCCTGGGTATATTTGCTAGAGCTACAGAGTTCATGCTTTGTGTGATACTCTCTGAAGGCGGCTTGTCGTTCTGTGGAGGGAGGCCAAACCAGATGCAGTCAGGCCTAGTGAAATGAATTCAAGGCCCTCTTGCCTACTGATTATAAATGTCTGTTGTTCTTGCCTACAATCACATCTACTACTGCCACAAGTGATTCCGAATGGTAAAAATCAGTTGGATGAATACACCAACCTTTGTATCAGCCTGGATCATCCTGCCATATTTCACGATTATTGTGTGTTCTTTGTCTGATATACATGGGAATGATTTCCCCCCCCCCCCCCCCCCTTTGAGGTGGTAGTGGGACTTATTGGTACCAGTGATCCCATGAGCTATGTCTTTGGTAACTTACCTACTAGTAAGGTCTTCTGTGTCAAGCAGGTCAAGGAATAGAGTCCAGAAGACGAGAGGTACACATCTGCCTTGTAGGTGGACTGGGCGCCATAGTAGCATAGTGGCTGGACATTTGCGTGCCAACCTGGCGGTCACTGATTGGAATCTGTATCTGGACAGATTTTTAAAACTTGTACACCTGTATTTATTTGTTTTTGTTGTTATTGTCTGTTTGGTGTATGTCCTAATTGTATGTTTTTTTTTTTTTTTACATTCCACTTTCTTTCATGATTATTCAATTGCCTAGTGTTTGCTTTTCATGTTGGTGCTTTCAGACATATCTATGTATATGTGTTTGAATATTTATAGGGCCAAAAATATTTATATTGCATGTTTGGCACATGTCTTATAATTATCTACGTTTTACATTTTACTTTCTTGTATGCCATTTTGATTGTCCAGTTGTTGCTTTGATTGTATAACTATTATGTGTAGTTTAATACACTCTAAAAAGACCTTAATACAATTGTGGTTGGAAGCCTTTTGTAACTTATTAGATATTTATTTGAGTATATCTGACAATTTGTTTCAGTGCTTTTGTCTGTTATACATATGCCATCGTTTCTTTACTTATTCAGTCTCTCGGTAGAGATTTGTTCGCAGCAGACGAGGATAATCTCCGGCGGGCCTATTCTCGCTGGTCGCGAGATCCGCACAGTGGAAGTATGGGAGATTTGCTTGCAAATAGACAGGCAATATCTCCTGCGGTAGCTATGGCGGGCCTATTCCCGTTGGTCGCGGGGACCGCTATAAGTCAGGTGGGGAGTCTGACGATAGCGCACGCTTTACACAGGTCCGGACACTTGTGATTGACAGATGTGCGTGCCCTCATGGTCCGGGCTCGTACAAGGCCCTCACCTGTGGGACATGGCTGAACGCCTCTAAGCCGGGTCCCTTGGGTGTCAGGGTCTGGCCATAACTCGCCACCGGCTCGTGGTGGTGAGGTCTCGGTGGATTGACGCTGAGCCGCCAGCGTCTGCAGCCTACCTTGTGCCAGACGTATTGGTTACCCATTCCTCTGGAATACACAAGACTAGGCCGAGGGAGGGGTCATGTCATTTGGGCATCACATGATCTCTGAAGCTCTGCCCAGACATTGTGATGGAATATTGGCCACATTCCACTCACATACTTTGGTCTGTCAAGACTGCAAGGTGTCTACTTACTTACTTACATATGCCATAGGTTTATATAACATTATTCTTTCTTGTATGATTGTTTCTGTTTTGTTTTTGTTTGAATCTTCTTGAAACATCTTATATATGTGAATAATGAAGTATAGATTGAACGATTTATTGCAGGGCATATTTCACTGTATCTCATCAGAGGTCACACAGCATAAAATACAGGAAAATGATAAATCCTTCAAGCTGAAATATACAACACACATATTTCCACAGTCATTTAAATTGTCTTTTAGGGTAAAGAGATGCAGCAAAATATCTCAGACAATAAATTGTATAATCTATTATTTGTGTCTTTGTTATTCAAATTCACTAACGGAAAGCATTGTTTTGAATCAGTTGTGTGATTGGGCATTTCTGATAAACTTAAACTATCAAATTCGGATCATGGTGTGTATGCCATCCTTTTATTTTCTTTTTTAAATAAAAATTTCACTGTCCAAACAGTGAAACAAACGAGGTCTGTGCGAACCAGAGGCAGGCATCATAACCTCTAATCCAGTCCTCCTCCAGAAGATATTTAATATCGACCAATCAGTTTTTATTTTCATACAGTGATGGGATAATTATATAGAAACAATTCTGCAGCCAGTAGTGAACTTTTAATGAACTTTGATCTGAATTCTCTCTTAATTTCATTTGAAGAGATGACCAAATAAGCTGCCACTACTGGCTAGGTTTGATCTGTCCTCCTCACAAGAAATGTTGCAGGTGATGAAAATAGTGACAATGGCAACACTCTATTAGGTTTATTTGTTAAGATATCAGAGGTGACTAAGACGATGAATACAAAAGTGGAAAGATAGCGTTCAATTTGTGCTTTTATGTCATGAGCTCGGATACAGGGTCTCTGAAGATCAAGGGCAGCAAATTTCACAGGGGTAATTCATTCGTATTATCTGCAAATCTTAAAATTAATTTTGTTGTATTTTTTTTTTATTACTGTGGCTACCAGAAAGATTTTCAGTCTTTATTTCCTATTTAGTTATTGGGCTTTCATGTGATATACATGTCACATAACATTCAATCTGTCACTGTTTTATTTTGTGGAGTTTTAGTTATATTGATTCATTGCTATTGTTTTAATTACTGCTTATTGTCATGTTTTTTGTGTGACATTCTTGGCTTCTCTATTTTATGAGAAATGTGTGACAGTGAAGCTAGCATATCAGGGAATTAGGTTCTTTTGCCTGGTTAAACATTGAGAAGGAGTTACGAACACAGTTCATATTCCCGCATACCACATTCGAAACACAGCTGCAGGTGATTAGAAGCAGACTGCCTTGCAATGATTTTCATATAACGGTATGAATGCCAGTTGTTCAGAAAGCAATGTCAAACTACTGAATGTAAACTTGCCAAGAAACTACAAACAGCCAACAAATTCTGGGGTTGACTGTGACATCTTGTAAAGGATATGCAAGAAACTTTTTTTTGCCTGGTTAAGTCAAGGAGTTTTATTAAAGGATCCCTTTTCGCATCAGAAGGTGTTAAGGATTTTTAGTAAAGGATCCCTTGTCAGATCAGAAGGCTTTCTCATGTTTAAAAGTTGTTGGTGCTAATGTAGCAGGCATGTTAACATAGTTGATATGGAGCTGTACTGATAGCATCATGAGTGAGGTCGGACAATGGTTAGAAGCCTGCGTTCATCATCTAACAAAAGAAAAGACTGGCCACCTTTACCTCTGTGATTCAGGCCCACAAAATGTGATGGCTTTGTCACATCACAGACCCATTGCAGACTCCACTTCAGGACATTTTTTTTTGGTTTTTGTTTTTTTTATTGCTAATGTGATTTCCTGTCACCTGATCTTGTGTTTTTGTGAGGTGCAGTTTATGAGTTTGGTTTGTTGTTTTTCTGCAGGATCTCAGGATAGCTTTCTTGTTGTACTTCACTTGATTAAGTCGAATACAGGTGGAATTAGTTTAGTTAGTTTAGTTTAGTCGACGGATCAGCATCACGGCACATGGGTGTAACCCACAAGTGCTCCGTTCTACTCCTAACTCAAGCCTGAGTCCGGAGAAACTCAGCTCAGTGCATGAACTCTGTAGCACTGGTGAGGATTCTGAAGTATTTTTGGTAGATTTTTTAATCAAAATTTTGCCCGGGCAGAACCATTAGGCTACTCTTTTTCGATTTCCAACTGCTTAGGGATCTTTTACGTGCACAACAATACACACAGGCATCCGATCTCACTACCCAGAGACCAGGGGAAATTTATTTACTAGAAGTCCACGTGAAAAAATCTCAGCCCTCATCAGGGCTTGAACCCGGGACCTCCAGAACTTTAGGTGGACTCCATACCTCGAGACCACTCAGCACAGGTGGAATTATGGTGGTCCAATGGATAGTACACATGTCTGCCAAGACAGTGGTCTGTATTCAATCCTCAGGAGAGGTAGAATTAATTTTCGATGACCGGTGCAACTCTAGGATCGACCCAGGCTCATAAAAACGGGCGCCAGACATTTTTCAGAATTATCTGGGGAAAAAGGCAATGAGTAAGGGAACTGGCCACAATATGTCATGGCCTAGAATATGTGAAGGCCTCACACTTTACACCCCAGCGTAGTATAGGGTGTATTTTTAATGACTGTGCAGTGTTTGAAAATTGTGCCTGTCCAAGTTTTGTATTCACCCTCTGTAAAGTTCATGCAACATAATAGGTAAATACAAAACTTGGACCGGCAATATTTTCAAACACTGCACAGTAATTTAAAATACACCCTGAATCTGCTATGGGACTACTTTTACCTAGCAGATGTATTGTTTCAGTTTGTTTCCTAGTGTAGGTTTTTATCTTATATTTCTATATTACTTCAGTCATCCTTCACAGGAATTTCACTACTGCTGTTAAAATGTTTTCTTATTTCCTTTTTGTATGCTTTTCTGTTATTATTTTCATTTGTTTATTGTAAATCAGTTATTCTTATTTGATGTAAGGTAAATGTAATATATTCTTTTATCAGGTCCTTAAAGGAAACAAAGAATTGTAATCTACCTTGCATGTCAGACGAGGTGACTTAGGAGGGTTGAAAAAATACTGGGTACCTGATCTGGTAGAAACCTTAACTGCAATTTTCAACCAATCATGAATAAGTGTACAAAAGGCTTGATGTGGGTTGGTTGAGAGCCTGTGCTCCATTGGACAATGAAAGGCAGCAGAATATATAATATATAAGACATGATAAAAGACATTGTTCAAATATTTGTGCCATATTAAATTCAGTCAATCTACACTGTCAGTCTAATGTAATTATCTTCCTGTCATGTGATAGAATCATTTTTAATAAAGTTTATTTAAATAATTGCTACATGTTAAATCTTCATTTTAATTATTTGTTTCACTATTAATTCATGACAGCTGTTTTGCTTGTTGAGATTTGTTTCTTGTTAATATGAAGAGTAATGGACACAATGATAATTCTTGTGGATTGAACTGAAAGATTTCAAGTCTTCTTTGATACATGTTAAAACTTATCATGCATTGAATAATGATTACAGCCAAACAGTTTCAATTTTCTCATCTAATATTAAACAAAGAAGTTGTCTATCTATTCTGTCAATAATCCTTCACCTTTTCCCCATTTCTGTGATTACCTATTGTACTTTTAAGTTTCATGTAAAAATCCTCCTTAACTTATTCACCCTTAACATTTGTTGATGCTTAACACTAGATCGCATTCATGTTTAATTTATTTGTAGTTTCAGCTCGAATCACTTTATACTACGGAACTCATAACATGAGCATTGACCATAATTAGACATGTCTATTTCATGACCCACCTTATGTCTAACAGTCCATGACCAAAGTGCTCATTTCTTGTATTTCTTCTTTTCCCTTGTCTATAAATGTTCATAATATAAAATGAAACAAAGTAGTGCAGCTTTGCATAACAGAATTACAACACACACAGGACATTGCGGCGATTAGCCTTCATCAGCAAACAAACACATTCACAAACACAACATATAGTCAAGGAGATCTCCTGTGACTACATCAAAAGGTGACGACAGGGCAAGAAGAACAAAAGGATGAAAAAATGAAAGCAGTGAAGAGAAAATGAGAAATGGAACAAATGTTCATACTTACCTCACATTGTAAAGGACACTCCCCACCTGCTAGTCCCTGAATGATCTCTTGTCAATTAGCTACCTTAACATATTATAGCTTCTGAATTCACCTGATTGCAGGTGTTTTGACTAACTCACGCCCATCAACTACCCCATAATATCCATGCTCAGTGCTCCTAACACAACCCCCATATCAACCCCTATCCTGATTGGCACCTTGCCGTCTTGACAGACGATAGTTTGTCAAATGGAGTTATACCTCTCCATAACATAAAGCCTGGGCTGAATTTAAAGATCATTTGTTGCCCATGCAGCATGATCTCTGCTTGTCTAGTTTACTCCAGAGGAAAGGTGACACCAATACAACTGGAACAACACAAGCTGTAGAAGCTGCTAGATCAGCAAAGCAATACTCTGTCCGCCTGTCGGAGCTTTTATCCTAAACCATTTGCTGACCAAGGCTTAGGGCCTGGTCTGCCCTGCCATGACATTTAGTCTTCAGGTTGCATTTCCTCACACTAGAGTAAGGCTTCTACCCTTCCGATTGCACTCCTCCGCCCAAAGCTGTTGACAGGTGCCGGATTTGGTGAGCGCCCACCCAACATTAGGCGTTAACAGAATGCAAGTAGTACCGTCTACTGTAAATCAATGAAAACCAAGAAAATAATAAGTAAATCAATGAAAACCAAGATAATAATAAGTAAATTAATGAAAGCCAAGAAAATAATGAGTAAATCTATGAAAACCAAGGAAATGAGTAAACCAGTGAACACCAAGAAAAGGAGTAAATCAATTAAAACAAACAAACTAATGAGTACATCAATGAAAACCAGAAAATAATGAATAAATCAATGATAAAAGGAAAATAATGAGTAAATCAATGAAAACAAAGAAAAGGAGTAAATAAATGAAAACAAAGAAAATAATGAGTAAATCAGTGAAAACCAAGAAAATAATGAGTAAATCAATGAAAATGATGAAAAGGAATAAATCAATTAAAACAAACAAAATAATGAGTAAATCAATGAAAACCAGAAAATAATGAGTAAGTCAATGAAAACCAAGAAAAGGAGTAAATCAATGAAAAGAAAGAAAATAATGAGTAAATCAATGAAAACCAAGAAAATAATGAGCAAATCAATGAAAATGAAGAAAATGAGCAAATCAATGAAAACAAAGAAAACAAGCAAATCAATGGGGACATAAAATAAACAAATCAATGAAAATAATGAATAAATAAATGAAAACAAAGGAAATAAGTCAATGAAAACAAAGGAAATAATGAGTGAATCAATCAAAACAAAAAGTGAAACTGGTCAACTTTACAGGAATACAATCACATGTGACTGAATAGACTTTGCGGCAAAAACCTTCATCAACACTTAAATAACAAAAAGACACTGATACAATTACCTACGCTGGTACACTGACGCTGGCAAGAGCACAGTTAGACGAGGGTTCAATGTCTGCACTTGACATTTGATATGGGGAAGGTCAGGCTAGCCACCTATTCTTTCGTGCACTCATCCTAAAAATGTGATGATCCTTACACTTCACATCACACAGCAGGTCCTTACAACAGGTCTTTTTAAAACAATTACATTAAAAATTTTACAAGTGGACTTCAAATGAAAACCTTAAATGTTTTTTTTGTGTGTGTGTGAATATATTCTGAAAAAGTGAAGAACAAATGTATGATTTATCGATGTAGTCACCACTGTGTTCAATGCAAGTCCACCAGTGCTGATAAAGTGTTTGGATTCCTGTAGAAAAATCGACCCTGGGGTCACTACTCGATGTGTATGAGCCGGTCGTGAACAGTCTGTCACAGAAGTCACGCTGTTTTGAAACTTCCCACTTCACTCATACACTTGCTGGACTGACAGGCATGCATCGCCATACTGGACCTTCATTCGCCGATGAATTTCTACAGGTTTCACCCATTCATTGATTAACATACGGATAACAGAATGCTCCTCTTCTTTGGTGCATGTCAAAAGTGGGACTGTCATCTTTAAACAGTCCTTTTGCCATCACCGTGTTCATCTGTACTGTGATATCGCGTGCTAAACACTCTTGACATCCTTAACAACAAGTTACAGGTTTTAAGACAATGGCATGGTTATTGTAATTTCTATTGTACCTGCCTTTTCATGGGCTATCTGGAGCACTAGGTATGGAGTCAATACATAGGTAGGTTCCCGGGGCTCTATGGGAGGTACATCGATGACTGCTTCGGTGTTTCAAGCATGCCCTTGTCTGATCTCCAGAATTTCATTGCCTTTCTCTCCAGCTTTCATCCCAGCATCAGACTCACCACCATATTTCTTCGTCGGCTGTCAATTTCTTAGCTCTGACAGTCTCTTTACCGAGGCTGTCTCCTCCAGGCCGAAACCATGAAACAATATGCCTATTCTTTCACTAACTTACCATCCCCATAATATTGCTATTGCATTGCTGCCAAGAATACCCTCCTAAGGCATCTATCTATTCTCCAGCAGAACCCGTCACTCGCAATGTCTTTTCAGAGCCCCCCCCCCCCCCCCCCCCGTCCCTGTGGCTTACAAGCGGGATCGTAACCTCAGGGATGTGCTGGTCCACAGCAGTCTACCTCAAACTCACAAGTCTCTTACTGGCACGGTGGCTTGTCTTCGATCACGTTGTAAGACCTGCCCACATGTCCTTCAAATCCTGAGTCTGGCTTTCCCTAAGACCACTTTCTTAATCCCCCCCCCCCCCCCCACCGGAAACCCTAAAATCCCCCCTGGGTGGGGGGATGCCCCACCGGTTGAGAACCACTGGGGTAGGACATGGGGTTTTGAGCCTGAGATATTAAGGCCGCCTGGCTAGTGCAGTCGCCGCGAACTGTGCAGTTTATCGAGGATTCGAAACCGGTCTCCAAACTGGGAGAACTCCGCAAACTAACCACTATGCCAGCCGCTACTCGTATCAACTAATCAAACTGTCTATCATTTACTGCCAATATAGGACTTTGCGGTGTATAACCAACCCCTAGAAATCTATAGGAAACTTAAGTTGACCTCAAACTACAGTTCTCAACCTCAACCTATCAGTTCTCAACCTCAACCTATCAGTTCTCAACCTCAACCTATCAGTTCTCAACCTCAACCTATCAGTTCTCAACCTCAACCTATCAGTTCTCAACCTCAACCTATCAGTTCTCCTCCTGGTCGCTGTCCCTCGTCCCTCACACCCAGATCAACAGAATAGTCCAGGCTACATACAGTAGGATAAACTGGGCCCGGCTGTCGTCGGTGGTCATGCGTGGCTCAGTGGTTACACCTTTCGCATTAAGGCACACAAACCCGGGTTATTTTCCTGTCCTGCGCGGTCTAAACGCGGGTTTTGTAGCTCACTTCTTTATTGCGATAAAATTGTGACGATTTGAAAACCAAAGAAAACATTAAATAATACAGGTGGGCGGTGTAAGACAAGCTTATCCCCCAGGAGGTGGCGGATTGTTTTAGACTACCCTCTGGGGGACAGTTGGAGTCACTTGTCACAAGTGAAACTTTTTCTTTTTTTATTTTAAACAATGGGCTTCTTTAATGGACATTTTCAATGTTTTTGTTTAATTTTTAAAAGGACTTCTTGTGTCTTTTAAAAATTATGAAATTAACAATTACATAACGATATTGTATACATTCCGCCGAAGAGAGCAAGCATCAGTCTACCCCGCACAGGAATAAATTTACTTTCTCCGCACAGTCCGTAGGCCTACTTGGAGGTGACAGGTTCGAACCCCGCTCGGTAACTATAGCTTTTAATTTTGTCTATTGCGTCCTCTAGTCTCTTCTTCTTCTAATTGTAATAGCGCCAAACAATACACCCATGCGTGTTTATTTATGATTTATATATTTATACACTGGGAGTCTCCGTGGCGAAGTGGTCAAGCCGTCTGACTCGGGCTCAGGTTGTGAGTTCGATTCCGGGCCGCGTCCTTTGGTTCACGAGTGAATTTTTTCAGAACCCGGGAAGCCTAACCCGGTCAACAAACGCCGACTGAAGACGGATGTGTCGGCCTAACGGCGTAAGAACGCAGCTCTGTTGTAAACAGGCACAACGCAATCACGTCCGAAAAAAAAAAATCCTCTCCGGATGAATACAGAAGCACACGAATTTTTTCAGTTTCCTGGGGGTCGTCGCTGGAGCTACGGAGTTCGTGCTTTGTGCAACGCTTTCCGCGCTGCGGGAAGAGACTGAGCCGTATTGGGATAAAACCCGGTGCAATAAAGTCGACCCTGTCGACTTTTAAGCGACTTTGTTTTTAAATTTATGAACTATGGCTTCAAAGGGTTCCCGGTTCTTCAATTGATATTTATGTTAAATACGTGTACAACATTGGACCTGACCAATCATGTCTCTTCTGTAAAAATTTGTTATATACTGGACACAGCATTACGATCCGCTGTGTTTGTTATTTGTCATATGCTGGTTCAATATATTATAAGATTATGAGACCTTTGGTGCTATTTCAATGGTTAGATACGAATTCTGTCCATACCTGGCTAATGAAGACATCTTTTTGAGGGGTGTCTAGTTGGTCATAGGTAGAAATACACTTGTTCCTGCAACGAGGCGCTGTCGTCCATTTGGAGATGACTTAAGCGTAGTCCATTCATCTGCTATAGGGTGTATTTTTAATAACTGTGCAGTGATTGAACATATTGCCGATCCAAGTTTTGTATTCACCCTCTCTAAAGTTTATGCAACATAATAGGTAAATACAAAAACTGGGACTGGCAATATTTTGAAACATTGCACGGTCATTAAAAATACATCATCTGTCATCATTTGTCATCTACACCGATGGGTCAGTGGTGAGAGACAGGCATAGTGGCTGGGGCTTTATTGCAAAGGCTAATGGACGAGTCTTGAAAAAGGAGAGTCTGGCATATGAGACTACGACCTCCAGCATGAGAATGGAGGTGGAGGCAATAAATAACAGCGGTGGCTAGAGGAGACTACTGCAACACACGTTGTATTCATTACGGATTAAAAGAGTATGCTTAGTAAGGTGGAGAAAGGAATGTTTCGTGTGGAATGGCTCTGGTCGCTTCAGAGGTCACAGATTATGAGAATTGTATGGATTTTCTGCCCTGGCCATGCGGAAGTGCGGGGGAATGAACAGGCTGATAGGCTAGCAGGGAATGCACCTCTTGGTGGTAGATTACCTTTGGACAAGGGGGTGGGGGGGGGGGGGTCGTGCGCTTATGGGACCAGGTGGAGAAGGCGGAGGAACAGACTGAGAACCCATATGTGGAAAGAATGAGATTGCGGGGGGTCGGAGGGGTTCTGGAAGAATCTCAAAACTAAGAGGGAAGACCAGGAGAACGTTTAATGAGATAGCGGTGGGAACGATTAGTAGTATGACTCTTCGCTGGTTGTTGAGCGAGGGGACGGAACACGTATGGGAATGTCCTAAGTGCAGTGATGTTGGTTCTTAATTCAATTCAACTCAACTAAAAATACATGATGTACTACTGCCACTAGTATTATACTATTATTCTGCGTGACGGTTAGCTTTCCCTATTACTAGTTTGAACGAACCCCTCTCCGATTTATGAGGGGCTTGTAATTAACGTCCCTAAGTAAAGGATGAGAAGTCAACATTTAAGTCCAACTGACCGGCGCCTGGACAGAACCCACTACACCGCAGTCAGAAAAGACAGTTTCTGCTCAATAAACCTCTCTGCCACGCCGGTCCCCGAGGTGATCTGTGTTCTGAGCCAGACGTGACAGGTGGTGCTGTACAGCTGACTGAGGGTGAGTTCACAGCGCACACTCCGAGGTATGCTTAAGCACAACGCGCAGCAGATAAAATGCTCACACGAATTTGTTATCATGAAAGACCGGCTGATGAGGTCAGCATGTCCAAACGGGCACGAGCGTTCGTTCTTAAAACATCAATTCGTGTCCTCGACTTGGGAACGTAGATTACAAGAACCTCAGAAGTCGGAGTGGGTTCGCCTGATAGCAAGGTACACTGGTAATATGGAAAGCTAATCCAGACGCAAAATTCAGTCCAGTGCTACTGGAAGTAGTGTGTATGGACTATGTTTGAGTTCAAAGCGAACGCGCTCCAAAAAAAAAAAAAGAACAAAAAAAAAAACAAAACAAAAAAAAACAAAAAAAAAACAACATTAATTAAATGGATTCTTTATTGGCGGATGCTGGAAGTCGTTATCGCATTATGGACTGCTCAGACACATCCCACTCCATGTAACTCGTCGCCTCGGGCATGCATGCTTGTTAACATTGTGATAATTGTTGAATCAATTCATCCTTTCTTCTTCGTTTCGAGGTCTAGGGTGTGCATTTTGCAGACATTCCCACGTTGTACGTTGATCGTACACAGTGGAAACACTTATCACTTCGCTGGAAACTGCTCCCGGATGGCAGGCAGGAAGTATTTAGATTTCGCCTTGACCTCGTTTGTTGCATTTGTGAATCCTCTTCAAAACGGATTTTAACTCCGACGCAAGGTTGTCTTAGCTCTGAAAAGAACTTGTGGGGGGTGGGGGGGGGGGGGCTCCGTGGTGAAATGGTTACACCGCCTGCCTCGCGCTCCGAAAGTTATGGGTCTGATTCTGGACACTGCCATTTCGGTTCACGATGTCAATTCGCTCGGAGACTACTTGGCGTCGTTGTTGGTGCTACGGAGTTCGTTCTTGGTGCGACGCTTTCGGAGGGTCGCCCTGTGGAATGAGACCGAGCCGTGTGGGATAAAACCTTGTGCAATGAAGTCGACTCTCTCGTGTTTACACTTTTTAGGATACACATCTATCTGGACGAGATACTTTCCTTCCGACTATAATTTAATTACCATCTCGACAGGGACTGCAGCGAACGAAAGAAGAAGAGGAAGACTGAACTGTGTTACAAAGCTCCAGTTCCCTTCCCGGAACTCAGAAACTAGCGGGGTGTGCAAGACTGGTACTGAAACTTTACATATGTGCTTAAGTCTTTTAGTATAACCAGGTCAGAATTCAGCACAGTAAACAGGCACAGTGGGATTACGTTGGTCGTGTTTCCTGCACGGGGTTTAGTTGTTTCACAGGCTCCGTCTCAATACCCACAGAGACGACAGTGACCTCGTTGCCCCATCCGGCTGTTTGCCTGTGTTTAAACCCAGCATTAAGAGTGCCTCCTGTGAGTAAAGAGGTCACTTGTATGTGAGAGTGACTTTGTAGGAGAGGTCCAGATATTTTGTGATCCACGTGTAATCGTTGTGTGCGTTTTCTTTTTATTTACAAACAAAATCTAGACTGCTTGAGTTGAGTTGAGTTAAGAACCAACATCACTGCACTCAGGACATTCCCATACATCATCATGTATACATGCTCCGTCCCCTCGTTCAACAGCCAGCGAAGAGTAATCTACACTGCTTTCGATTCGTCTGAATTATTTTTTTTTTGGGGGGGGGGGGGGGCTGAGGCGGTGGAATTGGCATAGCTAGGAAATCAGCATGGCTGAATGGATAAGAAGTATTAAACTTCCTCTGTGTTGATGGCGAGGTAGCTGATTCAACCTCTAAATCAGGGGGGGGGGGGGGGTTCATAATTGAAACGAGAAAAAGAGTGTTGAGGTGCTACATAGAACCTGTACTTTTATATGGATGTGAAGCTTGGACAATGAGCAGTCAAGCTGAAAAACATCTGATGGCTGTAGAAATGGGGTTTCTGAGCAAAATGCAAAGAATACCATGGACAGCCAGAAAGACCAATGAACAGATCCTTCAAGAAACAAATGAAGATCGTAAACTGGTTAGAGACATTAGACGTAGACAGTCACAATTTTTTGGACATGTTATGAGAAGAAATGATTTGGAGAACTTGGTGACAACTGGTAAGATCGAGGGGAACAGACCAAGGGGAAGACCTAGAAGCAAGTACCTGGATGGCTTGGCCTTGTGGCATGGTCGAGACAGAAACACGGAGCTGATCCACGAGTCTGGTGATCGAGTGAGATGGCAGAACATGACCGCCCACGCTTACCGGCATGGCACGTGATGGATGGATGGAACCTTTTTACAGGACATCGCTGTCAACACCAGCATTTTACTGCTGTTGTTGATGTCTTGGCAAGTTTTACCTTCAGTAGTTTGCCATTGCTTTCTGAACGATCGGCACCCATAGCAATTCGTAAAAAACCAGAGTAACGTGCACGCAGCCAAATCGCGCGCAGCTGTGTATATCGAACGCGGGTATACGGGATCACGAACAGCGTCCGCAACACCCCTTGCCACGGAGACCGGCCCTACATCGGCTAGTTGGACTAAAATGTTGACTTCTCGTCCCTGACTTGGGAACGTAAATTACAAGTACCTCACAAGTCAGAGTGCGTTCGCCTGAAGGCGAGGGACACATGTAATAGGGAAAGCTTTCCCGCACGCAAAAAATCAGTCCAGCGTGGACTACACTTGAGTTCAAAGCAATCAAACAAAGAAGTCGACAGTTGATGTAGAACACCTAGGATTGAGATCTGTGGAGAGGTATGAACGCCTAGGATTGAGATCTGTGGAGAGGTATGAACGCCTAGGATTGAGATCTGTGGAGAGGTATGAACGCCTAGGATTGAGATCTGTGGAGAGGTATGAACGCCTAGGATTGAGATCTGTGGAGGGGTATGAACGCCTAGGATTGAGATCTGTGGAGAGGTATGAACGCCTAGGATTGAGATCTGTGGAGGGGTATGAACGCCTAGGATTGAGATCTGTTGAGAGGTATGAACGCCTAGGATTGAGATCTGTGGAGGGGTATGAACGCCTAGGATTGAGATCTGTGGAGAGGTATGAACGCCTAGGATTGAGATCTGTGGAGAGGTATGAACGCCTAGGATTGAGATCTGTGGAGAGGTATGAACGCCTAGGATTGAGATCTGTGGAGAGGTATGAACGCCTAGGATTGAGATCTGTGGAGAGGTATGAACGCCTAGGATTGAGATCTGTGGAGAGGTATGAACGCCTAGGATTGAGATCTGTGGAGAGGTATGAACGCCTAGGATTGAGATCTGTGGAGAGGTATGAACGCCTAGGATTGAGATCAGTGGAGAGGTATGAACGCCTAGGATTGAGATCCGTGGAGAGGTATGAACGCCTAGGATTGAGATCCGTGGAGAGGTATGAACGCCTAGGATTGAGATCCGTGGAGAGGTATGAACGCCTAGGATTGAGATCCGTGGAGAGGTATGAACGCCTAGGATTGAGATCCGTGGAGAGGTATGAACGCCTAGGATTGAGATCCGTGGAGAGGTATGAACGCCTAGGATTGAGATCCGTGGAGAGGTATGAACGCCTAGGATTGAGATCCGTGGAGAGGTATGAACGCCTAGGATTGAGATCCGTGGAGAGGTATGAACGCCTAGGATTGAGATCCGTGGAGAGGTATGAACGCCTAGGATTGAGATCCGTGGAGAGGTATGAACGCCTAGGATTGAGATCCGTGGAGAGGTATGCACGCCTAGGATTGAGATCTGTGGAGAGGTATGAACGCCTAGGATTGAGATCTGTGGAGAGGTATGAACGCCTAGGATTGAGATCTGTGGAGAGGTATGAACGCCTAGGATTGAGATCTGTGGAGAGGTATGAACGCCTAGGATTGAGATCTGTGGAGAGGTATGAACGCCTAGGATTGAGATCTGTGAAGAGGTATGAACGCCTAGGATTGAGATCTGTGAAGAGGTATGAACGCCTAGGATTGAGATCTGTGGAGAGGTATGAACGCCTAGGATTGAGATCTGTGGAGAGGTATGAACGCCTAGGATTGAGATCTGTGGAGAGGTATGAACGCCTAGGATTGAGATCTGTGGAGAGGTATGAACGCCTAAGCCAGTTGTCAGATCACATGATGGTTTTGACGGTGCTTTCGTAGGGACTCTTCCTAATGGGAATGTTATTCCCATGGGATGGGATGGAATGGGACGGGCATAAATTACCAGGGGATGGGATGGGACAGAAAAATATGTCGCATGAACAAGCCTGGTAATTATGTTTCCTCTGTACACACCAGTCGTGTTTTTTTTTCCCGCTAGCTCGTTTTGAACTCAAGCGTAGTGCATACACACAACTTCTAGTAGTGCTGGACTAACTTTTGCGTGTGGATTACCTTTACCAATTACCGGTGTCCCTTGCCATCAGGCGAACCCACTCCGACTTCGGAGGTAGCCTACTTGTAATTTACGTCCCAAAGTCAAGGACGATAGGTCAACATTTTAGTCCAACTGTCCGGTGTACGGGTTGAACCCTTAACCTCGGCATCAGCACACTGGATGTTTAAGAACACGCTTTCTTATCCATTCGGCCATGCTGACCTACAACCAGTCGTGTTTGAATGTCTGAAACTCACTGCATGGGTAACCCGACGCCATTTCGTGTCATGCGCAATTAACCAAGAACGTTATTGCATTTTAAACATCTGGTCTGTAAATGCCGGGAAGAAGTCGGATGTGTCGGCCGAGATAAGGAAAAATCGCTGCTCTTCTGTAAGCGGGCACAGTGCACTGATGTCTCAAATAACAACAAACACATCGGACAAATGTTGAAGATAAAGTAATGCAGATTGGCCAAATGTGTTCACAGAACAGAAATTTGAGATCAGGTGACGAAATGAGTCACATAATCGTTTCTGAATTATTTAAGTCATGATTTTTTGACCGGATCTAGTGTTTCTAAAAAAGTTGGCCTGGCCGTGACAACACAAAGCCCAGATTCCCATCAGGGGATGCTGATGGGCCGGTGTCACCACAAGTGTGTGTTACTTTTCAGTTTGTTGTATGTGTAAATACGCACATAACTCGTTTGTAACGTTTCGTCTGCATCCGGTTGTTGTTTGTCCTTGTTCGTAATTCTAGTTCTGTGTTTGTTGTTCGCCAGACATCTAACATCTGTCGAAGCGCCATTGAAGCGTTATGTTTTTGTTTTCTCTGTCCTTTTCCTGAACATTTTATGTACACAAAGGGTCTTTAAATGAAAACCTTAAAAGTGCCATATAAATTAAAATAACCATACAACTGTGATGGAATATGTCATATTGTTGTTAAATGTTAAGGATGTCAAGAGGGTTAACCACGCGACATCACGGTGCAGACGACTACGGTGACGTCATAAGGAAAGTTTAAAGATGTCCACCCCACTTTTGACATGCACCAAAGAGTTGCACCGTTCTGTTATCCGTTTTTTGTTTTTGTTTTTGTTATCAGTGAAGGGGTGAAACCTATAGAAATTAATCCGCGAAAGTTGGTCCGGTATGGTGATGCATGACTATCAGTCCAGCAAGTGTATGAGCGTAATATAATATAATATATAATATAATATAATATAATATATATATATATATATATAATTTTTTCTTTAGTGATTGCAATATAGTTCATTACTCACAGCCCTCAGCCAATTAAAACGCTCTAGTTCTCTTCTCTATATATCTATTGTTGTATCTTGCAGCTCCATCCATGTTCTCATCTTGTTCACCCCAATCTCTAGTTCTCTTCTCTATATATCTGTTGTTGTATCTTGCAGCTCCATCCATGTTCTCATCTTGTTCACCCCAATCTCTAGTTCTCTTCTCTATATATCTATTGTTGTCTCTTGCAGCTCCATCCATGTTCTCCTCATCTTGTTCATCCCAATCTCTCGTTCTCTTCTCTACATATCTATTGTTGAATCTTGCAATTCCATCCATATTTCCTTGTCTCGTTCATCCCCATCTCTAGTTCTCTTCTCTATACATCTATTGTTGTCTTTTGCAGCCCCATCCATGTTCACCTCATCTTGTTCATCCCCATCTCTAGTTCTCTTCTCTATATATCTATTGTTGTATCTTGCAATTCCATCCATGTTTCCTCATCTTGTTCATCCCCATCTCTAGTTCTCTTCTCTATATATCTATTGTTGTCTCTTGCAGCTCCATCCATGTTCCCCTCATCTTGTTTATCCCAATCTCTCGTTCTTTTATCCATGTGTATTTAGATCTCCATTTTATTTACCCTGTGGATTATGCGACCAAGTAGGACTGATAAAACTCAAACCTGATAAACCCAAAATCAAGCTGATAAAAATTATCTGTTACAATTGCATCCGTGCTCTCAAGGCAAGACAAACATATTGGTGATAGCAACATTGCATGTGGAGATTACTGAACTGAAAAATTCCAGAAGATCTGAACGTTGAAGAAAAATAGTTTCATGTCTTGGAGAATAAATTACTTTAGCCAAACATTGGTGGTTTGGAAGTAACAGTGACGGAAGAATGGAGGACACAGGACATTCAAGATAATTGGCTAAATGGATAAGACCGCTCATTCTTAAACATCCGGTGTGCTGATGCCAAGGTAGCGGGTTCAACCCCATCACCGGTCAGTTAGAATAAAATGTTGACTTCGCATCCTTTATTTGGGGACCTCAGAAGTCGATGCAGGTTCACCTGATGACTAGGGACACTTGTATTAGGGAATGCTAATCCACATGCAAAAACCAGTCCAGTGCACTAGAAGTAGTACCTGTGTGGACAACACTTGAGTTCAAAGCGAGTGAGCGAAAAAACAATTGGGGAATTGAACCTAAACTGTTCTGCTGGTAAGCCACTGCACTATCCACTGTGCTAAGAAGGCTCCAGCAACCAAGTTAATAAAGTCAGATATAGACAAATTTTTAATGAACGAAAGAAGAAGAGGAAGTTAATAAAATAAAGAATGCTTTTTTTTCTTCATGCCCTGAGGCATTTTGGGTACTTTTATAGACCAACTTGGCACACCAGGGTTGATGTTTTCAAATATGTCAGCTGCCTTACCTTCCAAAGTAATTTCCTGGTACCAATTTTAGGTTGGGGTCGACTTGGGAGCCTAGGTCGGTTGTGTTAAATCTTCCTTGATGTGAACCAGTAACCGAGTAATCTCCTATATCTTATATATAAATTAGGATCTCCGTCTGTCTGTCTGTCTGTCTGTCCGTCTGTCCTTTATGCGCTCGCGAACGGCCCATCCGATTGAGATGAAATTTTCTACACGCCTTTCTTTCATTCCAGAGCTGCCAACTGTAATATTATTTTAGTGTGAAATCGCCTGCTTACCCAGTATTATTTCATTTTTCATTTTTCATTGTAATTTCATATATCTCAGGGGACCTAACTCTATAAAAGTTATTTCAAGGGGCATAACTTTTCTGTATAACTTATAGTCATATTGTGGCATCGTTTTCAAAGATTTATAAACTCTTTGTCCATAGTTATGTACCGGCATATGAGTTATAATAAATAATGATACAATCTGTAAGGTATTTTCAAAGTTTTCATAAAAATAATGCACAATGCATAACATTGTAACTCATCTTTTTTTGCTTAAGAAGTTACTGTAGTCATGCAGGTGATTAGAAAGCGTTTTCATTAAAAATAATGGATGGTGTGTGGAAGGGCATTTTTTTAAGTTACTTTTTTTTATTGTATGAATTTAATGAGACGCTACCCGCCAGGAGCTGGGCGAAGTCACGCTGGGTCAGATAGATAGACAGACCCACCTTTTCGCTGCAGTTGTCTACTCCTCCTTTTCCTTCTTCTGCTGATGCTGCTGCCGCCGCTCCATTTACCCAAGTTAATTGTTGGGGGAAGATGTAAAGATCTTTCAAGTGCTCTTTCTAATGCTTTTTGTAAGTTGGTCTTCGTTTATCTAAGGTTGTTCTAACTGCAACCAATAAATGATTAGACAGACAGGCAGACAGAGAGGGACGGACGGACAGACAGACAGACAGACAGACAGACAGACAGATAGTCGGTAACGGGAACTTATATGACTACTTATATGAATTAAATGAGATGCTCCCCACCAAGGACTGGGCGATGCCGGGTCAGACAGACAGACAGACAGACAGACAGACAGACAGACAGTCGGTAACGGGAACGTGAGCTTATATGACTACTTATATGAATTAAATGAGATGCTCCCCACCAAGGACTGGGCGAAGCCGGGCCGGGTCAGCTAGTATATATATATTTTCGTGGAGAGTTTGTCATATAGTTGTATTGATGAGTGTTTGTTGTTTGAGTGCTGACAAAGGCTTTGGCTATAACTTCCATTTTGTCAGTTGTGATCGTGTTCTAGTAGTGCTTAACCAATTCTACTTCTCGTATTTTGGTGATTCATTCATCATATTATCATTATTGAATTTGGCCGTTTTTTCTTTGTGTGATTCATTTATCATATTATCATGAGTGAATTTGGCCATTCTCCTACCTTTATGTGATTAATTCATCATCATATTATTAGTGAATTTGGCCATTCTCCTACCTTTATGTGATTAATTCATCATCATATTATTAGTGAATTTGGCCATTCTTCTATCTTTGTGTGATTCATTCATCATATTATCATTAGTGAATTTGGCCATTCATCTATCTGTGTGATTCATTCATTATATTATCATTAGTGAATTTGGCCATTCTTCTATCTTTGTGTGATTAATTCTTCATCATATTATTAGTGAATTTGGCCATTCATCTATCTTTGTGTGATTCATTCATCATATTATCATTAGTGAATTTGGCCATTCTTCTATCTGTGTGATTCATTCCTCATTGTAGCATTAATGAATTTGGCCATTCTTCTATTTTTGTATTATTCATTCATCATATTATCATCAGTGAATTTGGCCACACTTCTTTCTTTGTCAAGGTTTCAACTCAAAGAAGCTAAAGTACATCCAGATGGTAATAGAGTCATTATGGCAGGCTTTTGGCAGCAGCTGAAAGCCCTCATATGGAGGAATGTCTTGTTGAAGAGGCGAAACAAAGAACATCTGCTTCAGGTTAGTCTTATGTTTCATAAACAGATCAATACTTGTTGGTTTCCATTGTAACTAGACACCAGAGATCTTTGTGAAACCGCTGATTTGCGATAACATTGTCACATGGCTAAATAATTTTGTTTGCTGTTTTGAAAACATATATTTTTGGTGAAATATAGTATAATATATATTATAATATATATAGTATATATTACTGGTGAAATGGATAAGATCGCTCGTTCTTAAACATCCGGTGTGCTGATGCTGAGGTAAGGGGTTCAACCCCTACACCGGTCAGTTTGGACTAAAATGTTGACTTCTCACCCTTGACTTGTGAATGTAAATTACAAGTACATCTGAAGTCGTAGTGGGTTCATCTGATGGCAAGGGACACTGGTAATAGGGAAAGCTAATCCAAACGCAAACCTCAGTTCAGTGCACTAGAAGTAGTAGCATGCATATGAACTACGCTTGATTTCAAAGCGAGCGAGTGCCAAAACAACATCTATAGAGATATATTAGAATGTAACTAGGTTATGTTTCTACTTCTTCTTTGTTTGTCTACTTCTTCTTCTGTCTAGTAGAGTGTATGACACCTAGTTTTGCAGCTCAAAGTCAGTGTGTCTGAGTTCTTCATGCATGTACATCAAGTTTGCTTCCTTTATACAGATTCCATCTCAAGTAACCATGGATAGGTTTTATTTCCTATTTGCCAGGGCAGTAGCCTTATTACCAACTCTTAAACAATATAAAATAACACCAAGTAATGCAGCTTTACAGAACAGAATTACGAAACTTCAAGACGTTGCGGTGACTAACCTTCATCAACAGACACATACATGCACAAAACACAACATATAATCACGAAGACCTTCGAGTAACTACATTACGGCATAAGAACTAGATAAGAATAAAAAGATGAAAACAAAGAAAAGAGAAAATGAAAATGAAAAACATTATTTGCTACATCTCAGAATCCCAGGTTGTGATACTGTGCCACAGTCTGAGATTCTGAGATTATGAGCAAATAATTTTATGTCATGTTATGTAATTTAATGTCATTAAAGAAAGAAACATTAAAAAAGTTCTCAATGATTTATGTTTTTTGTTTTCTTCTCAGGAACTGCTGTTTCCTGTGTATTTTATTGGAGTTCTTGCAATGATCCGTGCCTTGACAAAACCAGAAACAAAACCGGCCATGATGTTTCCTACATATAGCCTCAATGACAGTGTGTTTGGAGCACCATTCAATGAAAACATGTCTATGTTGGTGGTGCCAGATACACCTCAGGTAGGATTGTTTGCTTTGTAAAGGATTACTTTATTGCACACATTCACCACCACATGTGCTCCTGTCTCCCTCCGTAGGTCACAAAAGAGGTATTTTAGCACAGTGCATGAACACTTTAGCACAGACAAGGGTCCAAAAGTATACATACAAGAATCACAAATGCTATAAATATTCTTTATGTTGAGAGATTTCCTAAACTGAAATTTCACCTGGTTGGTGGCCTGTTAGGCCTGCAATATTTGATTTGCGACTGCTGAGGGATTTATAACATGTGCATCGTGCACACAGATTCTGCTAGTTTTTTAAAACTCTTTTCTGAGAAGGGTAACCATCTGATTCACTAGCTCAGGATCAGGAGGGGAGTATAGTATTCTCAGGTTCCTTGCTTTGAAACAATCCACACCACACCCACCCATCCATCCACACACCCACCCTCACAAAATACAAGTCCCGTAGCACTTCCTACTACGGGTACGTGAAGTGTTAAGACCATCACATTTTTCTAGGCCTGAGTGCAAAGAGGAAATACAAAGAGTAGGCCGTAAAGCTCTGCCTTGGCAAAATTATTACAGGACACAGATCTTTCCGCTGACAGGTAATGCCTGTGACCTTGGATGGAATCTGATGAGAGGAAGTCAACCTTGAGCAGATCTTCCCATCGACAGGTAAAGTATGAGGACTTCCGGTCGCCAACATGGCGGTTAGGCATTGAACCATTAAGGCCTGTGGCGTGTTTATGCTTGTAGCTACGGTTTGCAATCACATTTTCCTCATGTTGGACTGGTAGTACATGGTTCCGTCGCCCTGCTACTGAGTGAGTGCGTGGGTGACACTGTGAGCTGTGAAATTCGCGTGGAATGCTTTTACATCTGTCCTGCACAGTGACCTGCATGTTTGGAATAATGGCTATCGGCTGTTGCTGAATTGACTGATTTGCCTTTTCGGTTCATGAGTGTATTTTTCAGGAGACTCCTGGGAGTCGGCGCTGAAACTGCGGAGTTCGTGCTTTGTGAGAAAACCCGGGTCAATGAGGTCTTTTGGTGACTGCCGAGTCCATCGACGATGAACTGTGGTTTTCATGGATGACTTTTGTGTTTGCATTCTGGCAGCGGCATTATGCACAGTGTACCTGTGCGGGCTGTTGGATTGCGGAGACTCCTGTCTATTCCACTTTTCACATTGGACAGTGGGGAGCATTGTGTGATATTCACTGGCACAGGAATGGAGCATAATGGGGACGACCTGTTGCCGTGAAGTTGGAACCTCGACTAACTAACTAACTAACACTAACTAGGTAAAGCCTGTGACCTTGGATGGAATCTGACAAGAGGAAGTCAACCTTGCACAGAACTATGCCAAAGCAAGACCTCTGAACTACAGGGGTGCTTAACTTGGTGTGATGTGCTGCCTTTGATAAACAATATCAAATTACAAAGTGTAGGCAGCTTTGCTAAATACAATTACAGAAAATAGGATGTTGCAACGACAAGCCTTAATCAGAAATCAACAACAAAAGAACGCAATAACGCAATGCAGGGCATTGAAGATACCTTGCGTGTGTGTGTGCAGGGAAACTGAATTGGTATTGAGAAACATTTTGGTGAGTCGTGATGAGAAGGACATTCTGCAAATGATCAGCTACACGATGATGATCCAACGGATATATTTTATACATACATTATCCAACAGATGAAATCTTATACATATATTATTCAACAAATGAAAACTTACAATACATTATCCAACAGATGAAATCTTATGAATACATTATCCAACAGATGAAATAAAATGCACATAATATCCAACAGATGAAATCAGATGCAACAAATTGTAAAAAGACACAGATTATGGTCGTCACTAGGAAGAACGAAATACCACAATGTAATATACATTCCGGTACAATGGCGACAAAATGAAGCGTTACTTTTCGGAGGGACGCTATTTAGTGTTATCCTTTGGATTTCGTGTGATTTCCTATGGATTCCCTGTGAATAGTGTTTTCCTGTGGATTATGTGATGTTATTTTGTGTTCCTTTTATTGGAAGTTTTCAAAAGAAGCCACGGAAGGCAGGTGGTGGATGAAATTTTGAGGGCAGTCGACAGATATTGTGGGTCATGGCCTCGAGCTTCACGACGGCAGGCAGAGGAACTCTTCTTGAGTCAATGGCTGCGGTCTCCGACCAGTAAGGTCACTGCCATAGAGGAAAGCAACGGCAAACTACCTCTTTAAAAGTGCCTAGTATATCATGATTCGCTTAAAGGAGTCACATCACGATTCGCTTAAAGGAGTCACATCACAAAGATTTTGCTAAGAATTATCATGCAAAGAGTGAGGAAGAAGATACAACCTGAAATAGGGGAAGAACAATGTGGGTTTGTAGAAGGAAAGGGTACAGTAAATGCTGTGTATATGCTGCGAACAGTTATTGAACGTGCTATAGAAGTAAACAAGGATATACATCTTTGCTTTATTGACTATACAAAGGCTTTTGATAGAGTTAGACATGTCAACATGGTGGATATGCTTGCAGATCTACAAATTGATGGGAAAGACATTAGATTTATAAAAAACATATATTGGAAACAAGAAGCTGCAATAAGGATTGATAATGAAGTGGGACAGTATCAGCCAATTAAGAGAGGTGTTAGGCAGGGACGTGTGATGTCTCCAGATCTTTTTTCCCTATACAGTGAAAATATTTTCAGAAATGTAGAGGATATAAATGGAATCAGCATTGGAGGACGAAACATCAATAACATTAGATATGCAGATGATACAGTATTAATTGCAGACAATGCGCAGGACCTGCAACAATTAGTAGATGCGGTTGTTGTACACAGTGAGCAACTGGGGTTAGAATTAAATTGTAAAAAAGACTCAGGTTATGGTCGTCACTAGGAAGGAAGAAGTGCCACAATGTAATATACAAGTAAATGGAAATATTCTTCAACAAGTGAATCGGTACAATTATCTTGGAACAGTCATAACATCTGATGGGAGATGCCTTGAAGACATTAGAACAAGAATCGCCATGGCGAAAGTAGCCTTTAGCAAGATGAAAAACATTCTGACCAATAAAAAGATGTCAATTGAAACAAGAAAAAGAGTGTTGAGGGGATACATAGAGCCTGTTCTTTTGTATGGATGTGAAACTTGAACAATGAACAGTCAAGCTGAAAGACATCTGATGGCTGCAGAGATGTGGTTTATGTGGAAAATGCAAAGAATACCATAGACAGACAGAAAAACCAATTACCAAGTACTACAGGAGACAAATGAAAATCGTAAATTGATTAGAGAAATTAGACGTAGAACTTGGTGACAACTGGCAAGATCGAAGGGAACAGACCAAGAGGAAGACTGAGAGGAAAATACCTGGATGGCTTGGCCACATTGCATGGTCGAGACAGGAACACTGAGCTGATCCACGACACTGATGATCGAGTGAAATGGCGAGTCATGACCGGCCACGCTTTCCGGCATGGCACATGATTGATTGATTGATTGAAATCAAATGCACACGTTGTTCAACATGTACAATTATATATGCACACCATCCAGCAGACAAAACCATACATATAATCCAGCAGGTTAAATCTTATGCATACTCTTTCCAAGAGATTAATTTCTGTGCTTACATTAACCAGCATATGAAATTATTAATACATTATCCAACAGATTTAGTTCTGTGTATACAAAAACCAGCATTTTGATTTATATTCATACAATATTCAACAAATTAAATATTATGCACAATTATCCAACAGGCAAAATCATGTATTCAGAGCGTGGTAGCTCAACTGCCTGGACCTCCCAAGTACAGCCTGTTTGCAACCACAAAAGCTGCGGAGACAGAGTACCGTGCCAATCACACAAAAGTCGCAGGCGGGGTCATTTTCAACTTTGATGGCAACCCAAATTTCTACGCCATCCGAATGCATCATGATTCCATTCCAGGGACATCCGGATTTGATTTTTATTCAGGTAAGAACAGTTTTCAATATGGTGTAATATTCGTTTGTGACCGTCCTTATTATGTCAACATTTTTGCTGTTGACAAAAAGTTGAATATCAACCATCTGTAAATCCTCAAAGATTTATATGTACGAACGAACAAACAAACAATCTCTATTTTTAAAGGGTCATAAATTGCTGGTTTGTGATGTAGTCATGGTCTCTAAAGATCTCCCGATCGCTATTGCAAACTTGACACCATAACTAAACACTATCTGACAGCTGCCCATAAGCTCCTCTCTCTGGTCACATGGTTTCACATGACCCTGTTTGGGGTTGTGCGGGGATATGTGTCTTGACACATTCTATGGTATTTCAATGTCAACAGCTCGTATTCAAAGTACAAACGAATTAAACCAAGCTCACCTTGAGAAAACTGGTGCAATTAAGAGATTTGAATCTTTATTCGACTTTATCCCTTTACAGAAGAATATGAAAACATGATCATCAAACGTAACCAGCCCCTGATACGGGGACGGGAAGTTACAGGTTAATAACGATCCAGTTTCTATCTCCTGTGATTGCTTGATCTTCCAAGGACTTTCGTAAGCTAGCGTAAATTGTTGTCTAGAGAGACTCCTGTCCCGGTATGTATGTAAGACAACAGCTGAACTCCTCGCACCACTAATAAGATTGCGCTTACCAGATCATGTCTATGTAACACGAGCGCCAAGAAAACCGCTGACCTCTTGACCTTTTCCTTGAAACCCCCCTCGTTGCTATTCCTCACGATGTCCACGTCAGTCTTGGTTACTCATGGTCAATTCATTCTATTCTGAGTCTGGGAATATCCAAACTTATGTTTGGCGGTGTGCGTGACTGTTATGTGGCATAATGCCCCCTCCCCCCCAAAAAAATGCTAAGGCATTTTTCCTTTGATAATTATCATACATGATACTTCCACTGTGACTATAATTTTCTTTTACCCACAACCACATAGTTCTAGGATTTACCCCATCATTAACCCTTAAAAAATTATAAATGCTACATAACGGGCACGCCCACCTGTCCGAACCTCACGTCGGACGTCGTGTGACTGATCCTTGTGAATCAAATCAACTAATAACACATTAGTCCCTTATTGTCCTAATGACAAGTGTGTCCTAGCTCTAGGTATTACCATGAGTGTAGGACGAGGGTAATAATGAAGTTCTCCCAGTAACCATGTTAGTGTAGTTAATCCATGTTATTGTTCTTGTATCATACAAACATTTCAATGGGTAGGGTAGATCCACCTTGCACTTTTTCCCGATTCTTTTCCCGTGGACTTTGAGATTGATCGTATTCTTATCTGGCACATGCATGTAACATAATATAAAATCCACAATCTTATGTTCTAGACTCAAAATACATAATCAAATCATATAATATACTATCATGTAACTCTAACCATTAATTCATGTACAATTATAACACGACATATACATTTTCACAATCACAGAAAATGACATGGTACTTGTTAAATTGCTTGTTGACTATCCTTGTTGACATAGCACTTGTCTCTGATATATCATTCCATCCTTGCTTTGGTTCTGTCATGAACATACATTATTCATAAATGTACCTTAATTTTATGTATAATATTCAATCAAATAACCTATTGTTATGTTGTTTCATGTATATTGACCTTCTAACAAGGCTTTATATACCAGTATCATTTTAATATCTATATCATTATAATTATGAACTCAATTTATATAAACGAAACTATAACTATAATTCAACTATAACCGATCAACAAGAAAATCTGCCATTCTATAATCGACTCAGAATGTCAGCAAGATTATTGTCTTTCCCAGGAATGTGACAGATGTCAAATTCATAATCCTGTAATAATAATGACCATCTATGTATTCTCGAATTCTTCGGATGACCCGATTTGAAAATTTGTAAAGGTTTGTTATCCGAAAGAACCAGAAATTTCCTACCTAGTAAGTATCTAAAAAACTTCTCAATACTTTCAATTAAAGCTAAAGCTTCTAATTCAGTAACAGCATAGTTTTTCTGAGTTTCAGATAGCTTCTTACTGAAGTAAAGAATAGGATGTAGTTTCCCTTCATGCAATTGTAGTAATACAGCTGAAATAGCATGTACACTAGCATCTGTTTGTAAAACAAAGTCTTTTGAAATATCAGGTAATTTCAAAGTAGGATATGTATTAAACAGCGTTTTTATTTGTTGTAATAATAGACATGTGAAAAATCATACATTTCAAGGATTTAAGACTTTTTAAGAAAATAACTCAGAATTATAGTCTAATATTATGACTCAACACGAATAAATCCTTACCCCAATTCATCATCATAAACTATTAAGTTCCTCCAATAATAATATAGTTATTAACAATTATCTGAAGAATAGAGAACTGAAATATTACCCAACTGAGTGTAGAGATATTAGATAGTATGAACATCTCTAAGAAGTATATATTTATATCAGTGACACCTGCTGTAACTAAGTAATAATACCTAAGACCCTAATGTGTCTGTAATGTATTCTGTGTTAATATGAACCTAACACTTTCATCCCATTTTATTTTTCTTTTATTCTTCCTTTCATTCTATTTCGTTTTCTCTTTCTTTGTTTCAAACCTGTAAAATCTCTCATCTGCACTCATGCCAATATTTGTACATTGTAACTTTGTTGATTGGAACAATGTTATTGTTTTCAGTCTTGTGTATCTTTTGTATTTTCTTATCAAGTTTGTAAAGTATATCTTTGCCTTTATTCTAAAGTTTACAACCTTTGTTGTGATTTGCGGACAAATGTTTGTTGTGTATTTCTTGGTTTCTGTTAACCAGCCTACAAGTTTCTTTCTGGTTTGTTTTTTTATAATAGTTATTTCTTCATGTTTGGGTTCATTTACTTTGTGTAAATCTTGGTATTCGCAATTACTTACCGTTGTGCTATCACTCCGCAGCGTTGTATCATGCATGTCTACCGTTGATGTACCCTGTTCTATTTGCGTCTTTTCTTCTTCTTCTTCTTGTGTTGTTTCAATTTGGGCATTTGTACTTGTAAGTGTTTCGTTAGACTTGTGTTCGATAGTTACTTTCTGAACGAAATCTCTGGCGTTCGGTTCTTTCACTATTGTAGCAGATACCTTACCTGTGTGATTATTTTCCTTTATTTCATACATTTGTCTCATACGCTCCTTCCACATTGTTTCCTTTGCAAGATTCTCCTTTTCCAGTGCGAGTCGTTTTTGCTTGATTTCTGTCTCTACGGCAATCTCTACGGTTATCCATTTTGCCTTTAACTCTGCCTCTGCGGTTATCTGTTTTTCTTTTAACTCTGCCTCTGTGGTTATCTGTTTTTCTTTTAACTCTGCCTCTGCGGTTATCTGTTTTTCTTTTAACTCTGCCTCTGCGGTTATCCGTCTTGCCTTTAACTCTGCATCTGCGGTTATCTGTTTTTCTTTTCTCATTTCAGCTATCTTTTCACGCTGCCGCTCTATCTCCTGTTCCTTCAGAGCCAATTTCTCTTTTCGTTCTTCTCGTTCATGTGTAGCTTGAAGTTGCTTTGCCTCCTTTTCAGCTGTTAGTTTTTTCAATCGTTCCTCCTTTTCAGCTGCTAGTTTTTTCCATCGTTCCTCCCTCTCACGTGCGGCTTGAGCGTTAAATTCTTGTATGACCCAATTCCCAAGTTCTGCTCCAGTCAATCTTGTCTTCTTACCCAACTCGATGAAATGTTGCAGTGTCGACATCTTTTCCTAATGTCCTACCTGTAAAATGAGCTATCTGGCTGAAATAAATATGGACGTAGGCAAAAGAAGAAAAGAATCGACAAAATCGTAATATTGTCTCAGATCACTATCACTCAGATAGTAAAGTAAGTGTTGTATCACCGTTGAGCAAACACGAACTCAATCAAATCTGTAGTGTAAATTCGAACACAACAAAAGAATCAACCAAATATATCTATAATGAACGAAACAGATCTAAATTATAAAATAAATATGAAGAAATATGTCTAATATACAATATGTGTGACGCAAGACAACTAATAATCATAAGAGACGATCGACGACTGATGTAAATACATATTACTGTTTACAAACGATAACAAAATTTTATCCCCATTTTTGACGGATAATGTTCCTACTATACTACTAACGTAAAGACGAGACTATAATATTGTGGTGACGCCCGCAAGATCAAAACCAAACAAAATTAATTCGTAATGACCTGGCGCCTGTCAACCCACAAATCACTTCATGAACTAATCAAGATATCAGATATCATTAGCTCATCAAGGCCCTTCTAACCACCCGCAAATAAAATAAATAGCCTTATTATGAGTCAACATAACATCAATCAACAATGAATAAAAATTACTGGCCTTTTTCCGGCTCTCTTGTACATAGATAACTGAGTATAGTTCCTGTCGTTCAAAAAATTTGACATAAAATTGTGTCGATCAGTTCAATAAGAAATTGATCCGTGGTCACCACTCGAGTATTGGTATGTTTGTTGATTTATAACAGAGAAGCTGTGTCCACAATAGACTGTTGCTCCTGGCTTGAACGATAGTACAATTAACTTGTACTTTCACCCTGGACTAAGGAAGTCCGTAACCAACCCATAACACGTAGTTGGCTTTGGTGTAACGATGACGTTTGAGTTTTACTGCAGCCTTATTGTGATAAGTTTAGGCTGCTGTAGGTATCCGAATGAATGATGTGAAACAGTGAAATCAGTAGATCTGCTTGCATCCGGTTCTGGTACCTAAAGTCCAATGTGTGAACTATTCGACTGTGTCTGGTATCACGATGAAAAAAATAGTAATTGTCAATCCGTGTTATAGTGTACGTATGTCCTGGCGTCAGAGTCTTGAAGAACATGTACCGTTTTTATGTGTTTCAGGTGCAGTGTAGTGTCTTGATCACTACCTGTGTTGACTCATTCGGTATAATATGATGTGTGGAAAGAAGGTTGACGTTATGTCCAAACGTTCTCATAAATGTCGACGTATGTAGCAAGTGTTCGGTCCTGATTGGCCGAGTTGAGTTTATCCAATGCAATAATGTACTCAGCGATTTTAGAAATTATTATGTTCCAGTGTAGTTATGTGTTTTGACGTGAGCGTTGTTGTCCACTTTGTTTATCATGGTGTTGTACTGTTAGTAATTCGTAAATATATAGAAGTTTCCCGTGAAAAGTAAAGTTCAAAATAGTAAAGTGGTATAGTGTAACGTTTGTAACGTTCCATGTTATAATATGTAACGTGTGAAGTGTTATTTCAATGTTCGCCTATAAACGCCATGGTGTCTTTCTATCTTCAAAATGCTTGTAGGTGAATGTTCCGTGTTAATATATATTCTTCACTTCTCCATAATCTGTTATAGTTATTCATGCAGACAAGTTTAAGTTCTATAAACTGTTCTTCGGGTAACTGCAGGAGTTAATCACTGCTGGAGCGGAAAAGTCGTGTTGGACGCAAAGGACTCCTCGTTCTATAATAGCGATACGATATACGTCTTCAATAGACTCCACTGTCAGGTCTATAATATCTATCACTTCTCCACAATACTACGATAGCTTGCTGTGCCTATGATTCTTACAATCGGGCAACATTTCTGTCTTCTTATTTCATATTTAAGTAATGTCCCAACATGTCTTATTTCTTGTTATTTCAATCACGCATCCTTGAGTTCACTATTTGTTTAGGATCGTGCGCACACAATTATCGTATTTATGTCCTTTCTTTCTTATTTGGGTTATTGATATATTTGCATTCTCGAACTAACATTCTTGGAATAGTATTGTACTCAAACCTTACCTTGTTAGTGAAAAATCTATGTTTAAAATTGACACCTTGCAGTATGTTCAGTTCTTTCTGATGTCACTTAATTTCCATCAACCACCATCTTTGCGCACAACAAGTAATCCTGGTGCAGTATCGTGTTTAGGAATTTATCGTGGAGTGCAATCTTTTCAGTTTGTCTTAGTGATATGGCGGGAATCAATCGTTGCTGTTTACACACAATTAATGTTCTACGGAACGCAGACCCCACATCTGTCTTGACACATTCTATGGTATTTCAATGTCAACAGCTCGTATTCAAAGTACAAACGAATTAAACCAAGCTCACCTTGAGAAAACGGGTGCAATTAAGAGATTTGAATCTTTATTCGACTTTATCCCTTTACAGAAGAATACGAAAACATGATCATCAAACGTAACCAGCCCCTGATACGGGGACGGTAAGTTACAGGTTAATAACGATCCAGTTTCTATCTCCTGTGATTGCTTGATCTTCCAAGGACTTTCATAAGCTAGCGTAAATTGTTGTCTAGAGAGACTCCTGTCCCGGTATGTATGTAAGACAACAGCTGAACTCCTCGCACCACTAATAAGATTGCGCTTACCAGATCATGTCCATGTAACACGAGCGCCAAGAAAACCTCTGACCTCTTGTCCTTTTCCTTGAAACCCCTCTCGTTGCTATTCCTCACGATGTCCACGTCAGTCTTGGTTACTCATGGTCAATTCATTCTATTCCGAGTCTGGGAATATCCAAACTTATGTTTGGCGGTGTGCGTGACTGTTATGTGGCAATATGTACTTCTTCTAATCCAAGGTCATCCTGTAGGCTAGCAAAGAGTTTTCATGGTGAAGTGGTTACTCTGCCTGCCTCACATGCTGAAGGTTCTGGGTTCGATTCCAAGCCCACGAGTGCAATTTTCTTAGAGACTCCTGGGGGTCATCACTGGAGCTACAGAGTTTGTGCTTTGTGCGACACTTTCGGCAGGCCGCCCTGTGGAAATAAGCTGAGCCAAATGGTATAAAACCCGGTGCAATGAAGTAGATTCTCTTGTCTTTTAAACCCTAGGCTAGCAGAGGGAAGGATTGCCTTCTCCTTTAATAGGGATACTCTCAACCCCACCACTCTGTATTTCAACAAATGTAAAGATCATCCTAAAGCAGATATTGCAGGAGGGGAGTGAAGTCTAAGCTTGAAATATTCTATTTCAGAGTTATCTTCCTTGCCATTTTCCTTCCCAGACAATTCAAGGACAATTGTGACAATTCTGGTACCCATTTTACATGGCTGAGTCAATCCCAAAGCCACACTGGTTATAAAAGTGAATCTTGCTGGTTTGACCCCAGGGCTACTCTGGTTAGAAAAGTTAATCTTGCTGGGTCGACCCAAAGCCACACTGGTTAGAAAAGTGAATCTTGCTGGGTTGACCCAAAGCCACACTGGTTAGAAAAGTGAATCTTGCTGGGTTGACCCCCAGGGCCACACTGGTTAGAAAAGTGAATCTTGCTGTGTTGACCCCAGGGCTACACTGGTTAGAAAAGTGAATGTTGCTGGGTTGATCCCAAAGCCACACTGGTTAGAAAAGTGAATCTTGCTGGGTTGACCCCAGGGCTACACTGGTCAGAAAAGTGAATCTTGCTGGGTCGACCCAAAGCCACACTGGTTAAAAAAGTGAATCTTGCTGGGTCGACCCAAAGCCACACTGGTTAGAAAAGTGAATCTTGCTGGGTCAACCCAAAGCTACACTGGTCAGAAAAGAGAATCTTGCTGAGTCGACCCAAAGCCACACTGGTTAGAAAAGAGAATCTTGCTGGGTCAACCCAAAGCCACACTGGTTAGAAAAGTGAATCTTGCTGGGTTGACCCCAGGGCTACACTGGTCAGAAAAGTGAATCTTGCTGGGTCGACCCCAAGGCCACACTGGTTATAAAAGTGAATCTTTGCTGGGTCAACCCAAAGCCACACTGTTTAGAAAAGTGAATCTTGCTGGGTCAACCCAAAGCCACACTGGTTAGAAAAGTGAATCTTGCTGGGTTGACCCCAAAACCACACTGGTTAGAAAAGTGAATCTTGCTGGGTCGACCCCAGAGCCACACTGGTTAGAAAAGTGAATCTTGCTGGGTTGACCCAAAGCCACACTGGTTAGAAAAGTGAATCTTGCTGGGTTGACCCCCAGGGCCACACTGGTTAGAAAAGTGAATCTTGCTGGGTTGACCCAAGGGCTACACTGGTTAGAAAAGTGAATCTTGCTGGGTCGACCCAAAGCCACACTGGTTAGAAAAGTGAATCTTGCTGGGTTGACCCCCAGGGCCACACTGGTTAGAAAAGTGAATCTTGCTGGGTTGACCCCAGGGCTACACTGGTTAGAAAAGTGAATCTTGCTGGGTTGATCCCAAAGCCACACTGGTTAGAAAAGTGAATCTTGCTGGGTTGACCCCAGGGCTACACTGGTCAGAAAAGTGAATCTTGCTGGGTCGACCCAAAACCACACTGGTCAGAAAAGTGAATCTTGCTAGGTCGACCCCAGGGCTACACTGGTCAGAAAAGTGAATCTTGCTAGGTCAACCCCAAGGCCACACTGGTTATAAAAGTGAATCTTTGCTGGGTCGACCCAATGCCACACTGGTTAGAAAAGTGAATCTTGCTGGGTTGACCCAAAGCCACACTGGTTAGAAAAGTGAATCTTGCTGGGTTGACCCTAGAGCCACATTGGTTAGAAAAGTGAATCTTACTGGGTTGATCCCAAAGCCACACTGGTTAGAAAAGTGAATCTTACTGGGTTGATCCCAAAGCCACATTGGTTAGAAAAGTGAATCTTGCTGGGTTGACCCAAAGCCACACTGGTTAGAAAAGTGAATCTTACTGGGTTGATCCCAGAGCCACATTGGTTAGAAAAGTGAATCTTGCTGGGTTTACCCCAGGTCTACACTGGTCAGAAAATTGAATCTTGCTGGGTTGATCCCAGGGCTACACTGGTTAGAAAAGTGAATCTTTGCTGGGTTGACCCCAAGTCTACACTGGTCAGAAAAGTGAATCTTGCTGGGTTGACCCCAGGGCTACACTGGTTAGAAAAGTGATAACTAATCTTTTAATTACATAAAATGATGTGACGTGACATTGTCACTGAACAGCCCAGGTTTAGAGATGGAGTTTTCACATTTAACTAGTCCTCTAAGTTGTGCAAAATTAGCTTTGCATGCATTTGCCCCTGAGTTCCACTGAAAGGACTTTCAAGTTAGGCTAGTATCTGAATGATGTCTGCATGTGTGTCCTCTCCGTCAACTGTTTCTTGTACATGTAATTTTTTCACAGATTGCCCAATTGCATTAAAAACATGTATATGAAAATAAGTCTTTCCAAAGCTTTTCTGTTTCAGTTAGTTGCATATCCTTTACAGGATATTGCAGTCAACCCCAGCATGTTAAAGATGTAGATGCTAATCGTTCCACCAACATTGGTTGTAAACATGTTGACTTTATTCTCTCAGAATTCTCCTCTGCCTGACCCATACATAATTCTTAATTGGAGCACTCTTGAATATGTTGTCACACTCATCACTGATTTTCTAAAACTGTATAGAAGGACCCTGGACTCTGAAGGTTGAGAACCCATGAGGCAGGGAATGGCTGATACATGTATGTTGATATACTTGGTATGCAGAAATTTACCTATGAAGATTACTAATCAAAAGCGTATTATTCATTACAGCCGCCTGCAGCGATGACGGCAATAAGAATGGAACTTCAAGCAAGTGTTTGGTGAACAGGTACCTGACCTCAGGGTTTGCTCTGCTTCAGGTGGCGGTCGAGAATGTTCTGATGGAGGTAAGAGTGTCTACTGAGGTTTTTGACTGTGTGGGTGTACTGTCTTAGCTGTGTGAGTGTACTGTCTTAGTTGTGTGGGTGTACTGTCTTAGTTGTGTGACTGCATTAGTTGTGTGGGTGTACTGTCTTAGCTGTGTGGGTGTACTGTCTTAGTTGTGTGGGTGTACTGTCTTAGTTGTGTGGGTGTACTGTTTTAGCTATGTGAGTGTACTGTCTTAGCTGTGTGGGTGTACTGTCTTAGCTGTGTGAGTGTACTGTCTTAGTTGTGTGAGTGTACTGTCTTAGTTGTGTGGGTGTACTATCTTAGCTGTGTGATTGTACTGTCTTAGTTGTGTGGGTGTACTGTCTTAGCTGTGTGAGTGTACTGTCTTAGTTGTGTGGGTGTACTGTCTTAGCTGTGTGAGTTTACTGTCTTAGTTGTGTGGGTGTACTGTCTTAGCTGTGTGAGTGTACTGTCTTGTGTGAGAGTGCTGTTCTAGCTATGTGAATGTACTGTATATGCTGTGTGTGTTTAAGTGTTCTGTCTTAGCTGTGTGAATGTATTGCCTATATTGTGTGTGTTTGAGTGTACTGTCTTATCTGTGTGTATGTTTGAGTGCACTGTCTTATCTGTGTGAGTGCACTGTCTTAGCTGTGTGAGTGTACTGTCTTAGCTGTGTGAGTGTACTGTCTTAGCTGTGTGGGTGTACTGTCTAAGCTGTGTGAGTGTACTGTCTTAGCTGTGTGGGTGTACTGTCTTAGCTGTATGAGTTTACTGTCTTAGTTGTGTGGGTGTACTGTCTTAGTTGTGTGAGTGTACTGTCTTGTGTGAGAGTGCTGTTCTAGCTATGTGAATGTACTGTATATGCTGTGTGTGTTTAAGTGTTCTGTCTTAGCTGTGTGAATATATTGCCTATATTGTGTGTGTTTGAGTGTACAGTCTTATCTGTGTGTATGTTTGAGTGCACTGTCTTAGCTGTGTGAGTGCACTGTCTTAGCTGTGTGAGTGTACTGTCTTAGTTGTGTGGGTGTACTGTCTTAGCTGTGTGAGTGTACTGTCTTAGCTGTGTGGGTGTACTGTCTTAGCTGTGTGAGATTACTGTCTTAGTTGTGTGGGTGTACTGTCTTAGCTGTGTGAGTGTACTGTCTTGTGTGAGAGTGCTGTTCTAGCTATGTGAATGTACTGTATATGCTGTGTGTGTTTAAGTGTTCTGTCTTAGCTGTGTGAATGTATTGCCTATATTGTGTGTGTTTGAGTGTACTGTCTTATCTGTGTGTATGTTTGAGTGCACTGTCTTAGCTGTGTGAGTGCACTGTCTTAGTTGTGTGAGTGTACTGTCTTAGCTGTGTGAGTGTACTGTCTTAGCTGTGTGGGTGTAATGTCTTAGCTGTGTGAGTGTACTGTCTTAGTTGTGTGAGTGTACTGTCTTAGTTGTGTGGGTGTACTATCTTAGCTGTGTGATTGTACTGTCTTAGTTGTGTGGGTGTACTGTCTTAGCTGTGTGAGTGTACTGTCTTAGCTGTGTGGGTGTACTGTCTTAGTTGTGTGAGTGTACTGTCTTAGCTGTGTGGGTGTACTGTCTTAGCTGTGTGAGTTTACTGTCTTAGTTGTGTGGGTGTACTGTCTTAGCTGTGTGAATATACTGTCTATGCTGTTTGTGTTTGAGTGTACTGTCTTAGCTGTGTGAATATACTGTCTATGCTGTTTGTGTTTGAGTGTACTGTCTTAGCTGTGTGAATGTACTGTATATGCTGTGTGTGTTTGAGTGTACTGTCTGTGCTCTCTCTCTCTCTCTCTCTCTCTCTCTCTCTCTCTCTCTCTCTCTCTCTCTCTCTCTCTCTCTCTCTCTCTCTCTGTGTGCGCACACATGCGCACACTGTTTATGCTGTGTGTTTGAGTGTACTGTCTGTGCTCTCTCTCTCTCTCTCTCTCTCTCTCTCTCTCTCTCTCTCTCTCTCTCTCTCTCTCTCTCTCTCTCTCTCTCTCTCTCTCTCTCTCTGTGTGTGTGTGTGTGCGCACACATGCGCACACTGTTTATGCTTTGTGTTTGAATGTACTGCCTTAGCATCCCTGTTACTAACCCTTTTCTCCATGTGCTATTAGCTCTCCATTTTATTTGCCCTATGCATGTTTGAAAAAGGACTTTCTAGTTATGCTATTAACAGAATTCCCAGAATTCCCCTGTGTATTAACCAGAACTAGCATCTTTTTTTTTTTCAACATCTCTGTTTTTTCGCATCTCATTGTTTTCTTTTCAGCATCTCTTGAAAGGCTGGAATCTGTATAGTTCTCAAGTTAAGCTCTGCTCTGCTGGGATTTGCATAGTTCTCAGGTTAAACTCTGCTTCAGTGATTCTGTCTTCTCGTTCTAGTCCTTTTATTCTGCACTCTCCAGTTAATAACTGTTTGTAGTTTATTAGTTAATTTGCTAGTTCTTCATGTTTGCTTTACACATGCAACAATACTAATTTAATGGTAGAGTTAAACAATCGGAGTGTCTGGCCAAGTGACAACCCGCACCATCAACCACCACAATTATAACCAATGCTGCTAAAGCTGGTTGAACCAGGTGGAAAGTTTTTTATTCTCTACATATTGGAGATTGACCAAGTGGCTAGAATGTCAGGCTCCTATTTGGAAAACCCGTTTCTGAATCCTTGATAAGGTAATCGATTTGTTTTCTGTCAGGGGCCAAAAGAAAACCCTAACTTGTACAGTTTGTGATGACTGCCCAAGCCAGGCGACCGTATTCCCTCAGGCTCAAGACACGCCCCCCCCCCCTTCCTACAACTAAAGGAAGGTACTACAAGCAGTACTGACAGTTTGACAGTTAAATATTGTAAGTGTGTAATTATGTGACCATTGACTGGAAGTTACTCTGTGTTATCGATGATTGATATTGACTCCTTTTCAGAACTTAAGCATATCATCAGGTATAAGGTCAAGGAAAGTAGAAGTGAAGATGATGGATAAAGGTGAATATTCACCGGATACTGCCTACATCCAGGCCCTCTCATCCATTTATTTTGTCTTCTCGTTCTCCTTCATGGCCAATTTTTTGGCCGTAAACATTGTTGCTGAAAAAGAAAAGAAAATTAAGGATGGAATGCAAATGATGGGACTTCGAAACTCTGTGTTCTGGTAAGACAGTTTAAATATTTGAAACATTTGTATATATTACTGTGGTGGCATAGTGGATAGTACATTTGTCTGCCAAGACTGATCCGTGTTCAATCTCCAGCCTGTCAAGACTGGTTCCGTTCAGCCTCCAGCAGAGGCAGTAATATTTTTTCCAACCAATAAAGCTCTGACCCAGCCTTATAAAAATACATTCCAGATTCTTCTTTTCCTTGATATTTGTCTGTAACTGCAATGCTATCTCTTCTATGAATGTAACTGTTTTTTTTAGTTCACTCATTGGTCCATAGAGTCTATCTTCCACTGTTGTGTCTCTAGGCCAGACGGTTTGCCTAGATTTGTCATATTTTGGCAGTCTTGACGTATGTGACCTTCTGTCTGCATCACCAATCAGTATGTCCACATGGCTAAATTGCCAATCTAAATACCAGATAATTTTCAGAATGTTCTGGTAAGGAATGTAACATGGAAGAGAACTGTCACCCAACCCCATATATTGGAACCTGGAATATGTGAAGGTGGAACACTTCACACCCCAGTGATAGTATCTGCTGTGGGAATTCCTTTATATTTCTGACAGATTTGTTTCATTTTTAGTCATGGTTAGTTTTGGTTTTACCATACAAAGAAAAGAAAGAAATTTGTCATTGAATTCCCGCTATGTGTCTGCCATGTGATAGCTCCATCTAATTTTCCAGGTCAATGCATGGAGGAATAGATAGCCATCTTTCCTTGACTTCTGCAGACGACAAGCCCAGTCTAGGTTAATGCATGGAGGAATAGATAGCCATCTTTCCTTGACTTCTGCAGACGACAAGCCCAGTCTAGGTCAGTGCATGGAGGAATAGATGGCCATCTTACCTTGACTTCTGCAGACGACAAGCCCAGTCTTCGAACCCACGCCTCACCATGCTCCTGATATTATCAGCGCAGTTTACTATTAACTTTGCTAATGTGCCAGATTTTACCTTTTGAACATTCAAAGAATGTGATGGTTGGCATATGTTTAGTGCAGGGAGTGAAAGATCATGCTAGAGTCACACAGCACAACCGAGAGAATGTTTCATCTGTGTGTTACTAGGGCCTTAAAAGAAAGCAAAGAATAGTAACAAAAAAGTGGCTTAAAAGTCGACAGAGTTGACTTCATTGCACCCGGTTTTTATCCCATATGGCTCGGCCTCTTTCCGTAGTGCAGAAAGCGTCGCACAAAGTGCGAACTCCGTAGCTCTAGCGACAACCCACAGGAGTCTCCGAAAAATTTCACTCATGAACCGAAGGACGTGGCCCGGAATCGAACCCACAACTTTCGGAGCCTGAGTCAAACGTCTTGACTGCTTCACCACAGAGACTCGCAGAAAGAATAGTAACACTGTAACTAATCATGCTTGGCATAGTAGCAGACTAAGGAGGGTTGGTGTAGGGCTGGCTATCCCATACTGAAGACAAACTTAGCTGCAGAATCCAACAAATCAGAGTTGGCTGAGGGTCTGCTCTCCATTGGGGGAATACAGGGAAGACGTAGAAGATGAAGACAGAATGTTTGGGACTATTCCAAGATGTATTCTGTGTATAGTAGCCTGACCATCATTTCTGTGAATAAACAGGTGGATTGACTGTGCAGTAATCAAGCTGTACGGCTGATTATTTGGCTACAGAGTATTGTTTGAAGTGTGTTAGAACTATAGAGAATTTCGTGAATTCGTGATGCTGGATGGATTGAGACGGTGGCATGGAGGAATGTCATCAGCAGAGTTGATCCAGAACACCAGAGACTGAGCCATTAACGCCTACGCCAACTGGCAGGGAACTTGATGATGATGATGCAAGGAATTAAGTGAAGTTTGGCAGAACTACTAGAGATTGTCTGGAGTTTGACAGAACTACAAGGAATTAAGTGAAGTTTGACAGAACTTCTAGATATTGTGTGAAGTTTGACATAACTACTAAGAATTGTGTGGAGTTTGACAGAACTACTAGAAATTGTGTGAAGTTTGACTGGACTACTAGGAATTGTGTGGAGTTTCACAGAACTATTAGGAATTGTTGAAGTTTGACAGAACTACTAGGAATTGTGTGAAGTTTGGCAGAACTACAAGGAATTGAATGGAGTTTTCTACAGCTGCAGATAATAGTGTGGAATTTATCAAGACTACAATAGAGTTGGGGAACTGCAGTTGTGGCGTGACTGTCTTGCTTGCCTGCCAGCCCTGTGGTCATATGTTTGAATCCCCTTTGAGACAAGGATTGAAAAAAAAATGACCTAGACAACCAAGTTTACCCAGCCTCAAATTGGTACGAGGGAATGTTCTGGAAAGTAAAGCTAGCCATCGTGATATCAACCACATCACCAGTCGATTGCTGATTGGTCGATACAAATATAGGGCCAGCACCATGTACTCTGTGCATGTCAAGGCATGGAAAAGGATCTATACTTTTTAAAACTTATATTCAGTCATGATTACTTACCTTCAGTCGTGATTTCTTACCTTCACTCATTATTTCTTCATTGTAGATGTCCCTTTATCATTGCCCTTGACCATTGTCCCTTGACCATTGTCCCTTGACCATTGCCCCTCTACCATTATTTTTACTGTTGTTCCTCTACCGTTGTCGCTTTACTGTTGTCACTTTACCGTTGTTATAATTTGTTTATTTCAGGCTGTCCTGGGGTATGGTGTATATGGCATTGATCATCGTTACTTCAGTGATCATGGTGGCCATCATTGCACTGTCTGGTTACTTCAAACACAGCAACATGTTCCTCCTCCTCTTCATCTGCTTCCTCCTCTATGGCAGCTCCATCATTTCCTTTGCGTTTATGATCACCCCTTTCTTCAACAAATCCAAAGTCGCAGGAGCTGTGACTGGCTTCTCAACGGTCATCATCAGTTGTATCTACCTGGCCATCAGCCAGACCAGGGATGCTATGAGCTACAACTCCAATGTTCCAGCCTATGCCCAGTGGATCATGTGTCTCTTGTCACCGATATCTTTTGCTACATTTGTGGATCAGGTTAGTATTAAATATCTGTTTAATATCACAAGATTACTAGGTTTGTAAATGATACAAGCTTTTATAGCATTATGAAATTTGTCAAAGGCTAAAGAAATTACACTTATAATATTTAATTTAGCAGGTCCACATGGTTGAATGGGTAAGAACACATTTCTTAAACATCCGTTGTGCTGATGCTGAGGTTAGCGGTTCAACCCCTATACTGGACAGCTGGACTAAAATGTTGACCTGTCATCCTTGACTTGGGGATATAAATTACAAGTACGGTGTGAGTTTGCCTGATGGCGAGGGACACTGTTAATAAGGAAAGCTAATCCACACACAAAATTCAGTCCATCACTACTATAAATAGTGTGTACGGACTATGCTTAAGTTCAAAGCGAGTGAGCAGCCACAAAAAAAAGTATTTAATTTTAACAGTAAATGAGTTAGTTAGTTAGTTAGTCGACAGATCATCCTCATTGCACATCGAACCATTCAGTCCATAAGTGCTCGGATCCCCTCCTCAGCAAATCCCGCAACGTGTAGCGGCTAACGACGCCAGTTCTGTGTTGGTTTATCAATCTTCTTTGGCTTCCTGCGTAGTGTTCTTGTTTGGCCACCCCTCTTTTAATTTGCTGCTCTTGCAGTCTGGCCATTGTTGTAGATTCACAGTCATCACTTGGTTCTCGCAAAAGTCTTACTTCTCGTAGAGCATTCAGAATGTCGGCCTGGTCCATGGCGCGTCCGCCCTCCACAGTAGCCTCACCTGCGAGCTTGTCAGCCCGCTCATTTCCTTGTACTCCCGCATGCCCTGGCACGAAGATGAAACTAATCTTTGCCAGTCGAGACCGCTCCAGAGGCAGCAACCATTCTCTTCGGATCGACCCCTCTATCCTCTTGATCATGTTCATTGAGTCGCTAAGGAAACAAGCCCTAGTGAATGTCTGTGTCTCGAGCCATGTTATTGCTTTACTTACTGCCATGACTTCCATGGTCAGGCTACTTGTGGTTTAAGTGAAAGCACCAGAGTCCTCCTTCACAATTCTCCCTCCGGCCCGAGCTGTAAAGGCCCATGAGCTTCTCACATGTCGGACGACCGACCCATCTGTGTAGATGACCGCGTCACCGTCTAGCGAATTCTCGAAAATCAACGCTTGTACTTCAGCCTCAACAGCAGCCGGATTTTCTTGTCTGCATTTTCTATCTAGTTGGATGCAAACTGAAAAGGATGTGCAGAAGTCTGTTGGCACTTGCACCCACTCCTCGCCAGGTTCTAAGTCCTCAAGTGAACACACCTGTTGAAGAATGTCTTCGGCTTGACCCATCCACGACCGTCCTCTTTTTAACCTGCTGCCCTTCATCTTCCTAATTTCACTATGCAGTGGATGTTGTGTGTTTGCGCTAATTCTGAGGTAGGCGTGTTCCCTGCAACCTTGTATTCTCTCTTCAATGGTTGGAAAATCAAGAAGGTAGCGCATCGCCCTGCATGCTGTATCTCTTGTACATCCAAGAATAATGCGCATAGCTTCATTCTGTATCCTTTCCATCCTTTCTATCTGCTTATGGCTGAAAGTCAGGATTGCCATTGCATACTCCAAAACAGACATGACCAGCCCCTCGTACAGAAGATATAGATGGCGCTGCTCACAGTTTGCTGCCGCCATCACCCGATCGCTGCCAAACCCCGCTTGGCCTTTGTTATCACCTGGTCTATGTGCACATTGTAAGCAAGGCTTCGATCAAACCGTATCCCCAGGTAATTCATTGCCTGCGTTCTTTCCACAGTCTCTGAACACAGCATTACAGTTGGTGTTGGAGTGTTGACAATATGATTATTCAACGAGAACCAAGTCACTGTTGCCTTTGTTGGGTTGACCATTGCCCCAGCTTCATCACACCAAATACTTATGCGATTGAGTTCGGTTTGTAGTTCCACAGCAACCTCCTCTCTATCCTTACCCTGACGATACACTAAAACATCATCGGCATATGACAATGTCCTGCCAGGTCCAGTGATCTGCTCACTGGTGATTCTCACTGTGTAGGCGTTGAATAGTACTGGAGATAATGGTGATCCCTGTGGTAGGCCAGGATATATTGTTGTTGGTTCCGAAGTCCAACTGCCACATCTAAAAACTACTTTCCGTTGGAAGAGGGCTGCAGCGATCCAACTAAGGAGGAATGGACTTACGTTTAGTTCAAGAAGCTGAAACATTAAAAAATCCAGTGGTACTCTGTTGTATGCGTCCTCAAGATCAATCGCTGCAGCAACGGTTTCAGTGCCTGAGTGGAAACCTTCATAGACATCCTGGGCAAAGACTGCTGCATTGGTCCAGGTTTCTCTTTTTGGACGGTACCCACCCAGGGTGGGTGGGAAAACACCTTGCCTCTCTAGTTGGCTTGATATTTTCCTGGCAATTACCTTCTCCAACAGCTTGCCTATTGTATTCTGCATGGTTATAATTCGATATCCCTGAATTTTTTTGTGGTCTTTGTCAGGCTTCGGCAAGGGAATCAGGTAGCTGTGTAACCATTCCTCCTTGATGCTAGCACTCCCTATACTGTTGTTGTACATGTCTGCTAGTTTCTCTAGCTCATTGTCGGTACACCTATTTATGTCGTCGTATCTTATGCCATCAGGACCTGGAGCACTGTTTTTTGATCGTCGAAGCACAGCCTTTATTTCTTTCACTGTCACTGTGTCTTCATCCGAAGTGTTCTGGTCCTTGCATCTGTCTGAGGTGACCTCCTTGGCCAGATTTCGGCCTCCCATGTCTGTCTGGTTGCTCTGCTCAAGGTAGCGTTCAAAGAGGGCTTTGCCCTTGTCCTCGTCAGTCCTCTGCCAGATGAGGTCAGCACCTTGGAAGTCAGAAATGCTCTTATTCTTGACTACACCACTCATGCTTTTATGTAGTCGCCAGAACAATTTCAGTGACTTGTCTGTGCTTACTCTTTGACACACCTTTGCCCATTTTTCACTTTTAACAACCTTGACCAGTTTTTTGAAGTAGCTTACTTTTGTGTGCATCTCTCTTTCTAAGTGCAAGCAGGGACTAGGATGACCAGCTCTGTTCTTCTTGGAATTTTGCCATCTCCTTACAGCACTACGCTTATCCACCCAAGCCTTCTCCACCTCAAAACTCCACCACGGTGGCTGCTCGCAGCTTTTTTCCTGCCCTGAAACGTTCTGCGCTTGTCACGTCTTATTTTACTCACCACATCTTGCCCTGTACTGTCATATTGGAACGTCTTTACCTTTAGCTTGTGCTGCCTGGTTCTGCCTTTCTCCACCAATATGCTGCAAGGGTGGTGGTCGCTGCCATGGTGTCCTAGGACACCCCATCTACACACTGTAGTGAGTGAAGGTGAAACTAGCGCCAGATCAATAGCACTGTCCTCATCGCCCGGACGGCTTGCTGTCCTGGTGACACAGCCACTGTTGATACAAACCAGGTCGATGGTTTCCAGTGCAGTCTCGAGCTCCTCCCCCTGTGTATTGGAGGAAGTGTTTCCCCATGATCTGCCTTTAGCGTTGAAGTCACCACAGAAAATAACATTTCTCTCGTGGCCTAATATGCCACTTAAGCACTGCCACTTCTGGGCGTCCACACTGGCATTGCGGGCATAAACATTAACCAACACGAATGGTATACTGGAATGAACTCTCAACGCCTGTATTTGTATATCGTCACTGTCCCAACTGGACATGTCTAGCTCTGACGCCACCATGCTGTCGCGAACGAGAATCGCCATTCCCAGATGTCGTCTGTTGTAGAAACATTTGAAGCCGGCAATTTGGATTATCTGATCGCCCAGTCTCGTCTCCTGGAGTGCTACAATGTTGTTCCTGTAAACTAGGGTTTCTAAAATAGAGCCCCGTTGTTTTACACTGGCACAGTTCCAATATAGAATACGGTTATTCCTGAGTCCTAGACGGTGACACTTGAGTCTAAAATGCCTCAAACCACCACGCTTACCTTGCTTCTTTTTACCTGCGCCGCTTCGGTATGTTGACTGCTGGCCGCACGAAGAACACACGTTGTTCCGCCATGTTGAAAAAACGTAAACACAGACTGAGAAAACCACACACGCTGCTGAAAATTCACTCAAGGATGGCTTCGCTCGATGCACGAACTCCGTAGCACCCGCGCAGATCTTGAGTAGAAACTCCTGGTTTTACATCCTGGCACACCAATTACACGCAAGAGATGAATAAATCCATCCCCTACGCGAAAAAGTTAACGAACACAAAACAACACGACCGTCCGTCGCCATCTTGAAACCAACAGTAAATGAGTATGAGAGATGTTTAAATCAGTACGTCTGCATGGATCAGAAACATGAATAACTCGAACAATTATTAATAAACTACAAACAAGTTAGTTATATATCCTTTACAGGATGTTGCTGTCAACTCCAGCATTTTAAGGCTGTTTGTGATTCCTGAGCAAGTTTAGGTTCAGTAGTTTGCTATTGCTTTTTTAACAACCAGCACTCATACCATTATATAGAAACCAACACAAGGCGGGATGCTTCCAAATCACCCACAGCTGTGTTTTGAACGCAGTATGCAGGATTAGGAATTGCATTCATCACCTGGCGATAAACTGTAAACATTCATTAATCGGTGTCTGCATAGAAATTAAGAACTAAAGTGGTATGCAGGATTACCAGTTTGGAGCTCATGGAGAGAACTAAACAAATTCCAGTGAATCAAGAAGTGAGGGAAAACTTGAGTTGCTTTTCTTTAGTTTTACTCATTGTAAGAAACATTTTTATGTTTACGATATAGGAATAACAGTGTTAACAATATAGGAATAACAGTGTTTACAATATAGGAATAACAGTGTTTACAATATAGGAATAACAATGTTTACGATATAGGAATAACAGTGTTTACAATATAGGAATAACAGTGTTTACAATATAGGAATAACAGTGTTCTCTTTGTCCCACTAGGCTCTATTCCTGGATATTCACATGAATGGATTTGGTTTCAGCAGTGTGCTCACCTACGGCAAGTTTCCCTTGTATGCTCCGATTGTAATGATGTTGGTTGACACCATTCTGTATTCCATTTTGATGGTTTACTTCGATAATGTGATTCCAGGTTTGTGTTTTACTTCTGTGCTGTTTGTCTGTCTGTCTGTCTGTCTGTCTGTCTGTCTGTCTGTCTGTCTTCTCTACCTGTCTGCCTGTCTGTCTGTCTGTCTGCCTGTCCTTCTTGCCTTCCTTCCTTCCTTCCTTCCTTCCTTCCTTCCTTCCTTCCTTCCTTCCTTCCTTCCTTCCTTCCTTCCTTCCTTCCTTCCTTCCTTCCTTCCTTCCTTCCTTCCTTCCTTCCGTTCTGTATCTATAGCTTTGTAGCATCTTATTTATTTATATTCTGAAGCCTACACCCAGACATATAGTTCTAAGATATTTCAGTTCTCACAGGTAGATTGAGGCAGAGGTTTATAAAAAAAAAATGAACCTGGGATCATGGGTCAACTAAGCCCAACAGGGGTTAAAAAGGTGATACCATAATATGAAAACCAAGGCAAGGTGGTCTGCTGCCAAATCTCCTGCAGCTGTGTTTTGAACGCAATATGTAGGATTACGAATTGGGTCTGTAACCCCTTCACCACAGAGAATACCAGAAAATATTCATGAAAGTAAAGGTGATTTGCATGAAAGTAAAGGAGACTTGGATGAAAGTAGAGGTGACTTGCATGAAATTGACCACATGACCTGTCCAGTTCTAATTGGCCTGTACAAACATGGGACCCACACCGTTCACCCAATATGGCTGCAGGCACGTGAGAGGGTCTTTGACTGAGCTTGATTTATCACATCCCCATGACTGCGTGGTGACATGAAAACAGATAAGTGAATAGGCACCTGGCACCACATCTCTGGTACCCCTTTTGGTAGGCCAGTATATTCCACATGGCTAATAACAAGTGTCAGACCATTATCTAATATTACTGTGTCGTGTAGTTTAGATGTTCGCATTTTGCCCATGCCTTTATAATGCATATCTTTTATATTGTTGCTGTTCTCTGTTAGCCTTGAATGATGTGTGAATGAAATAATGTATGAAAGAGAGTGATAGAAGGGCAGAATGTTAGACGGGCCTGCGTGCCCAATTCTTAACCCTTTGAAAATAAAGTTTGTTCGTTCGTTCGTTAGTTCTCCAGTATAATAAACATGGAAACAATGTCCATTACTATTTTAACAAACACATGTGACCCAATGGAAGAACATGCTGTTGGTGTGATGTGACAGGGCCAACAGTTTGTAGGTCTGTGATGTGATGGGGCCAACAGTTTGTAGGTCTGTGTTGTGACGGGGCCAACACAGTCTGTAGGCCTGCATTCATGTACTGATACTCTGTTCTATAACTATATTTTAATCCCTTCAAATACTAATAACTGGGCTACTGACAGGTGAATTTGGCGTCAAGAAACGGCCTCTGTACTTCCTGCAGCCATCCTATTGGTGCCCTAGACAAACTGATATGGAATCCACTCAGCTTCTGAGCCCATCTGGTAGTCTCTCACAGACCAGAGATGTGGAGCCTGTTGGCAGAGACTTGGAAGACAAAGTTGCCATTAGGTCAGTGTTTGTGCTTGCATCTTCTTCGTTATCAGATGTCTGGCTGGAGCGGACACTGGTGATCATAATTCTTCCTCTGTCTTCCTCTTTAGGGGACTGATGGAGCAGTCATTGGTGGTCTTCAATCCTCTGACTTCTTCTTTAGGTGACTGTTGGAGCTGGCATTAATGATCTTCAATCCTCTGACTTCTTCTTTAGGTGACTGCTGGAGCGGACACTGGTGATCATAATTCTTCCTCTGTCTTCCTCTTTAGGTGACTGTTGGAGCAGTCATTGGTGGTCTTCAATCCTCTGACTTTTTCTTTAGGTGACTGTTGGAGCTGGCATTAATGATCTTCAATCCTCTGTCTTTCTCTTTAGGTGACTGTTGGAGCTGGCATTGGTGATCTTCAATCCTCTGTCTTCTTCTTTAGGTGACTGCTGGAGCAGACATTAGTGATCTTCAATCCTCTGTCTTCTTCTTTAGGTGACTGTTGGAGCAGGCATTGGTGATCTTCAATCCTCTGACTTCTTCTTTAGGTGACTGCTGGAGCTGGCATTGGTGATCGTCAATCCTCTGTCTTCTTCTTTATGTGACTGCTGGAGCTGGCATTGGTGATCTTAAATCCTCTGTTTTCTTCTTCTTTATGTGACTGCTGGAGCTGGCATTGGTGATCTTAAATCCTCTGTTTTCTTCTTTAGCTGACTGCTGGAGCTGGCATTGGTGATCTTCAATCCTCTGACTTCTTCTTTAGGTGACTGTTGGAGCTGGCATTGGTGATCACCAGTCCTCTTCTTCTTTAGTGACTGTTGGAGCTGGCATTGGTGATCACCAGTCCTCTGTCTTCTTCTTTAGGTGACTGTTGGAGCAGTCATTGGTGATCACCAGTCCTCTGACTTCTTCTTCTTTAGGTGACTGCTGGAGCTGGCATTGGTGATCACCAGTCCTCTGTCTTCTTCTTTAGGTGACTGTTGGAGCAGTCATTGGTGATCTTCAATCCTCTGACTTCTTCTTTAGGTGACTGTTGGAGCTGGCATTGGTGATCACCAGTCCTCTGTCTTCTTCTTTAGGTGACTGCTGGAGCTGGCATTGGTGATCGTCAATCCTCTGTCTTCTTCTTTATGTGACTGCTGGAGCTGGCATTGGTGATCTTAAATCCTCTGTTTTCTTCTTCTTTATGTGACTGCTGGAGCTGGCATTGGTGATCTTAAATCCTCTGTTTTTTTCTTTAGCTGACTGCTGGAGCTGGCATTGGTGATCTTCAATCCTCTGTTTTCTTTAGGTGACTGCTGGAGCAGACATTCACGATCTTCAATCCTCTGTCTTCTTTTTTAGAGGGCTGTTGGAGCTGGCATTGGTGATCTTGTCTCTTCAGTCCTTCCTGCCTAATCCAGGTAGTTAGTCTGGAGGATATAGCAGGGATTAAGACTCTCTAATATTTTTAATCTCTAATTTCTAATCCTTGGTCTGCCGACTGTTGCTGGTAGGCTCAAAGTGATGCAGGCGAAGGCATACCTCAGAGTAGCTGCTGACACAGATCACGCATTGCATGAGCCGCTGGACGCCGTTAAGGTTCTGCGACTGATAAGAGGGAAATCATGGATGGCTCAGGTGGAGGATACGATCAGACAGGTGTGCCCCTTGGAGAACATTAGGCGAGGAGAGGAGTGGGTCAGAATACCAGCGGAGCAGTCAGACTTGTGCAGAGTTATAATCACATTGAGCCGGGAGTGCAGGGAGTGGCCAGCAGGGGCCACGGAAGTGGATATCCAGCAACTAATTCAGGATAATGCTCGCCCGGGGGATGTGATTATATACACAGATGGTTCGGTGTTGAGAGGTAGGAGAAGTGCCTGGGGATTCTTAGCAAAAGCTAATGGTTGACGTTTGGTGCAGGAGAGCCTGGAGTATGATACCACAACATTAGCTTAAGAATGGAGGTGGAGGCGGTCAGTGCAGCTTACGTGCAGAATACGATACACACACACATCATGATTGTATCTGACTCAGAAAGCATGTTGAGGAAGGTGAGGACAGGCAAGCTTCGGGTGGAGTGGCTTGCTTCGCTTCAGAGGTCACGGGTGGCAAGCATCGCCTGGATCTTTTCTCCGGGGCATGCCGGTGTGCTGGGTAATGAACAGGTGGACAGATTGGCTGGCTCTGCAAAACTTGGTGGAGTATTAATGCATGACAAGGCAGACGTGGTTGCAGCCTTGTGGGAGCACGTGTACACCTCTGAGGAGCAAATGGATTACCATGGTCTGGCAAGAATGAGACAGCGAGGAGTGACGAGGGGATCTGGCCGACGCTCAACGTTCAGAGGAAAGGCGAGACAGACATATAATCAGATTGCTACTAGTACTATTGGTGTTGGAACTCTTCGCTGGCTGCTGAGGATGGGGACGGAGCGCTTATGGGAATGCCCCAAATGCTGTGATGTCGGTTTCTAAATCAGTCAATCAATCAATCAATCAATATTTTTATTTGTTGTCTTTAAAAATAATTGTTGTTGCTTATAGTAGTTGTTTTTTTATTTGCGCTTGCTGGCTTTGAACTGGCTTGAGTAGTCCATACACACTATTTATAGTAGTGATGGACTGAATTTTGCATGTGGGTTAGCTTTCCCTATTAACTGTGTCCCTCGCCAACAGGTGAACCCACTCCGACTTCAGAGGTACTTGTAATTTATGTCCCCAAGTCAAGGACGACAGGTCAACATTTTAGTCCAGCTGTCTGGTGTAGGGGTTGAACCGCTTACCTCCGCATCAGCATACTGGATGTTTAAGATCATGCGTTCTTACCCATTCGGCCATGCAGACCTGCAGCTTATAGTATTATTTGTTGCCCAACTGTTTAAGCTTCCCACATACATATTTTGTCTGTCTTCCACTGCCACTCTTGTCAATTTTCTCACATGATTTCTCTGTTCCATTTCTTCTGTTGATATAACCCATTTATTTCATTAGTTTTTTCTTTGATGGATTTTATGAGTGATTTCAAATGCCTGCAGCTTTCAACACCCCAGCATTTTTTTTTTCATCACTGTCCATGATGTGCACACATAGTTAACTGTTTAGCTTGTTTATTTTATTTATTGTTTGTTTGTTTTCATGAGTAAAGCAACAGTGTAGTACAATGACTCACCAGCACACTTGTAATGAGATTCAGGTGTTCATGTGGCTTAGAGGTATGGTGTCTACCTCTGACTTGTAAAGTGCTGGGTTCAGACCTGGTTTGACCAACAATATATTCTGAACAATGTTTCACTGAACATTTTTTCACTGAACGTATTTTGCACTGAACATTTTTTTCACTGAATGTTTTCTCACAGAACATTTCTTCACTTAGCATTTTTTCACCGAACATTTTCGAAGGGACTTGATATGATAATCTTAGCTTGGAGTCTGTGGCAAAGGGATAAAACCATCTGCCTCATGCTTTGAAAGATGTGGGTTCATTTTCGATCTGCATTCTTCAGACCATGCGTGCAGTTTTCCCAGAGACCCCTGGGGGTCATTGCCGGAGCTGTGGACTTCATGCTTTATGCGATGTTCTTGGCAGCCATCTTGCCATTCTGCAGAGAACGACTGAGCTAGATGGAGTAAAACCCAGTGCAAATGAGTTGATCCTCTAACCTTTAACCTATACCTCTAACCTTTAACCTATACCTTTAACCTATACATCTGAACTTTAACCTATACCTCTAACCTTTAACCTGTACATCTAAACTTTAACCTGTACCTCTAACCTTTAACCTGTACATCTAAACTTTAACCTAAACCTCTAAACTTTAACCTATACCTCTAAACTTTAACCTATATCTCTAAACTTTAACCTATACCTCTAAACTTTAACCTATACCTCTAAACTTTAACCTATACATCTAAACTTTAACCTAAACTTCTAACCTTTAACCCATACCTCTAAACTTTAACCTACACCTCTAAACTTTAACCTACACCTCTAAACTTTAACCTATACCTCTAAACTTTAACCTATACCTCTAAACTTTAACCTATACCTCTAAACTTTAACTTATACCTCTAAACTTTAACCTACACCTTTAACCTATACCTCTAAACTTTAACCTATACCTCTAAACTTTAACCTATACATCTAAACTTTAACTTATACCTCTAAACTTTAACCTACACCTTTAACCTATACCTCTAAACTTTAACCTATATCTCTAAACTTTCTTCTTCTTCTTCGTTCATCCGGAGTTTTTTTCCGGACGTGATTGCGTTGTGCCTGTCCACAGCAGAGCTGCGTTCTTGCGCCGTTAGGCCAACACATCCGACTTCTGCGGGCATTTGTTGACCGGGTTAACCTTCCCGGGGTACCTCTAAACTTTAACCTATACATCTAAACTTTAACCTAAACTTCTAACCTTTAACCTATACCTCTAAACTTTAACCTATACCTCTAAACTTTAACTTATACCTCTAAACTTTAACCTACACCTTTAACCTACACCTCTAAACTTTAACCTATATCTCTAAACTTTAACATATACATCTAAACTTTAACCTATACCTCTAACCTTTAACCTACACCTCTAAACTTTAACCTATATCTCTAAACTTTAACCTATATCTCTAAACTTTAACCTATATCTCAAAACTTTAACCTATACCTCTAAACTTTAACCTATACCTCTAAACATTAACCTATACCTTTAAACATTAACCTATACCTCTAACCATTAACCTACACCTCTAAACTTTAACCTATACCTCTAAACTTTAACATACACCTCTAAACTTTAACCTATACCTTTAACCTATACCTATAACCTTTTACCTATACCTCTAACCTTTAACCTACACCTCTAAACTTTAACCTACACCTCTAAACTTTAACCAATATCTCTAAACTTTAACCTATACCTCTAAACTTTAACCTATACCTCTAAACTTTAACCTATACCTCTAAACTTTAACATACACCTATAAACTTTAACATACACCTCTAACCTTTAACCTATACCTCTAACCTTTAACATACACCTCTAAACGTTAACCTATACCTCTAAACTTTAACCTATATCTCTAAACATCAACCTAATCATCTAAACTTTAACCTATACCTCTAAACTTTAACCTATACCTCTAAACTTTAACCTATATCTTTAAACATTAACCTAATCATCTAAACTTTAACCTACATTGTTATCTTCTGGTCCCCCAGTAGCAAGTCAGATGATGAGTCTTCCTGGGTGATGATGATAAGGAGGCATGGTGACATGATAAGGGGGCATGGTGACATGATAAGGGGGCATGGTGACATGATAAGGGGACTGATCCTGTATGCACGCTGCACATGCTGGAGATCTCTCAGTAGTAAAAAGTCATAAAGAGTAGGACATTCAGGTGGGTGCCTTGGCAAAGTCACACAATTAAAAAATGTCTGCACAACAGGATATTTATTCTTTGTTTCAAAGAGAAAAAGACAAACTTAGACAATATGCCATGCTGAAGTAGGATGTGTCAATGGGAAACAGGTGAACCTAGACATTATGTCATGCTGAAGTAGGACATGCCAGTGGGGAAAAAGGGGAATCTAGACATTATGCCATGCTGAATCAGGATATGTCAATGGGTAAAAAGGGAAATCTAGACATTATGCCATGCTGAAGTAGGAAATGTCAATGGGGAAAAATATGAACCTAGACAGTATGTCATGTTGAATGTTCAATGGTAAAAAGATGAACCTAGACATTATGCCATACTGAAGTAGGATGTGTCAATGGGAAAAAAGGCAAATATAGACAGTATGCCATGCTGAAGTAGGATGTGTCAATGGGGAAAAGGTGAACCTAGACGGTATGCCATACTGAAGTAGGATCTGTGTCAGGTGTCTCATTTTCATTCTCATGGTGCTTTCACATTTTTCTTGTAAGCAAAGCTGCTCACGTTATTCAGTTGCCTGTTATTACATTCACTGAATTTGATTTCATGTTTTATTACTTACTATTTAAATTCATGAAACAAATTTTCACCTGCAGGATTTCATCGTTGACAAAATCTTTCAAACAGGATGGCAAAGTTCAAAAGGCAGTTGATGGTATGTATCTGAAATAGTGTTAGATTTTAAGGGGGGAAACACCTTTTATGAGCATAATGTCCAACAGTTGTTTAGTTACACAGTATCTAAACTATGAGAGCGTGTACTCATGAGACATATTTGTTTAATTTTGTTTTACTTTTTTTTTTTTTTTAATGCTGATGAAGTACAGCAGCAGTTTATGTTTAGCTTTATTCATTACATTATACATCAGGTTCTAGTTAGGTATTACTGAGCAACTGTTTGACAGTAGATGGTACGACTTGCTATCTGTAAGAGCCTAATGTTGGCTGGCACTCACCAAACCCTACACCCCACATTGTGCCAATGGGTTTTGGGCAGAGGAGTGTAATTGAAAGGGCACAAGTCTTATCCTAGTACGAGGAAATGTAATCTAAAGACTAAATATCATGTCAAAGCAGACCAGGCCCTAAGCCTTGGTTGACAACTGGTCTAGGATGGAAGCTCCAACAGGCGGGTAGCTAGAGCACTGCTTTGCTGATCTGGCAGCTTCTGCAGTTTCTTGTTCCAGATATATTGATGTTGCCTTTCCTCTGGAGTAAACTAGGCAGGCCGAGAGAGGGATCATGCTGCATGGGCAACACATGGTCTCTACAGTTCAGCTCAGGCTTTGTGCTATGGAGAGTTTATTTTTGTTTTAAAGCACAATAACTATCATCTGTCAAGAAGGCAAGGTCGCAGTATAAATGCTGATAAAGTAAAGCAGCAGTTTATCTCTAATTATATTCATTACATGTTCACAGTTCTACAACTGTTAACCCTTTACAAGGCATAGCAGCCATTACCGGCCGATCGCTTAAACGAGCGTAGCGTCCGATTCCGGCCGATACTATTATGCATTGTAAAAACGCGATCTCTCGGCTTTCTGACACTTCCGATGGCTACTTTCACTTTCGCCGATAGCTTGACAACGTGGCCGCCATTTGTAAACGTGCTACAATGAATTTGAACAGACTTTTGCGGACTTTTTTTGATAGTTTTCGGGATTTTTACGCTGTTTTTCAAAATGGATTTCGGCGATTCTCCAAGTGATAGCCGAGATTTCGCTCTGTTCAATTTAAATGACATTAAAGGGCACGAAGTTGATTATTAATCGGAGCTAGATATCAGTGCAAAGCGTTACTTTGCATTAGCAGTCATGAGTCGGACTTTAAAGAAAGTGATTATGATTCCGAAAATGTGTTTGTAAATTGCCGTATAGATGACGGAAAATCACAAACAACATGCCGTATTTCGTAAATATTTGTGTTCATATATGGATTACCGGCAACAATCACATGAGTAACATATTCTGCATGCTTTTCCCTTCATTGTGTTGTTTATTTAACTAAAATCGGTTGACTAACACCTTATTTGTGATGTTTTTACTAACGCGACCCGAAATTTTATAGAACCTGAAAAAATCTTGCCCGTTCAGGGCTACAAAACGGACAAGCGTCTGCCCTGTAAAGGGTTAACCCATTTCAATGACTTATTTTGTTGTGTGTGTGGTGACCTTCAACTTTTTGTTTGTACAGGATTCATCCTGGATATTTATGAAGGCCAAATCACTTGCCTTCTGGGACATAATGGAGCAGGCAAGACAACTCTTATTAATATGTTAACTGGAGTCATTCCCCCTACATCTGGCAATGCACATATCATGGGCTTGGTAAGAATTAATTGAGAAAACAAATACTTTGGTGATAATAACTGTTTTAGTATTATAATATTAGAACTCTCCAGGCATGTTCATTTCTTTGAAGAATAATTTTTGCTATGGAAACTTTTCACAAAAGTAGAAAATTAAATATATGAAATTATGTACACTTAGAGCGCCATACATATATTAGTTACTTCATTCATTACATACTTTTCTTAACACCTTTTGTGTCCCTCTGGCCGATGTGTTGACAGAGTGTCACACAAGATAATCAGTGATGAAACTCCTCAAGAGCGCTGTGAATACCTGGTTGTAGAGGAACATGATCACCTGTGCCATCCTCTATGAGATAACATGCTAAATATTATTTTTGACTTTTTTGCAAAATGTATTCCCCTTGTTGGCTTCCTGTTCTTTCTTTATTATTTCTGTTTTATTGACTTCCGTAGGACATAACAAAGTCCAGTGACTTGGAGCAGATCCGCAAAAGATGTGGCATTTGTCCTCAGCACAACATTCTCTGTGATGATTTATCCTGTAGGGAGCATCTGGAGATGTTTGCTAATATCAAAGGTGTCCCTTCTCCTCTCATTAGTGCAACTGTAAGTAGAACATGCTCTCTTGTACATGTTTGTTAATTAAGTTAATCAACTATGTATTCACTTCCAGGTACTACTAAGTACAGGTATGCAAGAACGGGCAGCATTTTTTGGAAGCAAAAAACGGAGGTTCTAGAGAGGCTGGGCATGAATAGATAAATAATAAAAGAAATAAAAAGAAAACAAGCTAAATACTTCGGCCACATTAGCAGACATATCTCTGTGATAAAAACCATACTGGAGGGAAGAGTTAAAAGCATGCGAGCAAGGGGTAGACATCGATACAAATGGGAAAATAATGTCAAGAGATGGAGGACCAGCAGCCTGTCATGGTGTACAATAACGACGAGAGACTGTGTTGGAGATTCATTGCAACCAACCTTTATTGTAGAGACAATACATAGTGTATATACCTTGTAAGACTAAGTCTTCTGTATAATAATTAATGCACCTAAGTCTGCTGTATGTTTGTAAACATTCAGTGTATGCCATCTTGTCACCGTTAAAATGGTAAGTGGGACATCATGTCTTCTATTTGTTTGAAATTATCTAAGGTGTCCTATTAGACCTCATTAATAGGACTTAAGTGTTTGCTAACATAAAAGTGTTCCATCCCATCTCATTGATGAGTGACACATTCTGACTTTCATATATTTCCGAGCAATATTTTATCTTTATAAGTTTGAATATTAAAACAACAAATATTAGGTTAAATCGTACAAACTCCGCTGAGGAGCAAAGATGGCAGGGGGCTTCTGATCATCAGAAGAACCCACCTATTGGTCTTTGCAGCTGAATGAGTGCAACATACGGAAGATTATTGCTATGTATGGAGGTAGGACTTCGGCCAACATTTACATGGTTTGACTGCACTTAGTCTCACCACTCATGCTTAGAAGAAAGGCTAAAGAACTGACACGAGATGTTGACAGTTCGTGGTCTTGGTTGAGAGATTAGTGGTACTGCAGTTACCTCTTCTAACCATACTAGTTCCAAGACTCATTCCATTCTAAGTTCCTGTAATTCCATAGCCAGCACGAGGCCTTTTCGGCCGCCTCACACAGTTGCTTCTGGACCCGAGTTCTTGCCTGTCCTTTCATGCCCATTCGTTTCAGCACATCAAACACAGAGTAGGAGACCATACCTCTGGCGCCAACCTTGACGGCGAACAGCCTGACGGTGTACTCCTTCTGCCTAAGACTTGCGACCATGTCATCGTACTCCGCCAACTTGTACGGATGCTGCTCCTGAATATTGGACTCGTAAGGGACGGTCAGCTCAATCAGCATTAGCTGCTTGGCTGTTACTACTACTGTTTCTTTGGCTGCTACTTGGCGGTTAAATGCTTTATTGCCTGGCATATTTCACTGTATCTCGTCATGTGCAGACTACAAAAGTAAATCAATATAGAATAAAGCAGCCTGATGAATCCTTATAGTTGAAATAATCATTACATTTCCTCCTGCTTCAATAAAAGTGTTACCACAGTAGTTTTAAACTCTGTCTTTTTGTTTACATAGTTTGGGGTTTGTATATGTGTATTGCAGCAGTCTCTGAAAATTTCAGCATGCATCTATTTTGTGTGTAATACATATATTTGTTGACATTATTGCACTGTCTCATGTTATTGATAAGACTGAAACATTCTATCTTCCCCAATTGTTTACTGACATCTAGGGCTTCCTGATTCATTAGACTAAATTGCATAAGTTTTCTTTCAAATGTCTGCCATCAAAGTCCAGAAATAAACTATAGCTTTCTCTGTCTGTGTCAGTTCTTGGATATGTAAGCAGTATATAGAGGACTGTCTCACATGGTAATTTGTGTTTTCTGCAGAGAGGTCAAAGGAATTTATTCTGCTTAAATGCAGGATTAGTGTGATGTAATCAACCACAGTGCTTCGTGGCAAAGTGATCAAGCTATCTGCATCGTGCTCTGAAGGTTGTGGGTTAAATTCTGGGCTACATCTTTTTGTTCACAGGTGCATATTTCTTGGAGAATTCCTGGGGGTTGTCGCTGGAGCTACAGAGTTCATGCTTTGTGCGACACTTTCGGCAGGCTAAAAGAGACCGAGCCATATAGACAAAACATGGTTGTAATGAAGTCAGTCTTCTCGACTGTTAAATGACTCAACTGACACCCTTACAGCAGTATTAGCCACAAAATTTCATTAATATTTTTAGTTGAGTTTAGCTTCTTGTTAGTTGGAAGACAGTGCTCTGATCTGAGATTATGGTTTGTTACTACTTACTATTTGGTTCCATGATTGTGCTGGGGTCTGAGATTGTTTGTTGCTACCTACTATTTGATTCCATGATTGTGCTGTGTTCTGGGATTGATAATTTGTTTGATTTCTACTGTTTGGTTCCATTCTCAGGTGGACCAAGCCCTGGCAGATGTGGACCTGAAAAGTCAGAGTGAAAACTTTGCTAAGAACCTCAGTGGGGGGCAGAAGAGGAAGTTGTCTGTGGCCATTGCACTGATTGGGGACCCCAAGGTGACTTGCAGGCACTGAGCCTTGATAATCTTATTCTAATTGGATATTTCAGTTTTGTCTGTTTCTGTAACACACAATGCATGTGAGAACATTACACACATACACACACATGCACGCACGAGCGTGCACACATACACAAACACATACATTCTCATATGTGCACACATACACACACACATACACACAAAGGTAAAGTCCAGAGAATGGGGCATGGAACATTTGTTCGGCCGTATACATCCTGCAAAATGATTTGGTCTTCTCCCACTCTGGAAGGACAACAGCCTTCTACACACTTGAATGTTCTGGTGAACATGTGAAACTAATTAAGGCATTTAATATAAGATTCAAGGACATGAAAAGTAAACAAACGGAATTAAACATCTTTGCTAAACCATTCAACCTCCAACCAGCTGATGTGCCTGGTAACCTACAACATTAAATCATTCAGCTGCAAAGTGATGATGAAACGAAAGCTAGATACAACTTGTGCTTGAGTTCTGTAAACATTATATAAGCAAGAATGAATTTCCCACCCTTTTTGGAGTGATTATTCTTCTCTTTTCCGTCCAATTAATATTTAGTACGTTTCTGTAACTCTTCATTTTGATACAAGGATTTTGAGGATGCCTTTATAAACACATATACACATGTACATCCTAACACATTCACACACACACACAGACGTGCTCATGCTTGCATGCATACACAAAATAAATCAAGAAAACTGTCATGGCCAAGCTGGCAATGTTTTTGTCTTTTACACTGCTAGTTGATGTTCCTGGACGAACCCACTGCTGGCATGGATCCATTCTCACGGCGCCACCTATGGTCACTGCTGAAGAGAATGAAGGAGGGCAAGGTCGTTTTACTAACCACTCATTTCATGGATGAGGCTGACATCCTTGCAGGTATTTGTTTAGCAGCAGTAAGATTTGTATTGGTAGTTATGAATTGAACAGGGCAATAACAGCAGCCAGTAAATGTTGCTACAGTTTGACAATCTGATGGGCATTACCTAAAAATAACTGAATTGGCTTTAAATACAAATGTTTGTGTGTGTATGGGTATGTATGTGTATGTATGTATGTATGTGTGTGTGTATGTTCATGTATGTATGTGTATATGATTGTGTGTGTGTGTGTGCATGCATGCAGTGTATGCGAGGGGGTGTGTGTTTGTATATTATCGAGTGTGTGCATAACTGTGAGAGTTTGTGCAAATAATGTAATTATGTATGCAGGTATGTATGTGTGTGTGTGAGTTTATGAATGTACGTGTGTCTGCCTGTCTCATAGCATGGTAATATGCATTGTTTTTTATGTTTGGACAATGTTTTTTTCCTATGTAAATGTAACATGCGAACGAAAGATGAGTGATTCGTAGGGCCAAATGTAAGATAGGCCTGCATGCCCAATTTGTGACCCTTTGAAAATAAAGTTCGTTTGTTCGTTCATTCTCTCTCTTTCTGGCATTCTGGCGGCGGCATTATGCACAGTGTACCTGTGCAGGCTGTTGGATTGCCGGTACTCCTGTCTATTCCACTTTTCACATTGGACAGTGGGGAGCATTTTGTGTGATATTCACTGGCACAGGAATAGAGCAAAATGGGGGCGACCCGTTGCCATGAAGTTGGAACCTCGACTAACTAACTAATTCTCTCTCTCTCTCTCTCTCTCTCTCTCTCTCTCTCTCTCTCTCTCTCTCTCTCTCTCTCTCTCTCTCTCTCTCTCTCTCTCTCTCTCTCTCTCTCTCTCTCTCTCTCTCTCTCCTTTTCTCAATTACCCCTCCCACTCTTTTATTGCGTCTCTCTCTCCCCTTTCCTCCCCCTCCCCTTCTTTCTCTCTGATTTAACAGTTTGTTTTGCCATTAGCTTCTTAAAAAAGGGCCATTTCTGGTTTGTTCAGCAAGTCTTTTCATTATGACAACCAGAACTAATTTCAGAATGTTCTTAATTTAACACCACCACCATTTGCCTTTCTCCCCCGATGGTGTTTCCACCTTGTCGTGGTGGGGGAGCTTGAGTTTCTCAATGACCCTGAGAGCTATGCCGGCGGTAGCGTAGCTACCAGCAGGGCCTCCCAAGCCGGACAGGTCAAAGGGTAGAGAACAGACAAAGAGAAACACCCTGGTCCTCCAGGTTGGGGGTTGAAGCGTGGGGTTAACATCCCCACCTTTGTAAAAACCTTTCTTTGTTACGAAACAAATACATGAGCCTCGATATCGGACTGACTTATCTGGACAACGACCTTGGAACGTTAAAGGACTTTTGAGATTTGGAACGTGGAATGTACGGACACTATATCGAGCTGGAGCAGCTGAAGAACTAACCCGAGAGCTGGTTGAATATCAAATGGATATAACAGCAATTCAAGAAATAAGGTGGCCAGGAGAGGGTACTTTAGAGCAAAATGGAATGATTATAATATATGGAGGAAACACCCAAAATAAACATGAATTAGGAACAGGATTTGTCATCAAAAAAGAGTTATGGGGGAACGTTTTAAACTTTAAAGCTTTTAATGACAGGATTAGTAAATTACGAATAAAAGGTAAATGGAAAAATATAACGATGATTAATGTACATGCACCTACTGAAGAGAAAGAAGATGATATTAAAGAAGACTTTTATAATGATCTGGAAGATGTCATAGAAGAAACCCCCAAACAGGACATCCTGATTGTGCTGGGAGACTTCAATGCAAAAATAGGTAGAGAGCAAACTAATAAAAAAGTGGCTGGTATGGAAAGCCTACATACAACTTCAAATGATAATGGATGGAGAGTCATCAACCTGGCAGAAGCCAAAGGACTGCAGATTAGCAGTACCAGACTACAAAGAAAGGATATACACAAACAAACTTGGAAATCATGTGACAAGAGAACCTATAATCAAATAGATCACATTTTAATTAACAACAGAAATGTATCAAACATACAGCAAGTTAGAAGTTATAGAGGAGCTGAGTGCCACAGTGACCACTTCCTCGTTGGAGCAAAATTTAAAATAAAACTTAAGAGAGCTTTCTATACTAAATTACAAAGATTACACCCAACATATAACAGAGAAAAACTGCAAGACATTACAGTCAAAGAGAAATTTACAGATGAAATAAAATGTAAACTTGAAACTCTGCAAAACCCTTTGGAGGAAAGCGTTGACCAAACTTGGTTGAACATCAAGAATACAATTCAGTCTACCGCAGGAGAATGTCTCGGTGTGTTAACCACGCATAGAAAGAACAGATGGTTCAATCAAAAATGTGAAGAAGCAGTCATTAGGAAGAAGAATGCCAGACATGTATGGTTAAATGACATCAATAACATCCAAAAGGAAGAGCATTATAGAAATGAATGTAAAGAGGCTACAAAAATAGTCAGACAGCAGAAGCGAGAATATATGAGTAATATAATCAAAGATATGGAAACTAATCACCAGAAAAATGAATCCAGAAAATTTTTTAAAGAACTGAAGTCAATGAAACGAGGGCACCAACAAAACACATATGGTTTAAAAGACAAAAATGGGAATATGATAAATACCAATGAGGAAATGTGCAACACATGGAAAGAATATTTTATTGAATTACTAAATTGTGAAGCTCCAAGTAACATTTTCCCACAGGAAGAGGTTCTAACATGCGAACCACAAATTGAAGAACCTACATTTGAAGAAATCCTATATGTAATCACACGACTTAAAAACAATAAGGCAACTGGGACTGATGGAATTGCTGCTGAATTTATAAAGGCAGGTGGCCATGCATTACATCTAAAGCTATACGAACTAATAATAAAAATCTGGAGGACAGAAGAATTACCCCATGACTGGAAAGAGTCATTATTGATACCTATCTTTAAGAAAGGAGACAAGTTCCAATGTGGAAATTATAGAGGAATATCACTACTGTCCACAAGCTATAAGATACTATCCGCAGTATTACTAAATAGACTAAAACCATATTCAGAAGACATATTAGGTGACTACCAAGCGGGTTTTAGACAAAACAGATCAACAATAGATCAGATATTTATCTTACGACAAATAGCCGAGAAACATTGGGAATATAAAAGAGATCTCCATAACATTTTTGTGGATTTTAAAAAGGCTTATGATAGTGTCCATAGGAATAGTCTATGGAATGCTATGCAGGAATTTGGAATACCAAGGAAGTTAATCAACATGACCAAACTATGCATGGAAGATACTTATAATATAGTAACATATAAAGGCAGGAAATCAGACCCCTTCCAAATAACATCTGGCTTGAAACAGGGTGATGCACTATCGCCGCTACTCTTCAATCTGGCTCTAGAGAAAGTTGTAAGGAAGGTAAAGGAGGAATGTGATATTGGAGGAACATCCAAGCTGCTTGGTTATGCAGATGATATAGATATTATAGGGCAAAGTGAACAAAAGACATTGGAAATATTGACTCACTTAAAGGAAAAAGCCCAACAGATGGGGCTGGTTATCAACCAAGATAAGACAGAATATATGGTAATTTCAAGAGACGGAATGGCTAGAAACCCTGGCCACATACAAATAGATAATATGACCATTAAAAGAACGGAAACATACAAATACCTGGGTACAATCTTCAACTGCTCCAACATCATAAGGGAAGAAATACAAACTAGAATCAACTCTGGAAATAAGATATACTATGCACTACAACATCTACTAAAATCAAAGGCGCTATCTCGTAACACCAAAATCACAATATATAAAACACTGATCAGACCAGTTGTGCTGTATGGCTCTGAAACCTGGAGTACAACGAAAGGAGACGAAGCCTTGTTACAAACCTTTGAGAACAAAATTTTAAGACGCATCTTTGGACCCATTAGGGATACACAAAGTGGAGAGTGGAAAAGAAGAAGTAACAAAGACATTTATGATCTGTTTAAGTCCCCGCTAATCACTGGTATCATGAAGGCTAATAGACTACAATGGCTGGGGCATATAGAAAGAATGGAAGATAATAGGGAAACAAAACTCGCTTATACTCAGGAAATAAATGACCGTAGACCCCGAGGTAGACCAAGAAGGCGGTGGAGAGATAATACATGTACAGACCTACAAGCACTTGGAATCAACGACTGGCAAGAGAAGGTCCACCAGAGAGACGAATGGAGACGGATTGTATTTGCAGAAAAGAACCTCAATGGCTCGGAACGCTGAAGAAGAAGAAGAAAATCATTTGCCTTTACCTTTTCACAAACCACTTGTACTTTCAAAACATAAAGGTCACTCTATCCTCTATCACTAGAAGGTGCAGCATCACTCTATCTGTTGCCCACCCTCTATCACTAGAAGGTGCAGCATCACTCTATCTGTTGCCCACCCTCTATCACTAGAAGGTGCAGCATCACTCTATCTGTTGCCCACCCTCTATCACTAGACAGTGCAGCATCACTCTATCTGTTGCCCACCCTTTATCACTAGAAGGTGCAGCATCACTCTATCTGTTGCCCACCCTCTATCACTAGAAGGTGCAGCATCACTCTATCTGTTGCCCACCCTCTATCACTAGACAGTGCAGCATCACTCTATCTGTTGCCCACCCTCTATCACTAGAAGGTGCAGCATCACTCTATCTGTTGCCCACCCTCTATCACTAGACAGTGCAGCATCACTCTATCTGTTGCCCACCCTCTATCACTAGACAGTGCAGCATCACTCTTTGTTGCCCACCCTCTATCACTAGAAGGTGCAGCATCACTCTATCTGTTGCCCACCCTCTATCACTAGACAGTGCAGCATCACTCTATCTGTTGCCCACCCTCTATCACTAGACAGTGCAGCATCACTCTATCTGTTGCCCACCCTCTATCACTAGACAGTGCAGCATCACTCTTTGTTGCCCACCCTCTATCACTAGACAGTGCAGCATCACTCTATCTGTTGCCCACCCTCTATCACTAGACAGTGCAGCATCACTCTATCTGTTGCCCACCCTCTATCACTAGACAGTGCAGCATCACTCTATCTGTTGCCCACCCTCTATCACTAGACAGTGCAGCATTACTCTATCTGTTGCCCACCCTCTATCACTAGACAGTGCAGCATCACTCTTTGTTGCCCACCCTCTATCACTAGACAGTGCAGCATCACTCTTTGTTGTCCACCCTCTATCACTAGAAGGTGCAGCATCACTCTATCTGTTGCCCACCCTCTATCACTAGAAGGTGCAGCATCACTCTTTGTTGCCCACCCTCTATCACTAGAAGGTGCAGCATCACTCTATCTGTTGCCCACCCTCTATCACTAGACAGTGCAGCATCACTCTATCTGTTGCCCACACTCTATCACTAGACAGTGCAGCATCACTCTTTGTTGCCCACCCTCTATCACTAGACAGTGCAGCATCACTCTATCTGTTGCCCACCCTCTATCACTAGAAGGTGCAGCATCACTCTATCTGTTGCCCACCCTCTATCACTAGACAGTGCAGCATCACTCTTTGTTGCCCACCCTCTATCACTAGACAGTGCAGCATCACTCTATCTGTTGCCCACCCTCTATCACTAGACAGTGCAGCATCACTCTATCTGTTGCCCACCCTCTATCACTAGACAGTGCAGCATCACTCTATCTGTTGCCCACCCTCTATCACTAGACAGTGCAGCATCACTCTATCTGTTGCCCACCCTCTATCACTAGACAGTGCAGCATCACTCTATCTGTTGCCCACCCTCTATCACTAGACAGTGCAACATCACTCTATCTGTTGCCCACCCTCTATCACTAGAAGGTGCAGCATCACTCTATCTGTTGCCCACCCTCTATCACTAGACAGTGCAGCATCACTCTATCTGTTGCCCACCCTCTATCACTAGACAGTGCAGCATCACTCTATCTGTTGCCCACCCTCTATCACTAGAAGGTGCAGCATCACTCTATCTGTTGCCCACCCTTTATCACTAGAAGGTGCAGCATCACTCTATCTGTTGCCCACCCTCTATCACTAGAAGGTGCAGCATCACTCTATCTGTTGCCCACCCTCTATCACTAGAAGCTGCAGCATCACTCTATCTGTTGCCCACCCTCTATCACTAGAAGGTGCAGCATCACTCTATCTGTTGCCCACCCTCTATCACTAGAAGGTGCAGCATCACTCTATCTGTTGCCCACCCTCTATCACTAGAAGGTGCAGCATCACTCTATCTGTTGCCCACCCTCTATCATTAGAAGGTGCAGCATCACTCTATCTGTTGCCCACCCTCTATCACTATAAGGTGCAGCATCACTCTATCTGTTGCCCACCCTTTATCACTAGAAGGTGCAGCATCACTCTATCTGTTGCCCACCCTCTATCACTAGAAGGTGCAGCATCACTCTATCTGTTGCCCACCCTCTATCACTAGACAGTGCAGCATCACTCTATCTGTTGCCCACCCTCTATCACTAGAAGGTGCAGCATCACTCTATCTGTTGCCCACCCTCTATCACTAGACAGTGCAGCATCACTCTATCTGTTGCCCACCCTCTATCACTAGACAGTGCAGCATCACTCTTTGTTGCCCACCCTCTATCACTAGAAGGTGCAGCATCACTCTATCTGTTGCCCACCCTCTATCACTAGACAGTGCAGCATCACTCTATCTGTTGCCCACCCTCTATCACTAGACAGTGCAGCATCACTCTATCTGTTGCCCACCCTCTATCACTAGACAGTGCAGCATCACTCTTTGTTGCCCACCCTCTATCACTAGACAGTGCAGCATCACTCTATCTGTTGCCCACCCTCTATCACTAGACAGTGCAGCATCACTCTATCTGTTGCCCACCCTCTATCACTAGACAGTGCAGCATCACTCTATCTGTTGCCCACCCTCTATCACTAGACAGTGCAGCATTACTCTATCTGTTGCCCACCCTCTATCACTAGACAGTGCAGCATCACTCTTTGTTGCCCACCCTCTATCACTAGAAGCTGCAGCATCACTCTATCTGTTGCCCACCCTCTATCACTAGAAGGTGCAGCATCACTCTATCTGTTGCCCACGCTCTATCACTAGAAGGTGCAGCATCACTCTATCTGTTGCCCACCCTCTATCATTAGAAGGTGCAGCATCACTCTATCTGTTGCCCACCCTCTATCACTATAAGGTGCAGCATCACTCTATCTGTTGCCCACCCTTTATCACTAGAAGGTGCAGCATCACTCTATCTGTTGCCCACCCTCTATCACTAGAAGGTGCAGCATCACTCTATCTGTTGCCCACCCTCTATCACTAGACAGTGCAGCATCACTCTATCTGTTGCCCACCCTCTATCACTAGAAGGTGCAGCATCACTCTATCTGTTGCCCACCCTCTATCACTAGACAGTGCAGCATCACTCTATCTGTTGCCCACCCTCTATCACTAGACAGTGCAGCATCACTCTTTGTTGCCCACCCTCTATCACTAGAAGGTGCAGCATCACTCTATCTGTTGCCCACCCTCTATCACTAGACAGTGCAGCTGTAACAGTAATAGAGTACTGGGGTATTATTAGGATCTAGTGGGAAACAGATACAGCACGATTGAGCATTGAGAGTGAAAGGATGGGAGATGCTCAATCGTGACGTATTGGGTTGGCAAGGGCAGTTAACATCAAGCCTTTGACTAGAGAGGAGCCATGTTGTCACCATCAAGTGAATAAACAGTATTTGCATAAAACTAACACGTCTTGTGAGTTCCTGCTCTGTTACAGGACTCGAAATGTTGCCCAGACCAGGATTAACAACAACTTCAATTTGTCGCGGCACATAGCGGAGGTACTGGGCCACTATATTCGATACCGCCAATACTTCATACTGCGCTTGTTGGGAAAATGCGGTGCCCTTGACACTGGCACGTTATCAAACCTCTGCTGAACAGATTTCAAGAAGTTTCTACAAGAATCTGTATGCGGTTGTGAAGCCCGCTTTGCAAGTTCAGTTCCACTGTCTTTATGCGGTTGTGAAGCCCGCTTCGCTGAGTCAGCTCTAGATCGTTTTCGAGCTTTACTGGTGTGTGAAGGCCGCTATCACTGTCAAGTCCTCGCCGGGCACTGTGGCATTGTTGTTCGAGCGGTTTGCTGACGAGATTGATTTTGGCGGACGACATGGGGATACCTACTTCTGATCGTACCTCCCACTGTTGCAGGGACTTCAAAGTTGAATCGTTGTCACACAGCCTGTTCGTTACCACGGCTGTTGTCTGAACTTTATCATTTTAAAGGGGCCTGCCCTGGCCGTTGCATGAACCTTGCCATTTTCAAGGGACTTGCCTCCAATTTAAGTTCAAGGTTTCATCTGAAGTCAGAACTCGTTCAAGGTCAGATCATCACTGGCCGTTGGCTGATATTAATCCATTTTTGGGCCTCGTCATTCCTATGACCCAAACACACCTAATCCATTTTTGGGCCTCGTCATTCCTATGACCCAAACACACCTAATCCATTTTTGGGCCTCGTAATTCCTACGACCCATTTAACGGTGAATTACCCACTCGAGAATCAAGGAAGGGACCCAACCAGGGGTTGAAGATTTGTCTGGCAGCCCATGAGATGTGACCCAACCAGGGGTTGAAGATTGTCTGGCAGCCCACGAGAAGGACGAAATTACCTGAGGGAAGAGAAGGGATATCTGAACTCCGCCACCTGAATTCCGAGACTAAATTTCAGTTGATGCGGGCTCTTGTTGGTTGAACTGGATCCGTCAGCGAGTAAAAGAAGGTAACTGCTTAATTAAGGAGATAGAGTCAGAGTAAAATTGTGTATTTCGAGGTCTCCCATGATGTTCCGAATTTCTTAATTAGAGCGGAGTACAGGATATTATTGTGGTTTAAGAAGCAAATGTCTACAAGGAGTGCATTATTTAAATTTAGAAGTAAATTTGTGTGATACTTAGACCCAGAAAATAACTGCGCATTGCTACATAATGAGTGCATTATTTAAATTTAGAAGTAAATTTGTGTGATACTTAGACCCAGAAAATAACTGCGCATTGCTATAATAAGTGAGGGCATTGCTTAAATTGAGAAGGTAAAATTGTGTCTATAATAAGTAAGTATATGTTCTTTAAATTTAGAGGTTGAAATTGTGTGTTTTTTTTTGCTTGCTTTGTTAAAGTATATTTCAGCGGAACAGGACACCTTGGCACAGGTTTTGACAGGCGTGGGAACAGCAGTGGGCCGGCTTAATATGGTGATTAAACAACAAGGGATGGCAACAGAATAATATTAGAGTAATTAATTGAACATATTAAGTATTGCTGCTGAATTTGAAGTTAATATTGTTTGAAATATTTGTATATTGCTTGATAATTTCCAGTACAGATTTTAGGATGCAACCCCAAGATTTTTCACAGGTACTGACTGGAGTTAGTAGGGCAATAGCAAGGTTGGATGCAGTATTAAGACAACGTAGTAGAGGTTTCCAATCGAATGGCCAGTATGATACCATTACGCCAAGGCCACATCAAAGCTCAACCTGCTTTAGAAAACAACCGCTTTATAACAACGACAGAAACTGTCACAGATGGAATGTAAACGACGTAACGAGAACACGAAGGTATGAAGAGAGACGACATTTTTATAAGAAAAGATGGAACTGGCCATCTAATAGTGAGGAGCAGAAAACATTACGAAATCAATGGTTTGAAATCAGAAGATTGAGATATGCACTCGCAAAGTCAAACAAAGGAGAAAATCAGCATCAGACTAATAGAACCTTAGCTGATGATCGACAGGTGTTTTCAATTTGTAGGGGTAGACAGGAAAGAGAGACACAGACGCAGATGATTGAAGTGGTAGAACGGAACACACAGACACAAGTTGATATAGTGGGAAAGAAAACCCAGATACAACCAAACAACAAGATAACGAAGGGAAGTCAAACCGAGTTGGTAGAAACTCAATCAAAGCCAACTGACTTGAAAGTGACGAAGAGAAACACCGTTGCATTAAAGAGAGACACAGGTACAAAAGTTAGACAACCCAAGACAGAAGACAGCAGAAAGAAAATTAGAAAGAGTGTTAGAGTTAGAAATGAAAAAACTTTGCTCATGTATAATCGTGGATGTGGAACCGAGGAATCTTATGAATCAGAATCTTCAGACCTCACAGATTTTGGTATAGAATGTACACCAGACAGAGATTTAAAAGGAATGAATAGGAACGATCCTGACTCGAAGCGAGATGTTTCCTCGTGCGGTATGGTTGGTGGTAGACAAGCAGGCAAATTTTTAGTTAGTGACTCTTCGGAACAAGATAACAGTATATATGGCAGAAAAGTAGCAAAAGCCAGGAGACGAATTCCAAGGATGGGAGCAAATGATACTTTTAAAAAGAAAGATGTTTATCTATTGGAAAGTAGAACACAAAAACAACAAAAGACTGAAGCAGCGGTGGACAAAACTAGAAGTCTCATGAAGGCATTAAGACCATGGTTATATGGAAATAACTAATACGTGCAGGTTTGAATATTTTGTAACTGAGATATTGTTCAGAAGAAATATTGTCAGGTGGACAGATTGTCAGACAATCGGTTTATCCAATACCTATAGAGAATGGGAAACAAGTGACAACAGCATCTACTACAGCTGAACAAGAAGAAACAGTACCAAAAACAGTCATGACGGAGGAAAATAACATGTATGACGATTATATTAGCGAAGAATCAGTCAAAGAAAAAATAGAACCTCCATTTAAAAATACTAGACAGTCAAAGAGATAAAGAAGTGAAACGACAGAAGAGAATTAGAGATTATTCAACAAGCGGAGAAGATATGCCTCTACTAGAAAGATCCTTAAGAAATAGGGATCGACAAATTAGGTGGAATGTTGGAGAACGTGTTCCGAGGAGGGTGACCGGTTTGATTGTCGTCACGATATAAGAGTGCTAGGAGAGACCTGAGGATAGCTATAGTAGTGCTGGTGAGACGTTGAAAGTATTGAAGCAGGAGGATGAAATATTAATTGCGTCGGGTAGACGAGAAAGTTGGAAGTGGAATTGGTGGTTTTGGTGAGAGGTCTATAATAAATAGACAAGTTCTTTCGATGGGAGTGGCATGGTGGAGATACTGTAGTTAACAGTAATGATTAAGAAGTAGTAGTATGGATGAAAAGTCAGAGTCTAGTAGTAGTATGGAAGAAACTAATAAGTTGTACGAAGAAGAAGATATTGATGTAGAATTGGCACTTATTCAAAGAAATTTGGACTTGTTGAAGAAGAGGAAACGTAGGAGATAGATATTTGAAAGTACTGCAGATGGCAGGAGTTAGAAGTGAAAGGGATGCCTGAAGAAGCATACGAAACGGTAGAAGTAGTCTTGAAATATTGATACAAAAGGGGTGATGGAATTTTTTTTCGTTACTGTTGGTAATGCCGTGTTTCCAAGAGAAACCAGATCAAAAGTTCGTTGATAAGTAGAGGTTGGCTACTACGTTGAAGTAATATTGGATTAGTGGCCATGTAGTTTACAGTGCTCACTTAAGAGGTTATTTTGGATATTATGTGTTGTTGGGAGTTAGGAGATAATAAATGGTAGGGTAAATGTTGATTACTGATTTGTTTAGATAGATAGAACAGATGTGATTCAAATTGGAATGTAGTTAAAAGATATACAGATGAACAGTGAACCGTTTAGTTTTTCGGTCATAGATATACCAGAATGACCTGTATAAATACTTAGTATGTTTTACTTAGTATGAGGGGCCAATGTTGGTGGGTCACTATACGAGCTGGTAATAGGTTTTTGTGATTGGTTCTGGAAAATGATGGCTAATGTTTAGTTGCTTTAGTCCTTCATTATAAGTTTTTTTTGTTTTGCTTTTGAAAAATAATTGTGGTTATTTGGTTTATTGAGTTAGAATAGGGTGATTGTGTTCCTAGCATTTGAGTTGAAAAAAAACTATTGGGCCGTAAAAGTGTCCAATAGTGATAGTTAGAAGTAAGGTGTTTTATTCTGATTTGATGCATGTTATTTTATAAATGTGTTTTTCTTTATATTAATTTGGAGTTATGACGACTGGTTAGAAAAGGAGGCTAATGTTGCTGGGTCACTTTAAGTGGTTAATTCTAAGTGAATTATATATTTTTTTTTAAAAAACCTTCAGTTGTGTTTATTGAAATTGAGCTCTCAATGCCTCATATGTAAAATTTTTTTTTGCTTGATTTGGTCCTGTTATTATTTTAGAATAGGATTATTGTGTTCGTAGACCTTTATGTGTGAACTACTGGTCCGTAAAAGAGACCAGTAGTATTAGGTAAAAATAGAATAGGATGTATGTTGTATCATCATCACCATCATCATCACCATCATCATCATACCTTTAGTTGAGTTGCGGGGAAACATAAATGATTGTTACAAAAATTTGGGGGGGTATGATGTTCTGTTGTGATTTTATTTCGCTGTTTTGTATGTTAAATGGTAGTTAGTTAAGTTATGTTTAAGTACAGGGTTTTGTCTAGAATAAAGACAATACATGGGCTTTATTTTAGTCCTTCGTTTAGAAAATAGTAATAAACTACTGGGGACTAGAAGAGAGACATTTATTTGGGATCCTTCGTTCAGAAAAGAGTTAATAAAACTACTGAGAGCTAATAAAGAGACACATTCTCTTTGTGAAGAATAAGTTCATGGGAATTTTGTTGCTGTGATAATCAGCGTAGAGAGGTTAAAATGGTTATGAAGTAGTGGAAATATATGGATGGTTATGGGGAAGTTTAGAGTTACACTAAAGTCAGCATTGATTGGAAATATATGGATTAGAAGCCATATGGGGGAAGAAAAGATTAATGAGGAGAAAGTTTTAAACATGGGTTACATGGGGTCAGAAGAACCATGATGTACACAGGATTGCGCGGTTATAGAAGAAGAAGAGGGTAACGAATTACCCCAGAGAGTAAACATGAATTGGATCCATGTTTAACTAGACACTGTGGATAACACTACAATAGTAAGGGAGTGTAAGTTGATGAACATAGTGGAGACATAATGACAGGGGGTTCTTGAGAGTCCGTTAAAGACAGGAGGTAAATGGTTATCCCTTTGGGTGTATTAAGTTTCAGAGATAGAAGTGGGTTGCTAGAGTAGTCTATATAGTGGTCAGATTACGATGTTGTGAAGTTACGGGTGTCTGTAATAAATAGACATTTAAGGTTGCTGTAGATTACGGCATGAATTATGAGTTGAGAGGTGGAAGATTTTAGAGAGACATTGGGTTACATGGCCTGGGCAGGATGTAAATGTTTATAAGTGGGTCAGATTACAATGTTGTGTTTGATGGTTAATATTTAAGGGGAGATTTCAAGGTTACTAGGTTGCTGTTGATGACGGCATAAGTAGAGCATTTTAGTAGATATGCCCATAAGAAATGGACATTAAGAGAGAACCTGAGGTATTGGAGAAGATTAGTTATACGAGGATGAGGTTATGTGAGGTGTTCTTAGGGGATAATAGATTTTTTAATTGTGTCTTCGGGATGTGTTTTGTAGTTTACATTACTATGTGAGGTTGAGGTAAGGTAGTGTCTGTTATATAGACACTTAGAAGTGAAGAATATTATTGGATGTGAATAATGTTTTTGATGCTGTAGATAGCAGCGTAAACGTTTACCATAATGAGTGGTAAAGGTGTGTGATTTAGGTGAGTGTGGTTTTAGACTTTATTACATAAAGTCTCAAATGACATAGGAGGGTAAAGGAGTATGGTTATGGTTTGGTAAAAGGGGTGTGTGATTTAGATGAGTGTGATCTTAGGGTGAAAGAGTATACTTCTTCTTTAAAATTCCGGTGGCCACCGATTCTTTGTCTTCCTATCGTGTGAAAATAATTTCAGGTTAGTTGAAAGTGGGGGATTAGTAGCGTTGGTGATAAAAATAAGGAGTTGGTGTTAGAGTTTGAAATTTACTTATGAAGAGGAAATGGAGTATTTAAGAAGACGTGTTATGATGTTATGATGTATTGTATATAGTTGAATTTGAAATGTTATTAAAGATATGTAAATATGTTATGTTTGGTTAAAGGACCAAGAACGAAGAAGAAGTGGGTTGATTATATAGCTGGGGAAAGAGTTAAAGAAATAGAATGTTAAATTAAATTGGAGTTGGGTTGGAGAGGATTAGAAGAACTATGGAAGATTAGAGGAAAAAGAGGGAATAGAGTAAGGGGATTAGGAGTAAAGATTTTTCCTTTATAAGGAAAATTCTTTAATAAACATGGGGAGGTGTAACAGTAATAGAGTACTGGGGTATTATTAGGATCTAGTGGGAAACAGATACAGCACGATTGAGCATTGAGAGTGAAAGGATGGGAGATGCTCAATCGTGACGTATTGGGTTGGCAAGGGCAGTTAACATCAAGCCTTTGACTAGAGAGGAGCCATGTTGTCACCATCAAGTGAATAAACAGTATTTGCATAAAACTAACACGTCTTGTGAGTTCCTGCTCTGTTACACAGCATCACTCTATCTGTTGCCCACCCTCTATCACTAGACAGTGCAGCATCACTCTATCTGTTGCCCACCCTCTATCACTAGACAGTGCAGCATCACTCTTTCTTGCCCACCCTCTATCACTAGACAGTGCAGCATCACTCTATCTGTTGCCCACCCTCTATCACTAGACAGTGCAGCATCACTCTATCTGTTGCCCACCCTCTATCACTAGACAGTGCAGCATCACTCTATCTGTTGCCCACCCTCTATCACTAGACAGTGCAGCATTACTCTATCTGTTGCCCACCCTCTATCACTAGACAGTGCAGCATCACTCTTTGTTGCCCACCCTCTATCACTAGAAGGTGCAGCATCACTCTTTGTTGCCCACCCTCTATCACTAGACAGTGCAGCATCACTCTTTGTTGTCCACCCTCTATCACTAGAAGGTGCAGCATCACTCTATCTGTTGCCCACTCTCTATCACTAGAAGGTGCAGCATCACTCTTTGTTGCCCACCCTCTATCACTAGAAGGTGCAGCATCACTCTATCTGTTGCCCACCCTCTATCACTAGACAGTGCAGCATCACTCTATCTGTTGCCCACCCTCTATCACTAGAAGGTGCAGCATCACTCTATCTGTTGCCCACTCTCTATCACTAGACAGTGCAGCATCACTCTATCTGTTGCCCACTCTCTATCACTAGAAGGTGCAGCATCACTCTTTGTTGCCCACTCTCTATCACTAGACAGTGCAGCATCACTCTATCTGTTGCCCACTCTCTATCACTAGACAGTGCAGCATCACTCTATCTGTTGCCCACTCTCTATCACTAGAAGGTGCAGCATCACTCTTTGTTGCCCACCCTCTATCACTAGAAGGTGCAGCATCACTCTATCTGTTGCCCACCCTCTATCACTAGACAGTGCAGCATCACTCTATCTGTTGCCCACCCTCTATCACTAGAAGGTGCAGCATCACTCTTTGTTGTCCACTCTCTATCACTAGAAGGTGCAGCATCACTCTTTGTTGCCCACCCTCTATCACTAGAAGGTGCAGCATCACTCTATCTGTTGCCCACCCTCTATCACTAGACAGTGCAACATCACTCTATCTGTTGCCCACCCTCTATCACTAGAAGGTGCAGCATCACTCTATCTGTTGCCCACCCTCTATCACTAGACAGTGCAGCATCACTCTATCTGTTGCCCACCCTCTATCACTAGACAGTGCAGCATCACTCTATCTGTTGCCCACCCTCTATCACTAGACAGTGCAGCATCACTCTATCTGTTGCCCACCCTCTATCACTAGACAGTGCAGCATCACTCTATCTGTTGCCCACCCTCTATCACTAGAAGGTGCAGCATCACTCTATCTGTTGCCCACCCTTTATCACTAGAAGGTGCAGCATCACTCTATCTGTTGCCCACCCTCTATCACTAGAAGGTGCAGCATCACTCTATCTGTTGCCCACCCTCTATCACTAGACAGTGCAGCATCACTCTATCTGTTGCCCACCCTCTATCACTAGACAGTGCAGCATCACTCTTTGTTGCCCACCCTCTATCACTAGACAGTGCAGCATCACTCTATCTGTTGCCCACCCTCTATCACTAGACAGTGCAGCATCACTCTTTGTTGCCCACCCTCTATCACTAGACAGTGCAGCATCACTCTATCTGTTGCCCACCCTCTATCACTAGACAGTGCAGCATCACTCTATCTGTTGCCCACCCTCTATCACTAGACAGTGCAGCATCACTCTTTGTTGCCCAACCTCTATCACTAGACGGTGCAGCATCACTCTATCTGTTGCCACCCTCTATCACTAGACAGTGCAGCATCACTCTATCTGTTGCCCACCCTCTATCACTAGACAGTGCAGCATCACTCTATCTGTTGTCCACCCTCTATCACTAGACAGTGCAGCATCACTCTATCTATTGCCCACCCTCTATCACTAGACAGTGCAGCATCACTATATCTGTTGCCCACCCTCTATCACTAGAAGGTGCAGCATCACTCTATCTGTTGCCCACCCTCTATCACTAGACTGTGCAGCATCACTCTATCTGTTGCCCACCCTCTATCACTAGACAGTGCAGCATCACTCTATCTGTTGCCCACCCTCTATCACTAGAAAGTGCATCATCACTCTATCTGTTGCCCACCCTCTATCACTAGACTGTGCAGCATCACTCTATCTGTTGCCCACCCTCTATCACTAGACAGTGCAGCATCACTCTATCTGTTGCCCACCCTCTATCACTAGAAGGTGCAGCATCACTCTTTGTTGCCCACCCTCTATCACTAGAAGGTGCAGCATCACTCTATCTGTTGCCCACCCTCTATCACTAGAAGGTGCAGCATCACTCTTTGTTGCCCACCCTCTATCACTAGAAGGTGCAGCATCACTCTATCTGTTGCCCACCCTCTATCACTAGACAGTGCAGCATCACTCTATCTGTTGCCCACCCTCTATCACTAGACAGTGCAGCATCACTCTATCTGTTGCCCACCCTCTATCACTAGAAGGTGCAGCATCACTCTATCTGTTGCCCACCCTCTATCACTAGACAGTGCAGCATCACTCTATCTGTTGCCCACCCTCTATCACTAGAAGGTGCAGCATCACTATATCTGTTGCCCACCCTCTATCACTAGACAGTGCAGCATCACTCCATCTGTTGCCCACCCTCTATCACTAGACAGTGCAGCATCACTCTGTTGCCCACCCTCTATCACTAGACAGTGCAGCATCACTCTATCTGTTGCCCACCCTCTATCACTAGACAGTGCAGCATCACTCTATCTGTTGCCCACCCCCTATCACTAGACGGTGCAGCATCACTCTATCTGTTGCCCACCCTCTATCACTAGACAGTGCAGCATCACTCTATCTGTTGCCCATCCTCTATCACTAGAAGGTGCAGCATCACTCTATCTGTTGCCCATCCTCTATCACTAGAAGGTGCAGCATCACTCTATCTGTTTCCCACCCTCTATCACTAGACAGTGCAGCATCACTCTATCTGTTGCCCACCCCAATCACTAGAAGGTGCAGCATCACTCTATCTGTTGCCCATCCTCTATCACTAGACAGTGCAGCATCACTCTATCTGTTGCCCACCCTCTATCACTAGAAGGTGCAGCATCACTCTATCTGTTGCCCACCATCTATCACTAGACAGTGCAGCATCACTCTATCTGTTGCCCACCCCCTATCACTAGACAGTGCAGCATCACTCTATCTGTTGCCCACCCCCTATCACTAGACAGTGCAGCATCACTCTATCTGTTGCCCACCCTCTATCACTAGACAGTGCAGCATCACTCTATCTGTTGCCCACCCTCTATCAATAGACAGTGCAGCATCACTCTATCTGTTTCCCACCCTCTATCACTAGACAGTGCAGCATCACTATCTGTTGCCCACCCCAATCACTAGAAGGTGCAGCATCACTCTATCTGTTGCCCACCCTCTATCAATAGACAGTGCAGCATAACTCTATCTGTTGCCCACCCTCTATCACTAGACAGTGCAGCATCACTCTATCTGTTGCCCATCCTCTATCACTAGACAGTGCAGCATCACTATATCTGTTGCCCACCCTCTATCACTAGACTGTGCAGCATCACTCTATCTGTTGCCCACTCTCTATCACTAGACAGTGCAGCATCACTCTATCTGTTGCCCACCCTCTATCACTAGACAGTGCAGTATCACTCTATCTGTTGCCCACTCTCTATCACTAGACAGTGCAGCATCACTCTATCTGTTGCCCACCCTCTATCACTAGACAGTGCAGCATCACTCTATCTGTTGCCCACTCTCTATCACTAGACAGTGCAGCATCACTCTATCTGTTGCCCACCCTCTATCACTAGACAGTGCAGCATCACTCTATCTGTTGCCCACCCTCTATCACTAGACAGTGCAGCATCACTCTATCTGTTGCCCACCCTTTATCACTAGAAGGTGCAGCATCACTCTTTGTTGCCTATCCTCTACTACAAGCTGATGTGTTTCTGTGACCCTTGTCATGCTTGCCATCAAAGGCAGCAAGGGAGAGTTGGTGTGGGACTGACTACTTCATCTTGTAAAAAACGTTAGCTACAAAATTAAAATATCATGAACATGTAAACACAGAAGCCGCAAACAATATGTTGCACCATTTATTGCCAGGCATATTTCACTGCAGGCCATAATGGCATTTCTCATATTCTCCAATACTCCTAAGATAATGCAATATTCAGATCTGAATAAAAAGCCAGTTAATGTATTGCATTGTTGTTATTCCTTGGTTTCATGTATTCAATACAGACAGAAAGGCATTCATTAGGAGAGGCAAGCTGCGCTGTTGTGGATCATCACTGTTTTTGAAAAATAAATTTGGTGTGGGTTATCATTTGACGTAAGTGGATTTTATCAAATGTAGAAATAACATTCATAAATAGTGACAGAAATGTAGATATAACATTCATAAATAACAGCAGAAATGTTTATAACCAAACTATCATATGAACATAAAGTCCAATCTGGCATAAGGAAGTGCAGTCTGTTGCCATTGTATGTTTTCAGCATAGACTGTTTATTGTCAGTGTATGTCTTCAGCAATAGAATATTTAATTTCCAAGCATCTTGCAGTCTCTAACAACATGCATCAATTCATGTTCTGACTCCTTGCTATGCCATGACAAATGGCTGTCAAGAACCTTCCCTTGTGGTCTTCCTGTATCTCTCTTTCCATCAATCTTTCCTTTTGTCACATGTCCCTGTTTTTCTCTTCCAATAGTGTGCCTCTTTCTGATGTTTGTGATGTCTTTAAGTTGTAACTTTTTTTCAAAACAATTAGATTACTAATTTTGGCTGTCCATGGCATTTTCAGCAGCTTTGTAAAACCACATTTCTGAGACCTCAAGAAATGTTTTATTGCTTACTAATTGTTCAGGATTCACAGGCATATGTTAGGGCTGGAGCTATGTAACATGTAAGAATCCTTGTTTCAACCTCCAATGACAGGATTTTATTGCATAAAATGTTCTTCATTTTATAAAATGCAGTGTTTTTTTGTTTTTGCCTTATTACATTATTCATATTTTTAAGAGCATGCATCTTTCCCATTGCAACATACGCATTAGAGACATGGACACTTACTAAACAAGCTGAACAGCGCATAAATGCCTTTGAATATAAATGTTATAGATGAGTTCTATGAATATCTTGGATAAAGAAAAGAACAAATGCAAGCATCCTTGGGACCCAGAGGTGTTTCCAAAGCACCAGGGCCAGGTTCTATACTGGCCAAGACCTACTGACACGTCCTAGTCGTGCGTCCTGGGTAACAGGTCCCTTTGGGGTCCTGGCTAACGTAGTAGGATCGCTGATTCTTCCGAAGTCGGAGACTATCTGCCTGCACGGCGAGGAACCACCACTCTGCACACCAATAAGCCAGACGTGGGACAACGGATACTCACGCAAACCTCAGTCCGGTATGACATCACACCGATGTTGGACAACAGGATGTCTTCATCCGACATACAGGACTTCGTGCTGGAGTTCACAGCCAGCAAATGCAAGCAAGCATCCATACTTCAAGAGCTGAATATTGAAGGGGGTTGGCCATTAAAAATGATAAAACAAAGAAAATTAAAATATTTTGATCACTTCAAACGTCACAAAATTGTGGAGAGAATAATAATGGAGGGGTATATGCCTGGGAAGAGAGGAAGAGGAAGGCCAAAGAGAAGATGGGTGCAGGATGTGGCGGATGATCTCCAGATGGATGTATCTGATGCAGGACATCTTGCATATGATCGAGAGGTTTTCCGTAAGGTTGTTATGGGAGCGAGGTTCTGCAAAGGACATGCTACTGAATGAATGAATGAACGTTATTTCATGAAGGGCTGCAGTAATACTGTGACTAGCACTCTTACCTGCTGATCCGGTAGTCATGTGTTCGAATCCCCTTCCAGACAATTTTTTCCCCATTAACCTGGATCAACCCAGCCTAAAATGCACCAGAACATTTTCTGGAAAATAAAGGTGATTGGGGTCACATGATCACACCACGTGTTGATTGGTCTATAAAAATATGGGGCTCTCATGATGTATCCAATACATGGCATGAAAAGGGGTCGTTTCCATTACTTTTTACAATAAGTGAATTCTTCCTTAAGCACTTGATCTTCTGTTGCTTTCATTTGGTCATCCTAATTCTTTTTGTGGCATACATTTCTTGATGACCCACACAGGTATTAATGTTTGTTTTGTCAATTGTGTGATGGCTCGCATACATTTTTTGAGGATCCACAAATGCATCAATGTTTGTTTTGTCAATTGTGTGATGCCGCGCATACATTTCTTGAGGATATGCAAATGTATCAATGTTTGTTTCGTCAATTGTGTGATGTCTCATATACATTTCTTGATGACCCACTGTCAGAAGTGGCAATTGTTGATACCAGACTGAGACCACAATTGTCGGAAGTAGGAGTGCGCCACCACCTAGATGAATGTATTATTCACTGATGAGCAACCCCAAATAGTCAGAAATTGAATAAGGACACAATTTATATGGCTGATCTACAGATTAAGCCCATGAATAGAGTACAGCTAAAAGTGGCTCATAATTAGCTTGTCTAAATATTCGCCAGGGAGTGGGAAAGGGAAAGTTAGGTGACTAGGTTTACATCTCCATAAGGATTTCTAGCCAGTGCAAATTATCCCCTCTGACTGCTTTCCCTTCCCTGGTAATTAATTAATCCCCCACCAATGTACACACACAACATGTATGCACAATTGGAATTACAAGTATAACAACTGAACTATGAGTTAAAACAAACTACAACATTTATTGTCTATCATTAGTCATGGATAATTATCATGATGGTGATGGTGAACTATGCAATATACACTCATACATGTGAAATGATGGAAAGTACATATACATAACTCGTGATCCTTGGTCTTGTTTGGATCTGTGGTCCAGATCAGCTAAGCAGCTATGGTCAGATCTCCACTCTCCAGTAGAAAACAGCTTGCTGGTTTTCTGACACCTGTCAGTCCTGGCACTACCTAGTTGTCCCAAGTTCTTGGGATCTATACCTAGTTGCTCGTATTGAGAGCTTGGAAGAAATAGGCAAGAATGTGTTATATCTAGTTATACATCAGTACAATCCTAAGTAATACATACATCTTATCACACCCCTATACAATGACCAGTCTGGCCAAGTCTCTCTTTCAGCTCTACTGCGTTCACTATCCTCCTTTATATCTCTACATATCTCTCTCCTATTGTCTAGTCTAGGATGGACTTTTCAATTGTCTCACAAGCCTGTAATGATTACATTTCTGCCGTCCTATGTCCATGTCGCTAATACAGATAGACATGTAGTCCCTCATGTCCAAAGTTGGTTTTGCAGATCAAAGGGTCGGTAGTGGTATCATAAGAGTACCTGATCTCCGGGCTTACATGCTGTGACCAGTATCTGAGCCAGGTTTCAGTGAATTACCGTGAATGCTCATCCACAATACACTGAAAGGGTTAAGCACCATATACCCTATACCAATTGTGGGTAATGTCTGTGCCATTACACCTCTGCTTCAAACGCAATCAATGGCCAATGTGCACACAATAGCATAACACCAAATTCTTCTTAGTGAGTGTCATAATCTCCCCATTAGTTCTACCGCGTCGTTGTTAACGACGCCTGGCGAATACGGCCAGGGGTCCACCTGTGAGCGACACTAACCACACTGTGGCCAGAATAGCCAGTCGGTATATGCGTGGATCATGCAGTCCACGCAGGGACGCAACTCCGACTAGCGAGATTCATGGTAGGTTAGCGGCGAGACGGCTTGGGAGTGTTGGACGAGACAGATGGGAATGAAAGGTGCTCGTATACTTGGGTGTTTGAACGCAATAGAGAGAACGCCTGTGAGAAGATAGAAGACTGTGCGCCTGTGAGTTGTGTATATTATATTGATATATTTATTGAATGTATTATTGCATCGTCATTGTAATTGTACGATGCATATAATTGTTGTGATGAGCGAGTTGTGTGAATAAAGTGTTTGCATTGTACATGTAGTGCATCACGTCAAGTCATTCTGTGACCGTGTTTTGTATCACTCTTGTCGGTGATTACGAGCCTATGTTCTTGCTGAATGCAAGACGCTGACAAGTGTGAACGTGGGTGCATCGTACTTCATGGATTATTTGAACCATAAGTGTGAACGTGGGTGCATCGTCCTTCACAAAGTATTGACGATTTACATAAACTTTGTGAGCTTAAATTTAACATATACAAATTGTATGTAAGGATTTTGATAGATGTGATCTGAGAATCATAACTTGATTCACTTGTTCACAATAGTGACATTTAGTTCGCTATTGTCAATAAGCATCAAACTATGACGCTTAGAAATTGATTTTCTAATGTAATTTATTTTCTTTGATAGCATGTTGAAATTATCCCCCATTGATTTTGTATTGTTTCAAGGGAAACAATTGAAATTGGTAATAATGTGTGACATGTATAGAAGCCATTCTCAGGTTGCCAGGTTGGTGACACATCATGATGACATCACCTGTGCATGGTATTAATTACTGAAGTTGTAGACCTTCATAAGACTTTCCAACCAAATGAGGTTGAGGTCAAATGTTAGAGTCATCTTATAGGAAGACGGCTCGCAGTCTGACATGTCGTGTTTGAAATTTTTCTTTATCTGTCGAGAGGTAGTTGCGTGTTCGCTGAATAGCTACCGGACTGTCTGTGTCATATTACAACTTAAGTAATAACCCATCGAGTGGATTGTACTTGATGACTGTTGCTTCTTAGCAGCATTGCAGAATGAGTGGATATAACTTACAATTATTTGCATATTTCAAATATAAACCAAAGTGTCAGGTCAGATGACAATTAATGGGTCGATTCTGACAGGTTTATTAAATAAACCCATATGTATATAGAGTACATGAAAGGTTTCCTCTTTCATGAAAAGGAGAGCAGGAGAATGTCATAATCTCCCCATTAGTTCTACCGCGTCGTCATTAACGACGCCTGGCGAATACGGCCAGGGGTCCACCTGTGAGTGACACTAACCACACTGTGGCCAGAATAGCCAGTCGGTATATGCGTGGATCATGCAGTCCACGCAGGGACGCAACTCTGACTAGCGAGACTCACAGTGGGTTAACGGCGAGACGGCTTGGGAGTGTTGGACGAGACAGACGGGAATGAAAGGTGCTCATATACTTGGGTGTATGAATGCAATAGAGAGAACGCCTGTGAGAAGATAAAAGATTGTGCACCTGTGAGTTGTGTATATTATATTGATATATCTATTGAATACCGGAATAAGTGGACAACTCTGCAGCTGAGCAGAGCAGGGCACTCACTTGTCCTTACAGTCGGAAATGGCTGCTAAAGGTAGAAGTAAAAGACCACCATGTGAATGTGGAAGGCAAGAGGAAACCACCACATTATCTTCCCAAGACTTCATGGCAAAACACATATCAGAGTTAGTGAATGACGTTAATGGCTGTCTTAGGACATCCTCGTCCGGTAGGGACAGTCATGAGCCACAGGTGACACCAGACCGTCATCCAGCTACTGATGGCAAAATCATAAATAAAATAAATAAATTTAGAGTAGGAACATGGAATGTTAGGACATTAAATGAGCTAGGAAAGATGAACAATGTTCTAAGAGAAATGGATAGCATGAATATGAATATACTAGGCGTTAGTGAGATGAGATGGAAGGGATCTGGCAAAATTATAGCTGATAACCACACAATAATTTATTCTGGAGGGGATACACATGAAAAGGGGGTAGGAATAATACTTAACAAAGAAACAGCTAAGTCACTTAATGGATACTGGTGTATTTCAGATAGAGTTATTTTGGTCAAAATCAAAGGCAAACCAATAGACATAAATATTATACAAGTATATGCACCAACAGCAAGCAGTAGTGAGGAAGAAATACAAAACTTTTACAACGAAATAGAAATGGCGATGGCTCAAATTGGATCACAGGAAATAAAAATAATACTTGGAGATTTTAATGCAAAAGTAGGAAAAGGGAAAATGGAGGATGTAGTGGGGAATTATGGTTTAGGTACAAGAAATGAAAGAGGGGAAAAGCTAATAGAATGGGCAAATATCAATGATATGATAATTGGAAACACATGGTTTAAACACCATAAAAGACGACTATACACATGGAAAAGCCCTGATCAGGAAATACACAACCAAATTGACTACATACTAATTAATAAAAGATTTAGAAATGCTCTAATTAATGTAAAAACAATGCCTGGCGCCGACTGTAATAGTGATCATGTACCACTATGTGGACAAATAAAAGTAAGATTAAAGAGAGGGAAACAAATGGTTAGGAACATGAGACTTAATAAAGAGGTTCTGAAAGTAGATAAAGAAATTCAAGAACAATACATAGTGACTGTGAAAAATAGGTACAATGCAATAGCTAAAATACAGAGTATAGATGAACAATGGGAAATGTTAAGGGACTCCATTCATCAAACTAGCAAAGAAATATTACCGGAGAGAAGTAAAATAGCTAAGAAAAAATGGATGAATGAAGAAATCTTAATGCTGATGGACAAAAGAAAACAGAGTAAAAATGACAAACAAGAATACGCTAAGATAAATAAAGAAATAAAAGATAAATGTTGGAAGGCAAAAGAAAGTTGGTTAAATGAGCAGTGCAAAAAAAATTGAATTAAATGCCATTAAAGATGCAAAAAATATGCAGACAAATCAGTGAGCTCACGGGAAGAAAAATAAGAATAAATACAGGGTGTTTGAAATCAAAAACAGGAAAGACATTATAGGAGGAAGATGATATAATGAAGAGGTGGAATGAGTATATAAAAGAATTATATGATGGGGAAAGGGAAGAATTAACAAAAGAAAGTAACTTAGAAGGTCCACCTATTCTAAAAGAAGAAGTCGCTGACGCTATGAAATATATGAAGCAAGGAAAAACAGCTGGACCAGATGAAATCACAATAGAAGAATTAGAAGTATTGGGAGAATTTGGAGTAGATATATTAACCAAAATGTTAAATGATATCTACAGCAGTGGATATCTACCCAGTGATATGCTGAAATCTGTATTTATAGCTATACCAAAAAGACCAGGAGCAATTGAATGTGAAGATTTTCGCACAATTAACCTCATAAACCATATCACTAAGCTTCTTCTCAGAATCATAATGAGAAGAACCAGAAAGAAAATAAAAATGGAAATTAGTGAATAACTGTGTGGATTTATGGAGGGAAAGGGCACAAACAATGCAATATATGCATTACGGACACTAATAGAAAGGTCAATAGAGAAACAGAAAGACATATATTTATGCTTCATAGATTATACTAAGGCATTTGATAAAGTAAAACATGATGAGCTGATTAAAATGTTGGAAGATATCAACATTGATGGGAAAGATTTAAGAATAATAAAGAATATTTACTGGAACCAAGTAGCAGCAATTAAAATAGGAAATAAAGAGGGTAGTTACGAACACATAAAGCTAGGAGTTCGACAGGGATGTGTCTTGTCACCAGATCTCTTCTCCCTATATAGCGAAGTAATAATGAGAGAGATAAAAGAAATACCAGGAATACTAGTTGGGGGTTATAATATAAATAATATACGCTATGCAGATGACACAGTATTGGTGGCAGATAACGCAACAGACCTACAACAATTGTTGGACACTGTAGTAACAGAGAGTGCAAGGAAAGGACTCTCCTTGAATATCAAGAAAACAGTAACAATGGTGATATCAAAGAAAATGGTGACACAAAAATGTGACATAGAAATAGAAGGAACAATTCTTAACCAAGTTGATAATTTTAGATACCTAGGGACATTTATAACAGATGGAAGATGTACAACAGAGATTAAGAGCAGAATAGGGCAGGCAAAGGCCGCATTTCAGAAAATGAAGAGTATCTTATGCAATAGGTCACTATCACTGAGTGTAAGAAAGAGAGTGCTGAAATGCTATGTAGAACCAGTTTTTCTGTATGGCAGTGAATCTTGGAATATAAATGAACAAATTAAGAAGAAATTAGAAGCACAGAGATGTGGTTCCTGAGACGAATGTTGAGAATTCCTTGGACTGCTAGAGTAACTAACGATGACTGCCTGAAACAGGCTAGTGAAACTAGAACACTGTATACAACAGTAAGAAAGAGACAAACAGCTTTCTTTGGTCATGTAATGAGAAGAGAGGCATTGGAGAACATCGTGACAACTGGAAAGATCGAGGGGAAGAGAGGCAGAGGCAGACCAAGAGCAATTATGCTGGACGGATTGAGACGGTGGCACGGAGGAATATCAGCAGCAGAGTTGATCCAGAAAACCAAAGGCCGAGATCTGTGGAGAGCCATGAACGCCTACGCCAGCTGGCAGGGCACTTGATGATGATGATGATGATCTATTGAATGTATTATTGCATCGTCATTGTAATTGTACGATGCATATAATTGTTGTGATGAGCGAGTTGTGTGAATAAAGTGTTTGCATTGTATGTGTAGTGCGTCATGTCAAGTCATTCTGTGACCATGTTTTGTATCACTCTTGTCGGTGATTATGAGCCTATGTTCTTGCTGAATGCAAGACGCTGACAAATTTGTTACCATATAACAAATCAACATCAAATAAACTTAACGTATGCGAATTCAAAATGGCATATAAGGTTATTCCTACATACGTAGTATGAATGCAAAAAGAAAGTAATATCCTTATCTACAACAAACTGGGAAACATAGTTTCCATATACGTTACAGACCAAATAAAAGTCTGCCGAGTGCATGTCCAAAGTATAACAAAAATGATGCATACGACAATTCAAATATATCAAACATCCAATACACATAAAGTATATTAATACAAAATAGGCATCTCATGATACTCAACATAATAGCATAATGCCTTATTAATTAGTAATAATATTGTATAGCTACAAAATGAGATATACAACACATTTAATTGAAGTGACCACACAGAACAGCTACATTGCTGATCTGCCCGGTTTAGTCACTACTTAGCCACTGTCGTGGTAAGAATAAAAGAAATATAGTCAGTGGACTATATTCTGTACAACAAATGCACACCACAAAAAGTGACTTGGCTAGTTTACCTAGAAATGACAAGCATCTACTAAGACACATAAAAGTACACCTAGAATATAGCCAAGATCTGCCTGACATAAGGTTCCTACTTCTCAGAAGAGTAACACTTAAAGCAATATGATATTGTACACTGAACTGCGAATATGAGTTCACAGAGCCGCAACAAGAGAGACTGATAGGTCTCAATGAACTAGGCTACAACAGGCTGACAGAAAGTCAGTACTCAAAATACATGCATAACTGTCATTTACTGCCAATATAGTACCTTGCGGTGTATGGCAGAGGGGTCTTTAAGCCTGAGGAATTAAGGCTGCCTGGCTAGTGCAGTCGCCGCGAACTGTGCAGGTTAGGATTTTCTTTTTGCCCCCGACAGAAAAAAATCCCACACCTTACCGAGGGATCGATCCCGGGTCTCCTGAATGAGAGTCCAGCGTTCTAGCCACTCGGCCAGCCGCTCCTCGATATGTGCATAGTTACTACAAAATAACTTTCCTAGTGAAGTCTGGCAGACATAAGCATCAGACATAGGACTACAGACATTGAAATGGTTGCCTACCTGTTCAAAAGTCAGACTTATTCTGACTTGCTACCTTCCAAGCCTAGTCTATTTATTTTGTTCTGTTAATTATACTTATCTCCTGAGGTGTCACCCTGTCTGGTACAAGCCACAATTCACATTCCCACCATCCTGCTTTAATTGCCAGCATCAGACACCTAATACCTAATTTCTCCATCCAGTCCTAATGGTTTATTATCTTTCTAACACCCCGCCTGTCCAGTCATAAATTCTTTCTAAACAACTGGTCTTCACCATAGCATCACACCTGGACGGTTTCACAGTCCATTGAGTCTTCCTGCCAGTGGGGTGTAATTATCAGTTTGACAGGTACCACCTTGAAGCTAGACTGGCTGGGTAGCTTGACGTCCCCATTTCATGTCTGCTCTGCAGTGTGGTTTAATTATCAGTTCTGGATCAGTTTCACCTTCCCTTAGATTGGCATGCCACACCTTGTGTTTGTTGAGAGTCAAGAGTCAGTCTTGCATAGCCACCAGACCATGTCCATGTGCACAGGCTCGTATTTTTATGTCTTGTACCATGTGTGTAATACCTTGCCCCAGCATTCTTTATGATAAAGAATTTCATTCCCTCTTCTGTAATTTATCTACATGGTCCATCAATAGTGAACCAAAAAATGTTCTGGGATGTAAATGTGGCATTTCGCGACACCCACACATGTTTGTTTTGTCAATTGTGTGATGCCTCGCATACATTTCGTGATGACCCAAGCATATATCAGTGTTGGTTTGTCAATTGTGTGATGTCTCGCACATGTATCAATGTTGGTTTGTCAATTGTGGGATGTCTTGCACATGTATCAATGTTGGTTTGTCAATTGTGTGATGCCTCGCATACATTTCTTGAGGATCTGCAAATGTATCAATGTTTGTTTTGTCAATTGTGTGATGCCTCGCATACATTTCGTGATGACCCAAGCATGTATCAATGTTGGTTTGTAAATTGTGTGATGTCTCGCACTTGTATCAATGTTGGTTTGTCAATTGTGTGATGTCTCGCACATATATCAATGTTGGTCTGTCAATTGTGTGATGTCTCGCACATGTATCAATGTTGGTTTGTCAATTGTGTGATGTCTCGCACATGTATCAATGTTGGTTTGTCAATTGTGTGATGTCTCGCACATGTATCAATGTTGGTTTGTCAATTGTGGGATGTCTTGCACATGTATCAATGTTGGTTTGTCAATTGTGGGATGTCTTGCACATGTATCAATGTTGGTTTGTCAATTGTGTGATGTCTCTCACATGTATCAATGTTGGTTTGTCAATTGTGTGATGTCTCGCACATGTAATGTTGGTTTGTCAATTGTGGGATGTCTCGCACATGTATCATTGTTTGTTTTGTAAATTGTGAAATGTCTCACATACATTGTTAATGGCCCACATATCAATGTTTTGTTTGTCAATCATGTGAGGTCTCACATATGTATCAATGTTTGTTTTGTGAATTGTGTGTCTCACATTCTTGATAACCCACACTTATATCAATGTTTATTTCTCACCTGTATGACGCCTCACTCTCCAGCATGGTTGTAGAACCAAACTGTGATGTGCAGACAGTGACAAATCTGCTCAAATCAGTTATTCCAGATGTGGAACACACAAGGACTCATGGGAAGGAAATCAGTTATACGATGCCTCTCCAAGATGTGTCCAAGTTTTCAGGTGGGTCTGTAAATGTGATTCCATATGTACATTGTCAGATTCACCTGTAATTATAATTTGAATATGTGCACAGTGAGATTCAACCATATTTAAGTGTGAATAAAAACATGTAAGAGTTTGGGTTGCCAGTAATTAATAATAAAATGGTGTTTTTAAGTTTGGTGCAGCTGGCATCTTCATCTCAAAGGGCACACCAAGACTTTCTCTGTGACAGAATCATCTTCACATATCAGGGCACATCAAGACCTTCTCTACGATAGCAGCATCTACATCTCAAAGGGCACACAAAGATTTTCTCTGTGACAGTGGAATCTACATCTCTGGTAAGAAAAAAAAAATAATGCCTCTGCTGGAGATTGAACTAAGACCACTTTGTAGGCAAACATGTGGTCAAACCATTATACCACCACAATTCAACAATTTGTACCAGTTATTAAAATCAGATGTCAAAAAGCTAATGTGCTTATATGTCAACTATCCCCCATACTGAAACATCCAAATGTACCTATGTCTACAAAACGACAGATAATAAACAGCATATTTACACCAGCCCTATGCTATGAATGTCAAACTTTGGACATTATTCAAATCACACTTACGCAAAATCAACACCAGAGGATAGCTGCCAACTTAATGTGAAAAAAATTCATGCCCAAAGTGCCACTTATTGGACGCTGGAGTGCCAATTATTCCTCGCTTGATGGCAAAAGTAGAAGATGATGATGATGATGATGATTAAAATATTTCTCCAGAGCTGAACTTTGAACCCAGGATATGACTGCACAAGAGAAAAAGAGAGAGAAAAAATATGTATGTGTGGGTGTGCGTATGTTCTCAGATCTGTTTGGCAATCTGGACCAGGCGGCGGAATCATACGGCATTAAGAGCTACGGCGTGTCCATGACAACCTTGGAAGAGGTCTTCCTGAAATTAGGTGAGTGGTCATCATGTATCTTTATGTTAGATTAGAATCAGCTAAGTTGGTGTATATCTGGTTATTATATTATGTAGTCTTTACTTTAGATTACATTTCGCTTACTTCTGCTCCTCAACTTCTGCTTCTCTTTCATTCATTCTAATAGCCATGTGCCAGTTAACCTGGTTCTTATGATGACGATTCATGTCCTGTCACATCCAGCTCAACTTCTGGCATATTTCATTGGAATAAATTATGCAGAATTTGTAGCTTTGTAATTCTGTCTCACTTTCATCTGTGATAGGCTAGTATTTATTGCATACCTGTTTTTATCTTGTTATAACTGCAGTGTTGTTCACTATCTCCAATTTTGACTGTTGTTATCATTGCAATCTTGTGCTCTTATTAATATTCAGTCTCATCATCTCATCTCATTGAGGTGAAGCATAAAAAGTGGGAGAGTTACTGTTTATGGGCTTCATGTATCGAGTATTAACTTGTATGTGAATCTTCTCTACTATGAAACATGTGATTCTGATAACTCACTAAGGTGTAGGGTTGCCAGATACACGGGCACCAAAAGGAGGACATAATAAGATTTTAAAAATAGGACAAAGAACATATTGAATATTTCATTTGAATCGTTCCAGATTAAACCCACAATCAGTACAATTTTATTGGCTGCCAATAAGTGTTTCTTGCTCTTAGTGAACCAACCAAGAAATAATCATGTTAAAAAATAAATATAAATTCAATGGAGGCATTTTTCAAAATGCTAAAAAACATGATTTAAACAGCCGATTGTACAATTATTACCTTATAATCTTTATTAATTACTCATAAAATATATTTTAAAAACATAAAATATAAGAACAGCCGGACATTTTAAAGGTTTTTGCCATCTTTGCCTGCCTATCGGGCCTACTAAGGGGTGTGAATGACAAAACGAAACGTGCCACTGGTAAGCTTACTGAAGACAAAGACAAAGACAAACCGACATGTTTTATATCTTGTGCAGTTTTATCTGGTAGTTCTCACAGGAAGTTCTGTACAGCCTACTTCTGGCAAGTTTCTGTCACAGCTGTAGGCTACTATTCTTCATCATGTGCCATGTCATTAAGTGTGGGCAGTCATGTTTCACCATCTCACACAATCACCAGAGTAGTATTCTTGTCCCGTCCATGTGCCATGTAGTCAAGCCATTCAGATATTTATTTCTCTGCCTTTCCCTTGTTCTTTTCCCCTCAAACTTGCCAGTCATCACCAAGTTCTCCAGTTTATTTTTCTCGTAACGTGCCCAAAAGATTTTGACTGTCTTCGTCTAATTTCTCTTATCAGTTTATGTTTTTCATCATCTTCTTGTAGAACTTGCTCAGTGGTTTTTCTGTCTGTCCATGGTGTTCTTTGTATTTTCCTCAGAAACCACAATTCCATGGCCATCAGATGTTTTTAAGCTTGTCTGCTCATTGTCCACGTTTCACATTCATACAAAAGAACAGGTTCTTTGTAGCATCTCAACACTTTTTCTCATTGCAAATGACATCTTTTTATTGGTCAGTATGGTTTAAATCTTGCCAAAGGCAATAATAAATTGTCAACGGGAATGATTCAACCGCATTAAGAGCACAGCTGACTAAAGGGGATGGAATGGATGTCAGACCATCTCACTTCATAGGCAATTTATGGATAGATGTCTGGTGATTGCCTGCACAACCCAACTTCTGTTTTTACTTGTGTACTGAATATAAAGTGGGGGTTATAGCAGCACTAGATTTCAACAGAAAACAGCAAGTTTAATGGTTTGGCCACGTAACTAGGATACCAACTAACAGTATACCACAACAAGCAATGATGTACAGACCAAATGGAAGCAGAGGAATAACCTGGCCATGTAAACGATGCATGAACTCTGCTATTCCTTGTCCATCATTTACATGGCCAGGCCATTTAAGCTCACAGCTTTGAGCTTTGTTCTTAAGTCATTATCAAATGATCAGGGATTCACAGCCATATGTTACCATAGGAAACATACATATTCTCAAAATGTTAGCTTTTATTTGTGTGCTGGTATTGTGCCACATGTTTTTAATGCTGTTTAATGAAGTTGCTTCTTCCTGTTATCCCTTAATGGATTATAGGCCCTGAACCAACTCGAGGCCACCCATTCTATCATTTTGCTGTGATTGGTTGGATTTTAAAGCTGATATTCTCTATAGGATGAGTTGGCCAGCCTCAAGCAAAACCCTTCTTAAATCTCCTTATAACATCATGGTAGGCAACAGTCTGACTATTCTTTGCTTCCTGCAGGGGCCTCTGTAACATACCGGCAAATTAAGTCAATACTTAGTAATAATTATAGAATTTGTAAATTGTTGCAGACAGAATGCCATTCTATTTCATTTATTTTTTTTTCCATTAAATAAACAGAAGCAGATGAGTCTGAGGATAATGAGGATGATAACGGCGGAGAAATAAATGAAGATTTTCTGACAGACTATAATAGTGTAAACATGGACAAACATGGTGACACCGCAGATTCCATCGGAAGGTCCACAGTGCGTGGCAGTGATTTAACCAAACAAAGATTCTGGACTTTGATGAAGGTAAGCCGGCGGTAGTGCTGATTGATTTACTGATTAATTCCTCTAAACAGATTCCATCCAAGGTAACAGGCTCTATCTAACGATGGATAGTTTTTTTTTTCCTAATAATTTTGCCAGGGGAGTGACCTTACAGCCTACTGTTTGCAAATTCCAACTCTCATGGAAGTTTTAACATGCAAAACTGGCACATGCGACCTTCTGTTTTTCATCCCTGTCTGAGAAAATGAAGACTCTGATCTCACTACCCATGCGATCAGTGGGGCGTGTGACAGCATTAGATAACAATGGTTCTTGGAAAATGTCCCAGCTCCACGCTGAGATCCAACCTGATACTCTACAAGCCTATGGTGGACACATCGTGACCTCACAGCCACAGCCATCTTCTCCTCCTCCTCTGAGTAATTGTACTTTGGTGGCTATCACATTTTTTAATTTCTGTGAAAGGGTGTTTTCCACATCACATATTTATGAGTTTCTGTGAAAGGCTGTTGTCCATGTCACATATTTATGAGTTTCTGTGAAAGGCAGTTTTCTACATCACATACGAGGAAGCTTCAAATGAAAACCTAAAATGTTTTTTGGTTTTATTTTGGTGAATATATTCTGAAAAAGAATGAACAAATGTATTGTTTTTCAATGTAGGCACCACTACGTTCATTGCAAGTCCTCCAGCGCTGATAAAGTGCTTGGATTCAGGCAGAAATATATTCTTTTGGCCACATGTGTAATCACTTCGTGCACCACCTGCTGTACCTCTTCATCAGACCGAAAAGTTTTGAAACTTCCTACTCCACTCATACTGATAAAAAAAACACACACAGATAACAGAACACTGCTTCTCTTTGGTGCATGTCAAAAGTTGGATGGCCATCACTAAACTGTCCCTATGATGTCACTGTGTTCATCTGTACCATGATGCCACTGCTAAACACTCTTGACATCCTTCACAACAATATTTACAGGTTACTAGACAATGGCATTGTTATTGTAATTTCTATCACACTTTTAAGGTTTTCATTTGAAGCCCTCCTCACATTTATGAGTTTCTGTGAAAGAGTGTTTTCCTGTCTTAGTATTCACCATAATGTAACATGGGAACCGGGGTGTGGCAGTTGCTAGCATGCTTGTCTGACAATGTGGCGGTAGTGTGTTCTATTCCTCATTGAGACGTGGCTGTTTAAATAACTGTCCTGTGTTCCCAGATAAGCCCGGTCTAAAATTGGCACCAGGAAGTCTTCTCGTGGCCACATGAAATTGATCAAATCATCCCAAGTGCTGATTTTTGTGTGTGCATATCCTATTTACAGGACATCGCTGTCAACACCAGCATTTTACTGTTGTTGTTGATGTTTTGGCAAGTTTACGTTCAGTAGTTTGCCATTGCTTTCTGAATGACTGGCTCCCATACCAATACGTTAAAACCCAGCGCAACGCGGTCTGCTGCCAAATTGGTTGCAGCTGTGTTTCGAATGCGAGTAAGCAGGCTTACGAATTGCGTCCATAAGCCCTTAGCCACGAAGACCGGCAAGTGCTGATTGGTCAATAAAAATAGGTGATTGGCACCATCTACCCAATATGCCTCATGGTGTGAAAGTGGGTGTTTTGATTAGTTTACAAATAATGTGTTGTAAAGTCTAAATACATGTTTGTACTGATATCCGGAGAAGCGGCAAAAAAATCTAGAAACATTTTGTTTGGCTATGATGAGAGCAAGCAACAGAGATGTGGTTCCTGAGACGAATGTTGCAAATACCTTGGACCGCCTGAGTAACTAACAATGATTGCCTGAAACAGGCTAATGAAACTAAAACATTACATACAACAATAAGAAAGAGGCAGAGGCAGACCAAGAGAAATGAGGCTGGATGAATTGAGACGGTGGCATGGAGGAATATCATCAGCAGAGTTGATCCAGAACACCAAAGACCGAGATCTGAAGAGAGACATGAACGCCTACGCGAGCTGGCAGGGCACTTGATGATGATGGTGACAGTGACGTTCTGCTATAGACCCACTACATGATGATGCTACTCATCTTCTAAACCACATTTATCCTCATTTTTAAGTTGTCATTATTCAGTGTTTTTTTGTTTTTGTTTTCAGATCAGATTTAAACTGAAACTGCGTGACAAAGAATCTGCATTTGCCCAAACTTTGCTGCCTGTAGTCTTTGTCATTCTTGGCTTGGTCATTTTAAAAACAAATGAAGTCTCGCTCTCACAGAACCTAAACCCGCTTTTCTTCAATCCCATTGGTTATGTCAGACCTACAGTAGTTCCTGGCCAGAAACCACCATCATTTCTTGTGTTTGATGCTGTCAGTAAGTACATTCTATTCTATTCTATTCTATTCTATTCTATTCTATTCTATTCTATTCTATTCTATTCTAAACTGTTGAATTATCTCTATTCTTTTCTGTTGACTCTGATTTATTCTTTCCTGTTGATTCTATTATGAACTGTTCAGTTATATCTATTCTTTTCTGTTCTTCTCTGTTCATTCTGGTTTATTATATTCTTTCTTTTATTCACTCTATTCTGTTTATTTTGTGTGTGTGTGTTATTCAATCAGTTCTATTGTGTTATGTTTTCATATACCATATTATATTTATTCTGTTCAGTTCCAGCATGTTCTATTTAGTTGTATCCTATTCTGTCTGTTCTGATCTATCTTGTACCATTTCCGAAGTACAAGATAGGTCAAAACAGGCAGATGTGGCCAGAGAAAGCTTTAACAAAATCTATGGTGCTCCTGTATAGACATGGAGTAGACAGTGGCCTTCATCCTGGCAACAGGACTGCTGATGTAGCATGACCAGTAACATGAACCATACCACATGCCAGTCGGCCCTTTGGTGACGTGTTTGATTCATTCAGAACATGACCATACCACATGCCAGCCGGCCTATTGTCACGTATTTGATTCATTCAGAACATGACCACACCACATGCCAGTCGGCCCTTTGGTCACATGTTTGATTCATTCAAAACATGACCATACCACATGCCAGTCGGCACTTTGGTCACGTGTTTGATTTATTGATATGTATTTGTTTACATTAACCTGATCGTCCAGGTCAACTCAGCCTAAGAAATGGGAACCAGGAAATGTTCGGCAACCTAAAGATGGCCTTATACATTACTTGTTTTGAATCTTACTTGTACTTTATAACAGTACAATATAACAGTACTTGTACATTATATCATTGGCCATTTCTGCCTTGACAGATGATAGTTTGTTACATTGTGCTTCAAAAAGGCTTAATAACTACAACTTATGGCAGTGGTGAATGTTGCTGATAAAACCAATTCATGCTGTAAATGTTCATCCACAGTGGATGTATGTGAAAACATGGTAATTTCCACCATCATGCACTATCTTACGTTTCTTGAACATTATAACAGTGCAATATAACAGTACTTGTACTTTATAACAGCACAATATAACAGTACTTGTACATTATAACAGTACAATATAATAGTACTTGTACATTATAACAGTACAATATAACAGTACTTGTACTTTACAACAGTAAAATATAACAGTACTTTAAATTATAACAGTACAATATAACAGTACTTATACATTATAACTAGGGCTGTACCGGATTCAAATTTTTTAAATCCGGCTGATTTTAGCCGGATTTATGAAGTGAGATCCGGCCGGAGCCAGATTTACAAATAAAAAAATAAAAATAAAATAACGTACTACATCACTTGACTTAGGTGAGTGGAGTCACTCGACTGTTCATTACTGCAGTTCATTACTATAGACATGACAATGATGACATATACTCATATTAAATCATTTAAATGTAAAAAATTACATTTACATTAGAATAAGTAATTAAGTAATATTAAGTTCCATAAGTTCAAGATGAAACATAATACATAAGCACATAATGCTAATTTAGTAATTTTAATTTTTAGTTTTCAGTTTCAGGTTTTAGTTTTCACATTGTTTTCAGTTGGCAAATTGGCAGCTCAGTTACAACTCACAACAACAGTACATTGAACAGATTGAATTTATTGAAATACATTCATTCAGTAATTTCACTATTTCAGTCAGTCAGTCTTCATTATGGCTGTGAAGTTGAACTCTCAGAGTCAAGAAGGGACGAGTTGTATTTCAGGAAAATCAATGTCTCCGCATTTTGTGGTAAAAGGCTACTACGGTGGTCAGTGATAATGTCTCCTGCAGTACTGAACAGCCTTTCCGATGGCACACTTGTAGGTGGTGGTGCAAGAAATGCCTGCGCCAGTTTAGCCATACTTGGAAATCTTTGCTTATTGGCATGCCACCATGAAACTGGATCTGACTGTCGAGTTTGAAGTGGCTCTGACAGGTACTGTGTCACCTCAGTGTTAATGCTGTTGCCTTCGGCACTTGCAGAACGATCTGTGGTGGGATTTTCCTTGACAATTGTGTCAAAACAGCTCCATAGGCTGGACTCGTACTGTGTGGCAGTGCTCACAGAAGTCAAAACACTAGTACTACTACTACTACTAGTAGCTGATGGATCCTGTGGACTGACTGTGTTTGCTGAATCAATAATGGAGTTAGCTGCTAACAGCAGATGGGCTCATGCATCACTTCTACCACGTTCGGAGAAGAAGCACAGCTTGAATCGAGGATCCAGTAGTGTGGCACAGGTGTAAATACTGTTGGATTCAATGTCCGCAAATCTGCTGCTAACAGCTTCAAGCAGGGCTGCTTTCATAGTTTTGATCCCAGCATCACTACCTTCTTTCTGGAGGAAAGCCATGAGTGTTTTCACTAATGGGATCACAACTGATATTGATGCCTGAGCTGCACTTATTTCACGTGTGATTTCTTCAAATGGTGCCAAAGTAGCTACCACATTCTCCGTGACTGCCCACTGTTGTGCCGTTAGCCCAGTTACCGAATCAATTTCAAAATTTTCAACACAGTACAGGCTGATGCTGCGCCGTTGTTCTAACAGACGTCGTAACATATAGAACGTTGAGTTCCATCGTGTTGTCACGTCCTGGATAAGCTGATGTTGTGGTAGGTTTAATTCATTTTGAAGTTTATGCAAACGACTGGTTGCTGAAGAAGAGTGTTTGAAATGTCCTACCAATTTTCTTCCAGTACTGATGATGCCAGCAACATACTTTTGACTCAAAAGACCATCACGCACACACAGCTGCAGTGTGTGTGCAAAACATCCAACTCTTGAATAGCTGCCATCACGAAAGCATTTGGCAATGTTGAATGCATTGTCTCTCACAACAACATGGTACTTCTCACATGCAATTGACCACTCATCCAGCATCATTTCAAAATGTGCAAGCAAGTTTGTGGCCGTGTGATGTTCATCAAATGCAGTACAATGGAAGACTACACTGCGGTGAACGAAGGAGTCTGTTAACCAATGGCCAGTGAGGCCCATAAATGACTGAGTGGTGTGTTCAGCTGTCCACGTATCTGTTGTGAATGATATGTAATCAGTGTCAGATATCATTGCTGCAATTTTTACCTTCAGACGTTTACGCATGTCAGGAATGACATGTTCAGCAAAGTACTTTCTTGAAGGCAATTCATACCTTTTTTTCATTGTATGCATCAACTCTCTGAAACCTGGTCGTTCCACTACTTGAAAAGGCTCCATATCTATGGCTATCATTCGGGCTACGGCAGCATGAATGCGTTTAGCATTGGGATTGTTGATGTCCCAAATTTTGGCCCTGTCCCATGCCTGCACAATTGACTGCTGGGTACTGCTGCTTGCTTTGTGCAAACACGGTCCCAGATTCATCATAGATGTGGTCGCCAATACACTGGCCTCCAGTGATGCTTTCTTTTCCATCATTTCGTCATAGCTTTTCCTGTGCATTGATCGCAAATGGGTCTGCATTGATGATGTTGAGAAGTCTTTGGGGCAATCTGATCGTCCACGCGATAACTGTTTGTCACACAACTTACATATTACCTTTGCTGAATCCTCGTCTTTAACCTTGAAGTAATCCCAAACGGCGCTGTATGACTTAGATTTTGATGCCATTTTATTTTATGGGCAAGACCAAAGAAATTTACGAAAATAAGAAATATTCAAGTCCCACAAACTCATGAAGTAATGCACCATTAAAATTCAAAATGTGTGTTTTTTTCTTAAAATTCTTATTTACATCAGTGAGAACTAGTAAACCGGAAGTGCTACTGTGCTATTGCCTAAAATTCGGCTTGGCCTCATGAAACATGTACAGAAAATTCACGTGACTAGGCAACACAAATCCGGCCTAAATCCGGCAAAATTGGGCCGGAGCCGAAGCCGGATTTGTAAAAATGGCCGGATTCCGGATTTGCCGGAGCCGGAGCCGAAATCCGGTACACCCCTAATTATAACAGTACAATATAACAGTACTTGTACTTTATAACAGTACTGTATAACATTACGTGCACATTATAACATTATATTATAACTTTACTTATTTTGAACCTTACTTGTACTTTATTACAGTACAATATAGCAGTACTTGTACTTTATAACAGTACAATATAACAGTACTTGTACATTATAACAGTACATTATAACTTGTTTTGAACCTTAATTGTACTTTATAACAGTACAAGAGTTAGGAGGAGAACGGAGCACTTATGGGTTACACCCGTGTGCTGTGATGTTGATTCATCGACTAAACTAAACTAGCACAAGCACATTTAAACAGAACATAGCAACACATTAAAATAGAACATAACAGCACTTTAAAAGCAGCACATTACAACAGTCTGTTTGCTGTGACAACATACCGACTGACTGTTGTAAATTTTGTCTGCTGCACTTGTCAAATGCACTTTACAGATAACACAGGCTCACAGACAGTCATATCCAACTGGAAGAGGCAGTATGCTGTTGACACATATATGGCTGGCTCCAAGAATACTTCTGACGTGGCACCTCATTATCTTGGAGTTCAAATTGACAGTGTTACTGGACAAGTAAGTGTTTGTTCTCATATCTGCTGTTTTTTCCCAGTTGTGTCAGAATTAAACTTTTTTTCTCAGTTGCATAACATTTTGTCTGTTAAATCATTGTGGCAAAATAATTAGTTTCAAATGTCAGAACTGAGAAACTTCAAAGTGGTGTGGTAATTTTGGTTATATGGGGAAAAGTTAAGGCCCTTGTGCTGTAGATACAGGGATATCATGTGCCTCACTTTGAGCCCCAGGGAGATCTGTGTTAGCTTTATGGAACCACATGAAGACTTCTGCCATATATCCTTGCCATACTTCCCGTGTGTTGCCGGGCACCATAAGGGAAGCAAAGAATAGCAACACTGTAGCGTACCACGAATGTCGTAAGAGGCGACTAAGGAGGCTTGATAGTTCTGTTGCCCTGCTACTGAGTGAGTGCGGGGCGCGGCACTGTGAGCTGTGAGTTTCGTGTGAAATGCTTTTGAATCTGCTCGAGGTGTTTTGGAACATGACTGCATGTTCAGAGCGATGGCAGATGGCTATGTCCCAGAGTTGACTGGGTTTTGCCTTATGCAGAAATGCGTGGCTGCTGGGCTTCTGGTTGACTGCCACTACCATCGACGATGAACTGTATTTTCGTGAACTGTGTGGGTGAACATCTAGGAAACATCCAGATGAGAAAATGACTGCCGATTCCATCAGAGATGAACTGGGTGTTTTGTGGGGGACTATTATGTTGACATTCTGGCGGCGGCATTATGCACAGTGTATCTGTGCGGGCTGTTGTTTGTCGATATTCCTGTCTTTTCCACTTTTCACATTGGGCAGTGGGGAGCATTTTGTGTGATATTCACTGGAACAGGAACAGAGCATAATGGGGACGACCCGTTGCTTTGAAGTTGGAACTGTGACTAACTAACTAACTAACTAACTAACTAACTAACTAACTAACTAACTAACTAACTAACTAACTAACTTGCCATACACCATAGGTAAATGGCCAACATAGAACTGAACTGCAGAGGATCTCAGAGCTGATGACCCCCTAGAGGTGCATTGATCAGAAATTATATGTAGAAAAGTCTCAGGCACTCATCAGCCAACCCCAAAATCACGAGTAAATTATGTCCATTAAAGGTGTGTTCATCAGCCAACCCCAAAATCACGAGTAAATTATGTCCATTAAAGGTGTGTTCTACATATTTCACAAGTGGGTTCTAATGTTCATCAAGTGTGATTTCTACTACATGACAATTAGATTCTGTCCATGAAGCAGAAATCCTACTGAGATCTTTGGAATGTCCTACAAAACTGCCCACGAAGGCTAACCCTATCAACAAATGCCTGGAAGAAGTTAGATGTGTCAGTCAGAAGGTGTGTCAGTTGGAAAGTGCAAATATTGTAGCTCTGTTGTTGCTTGCTTGCTTGTGTTCGTTGGCTTGAGCTCCAACGTGAAGTCCTGTATGTCGGATGAAGGCATCCTGTTGTCCAACATCAGTGAGATGTCATAAAGGACCTGAGGTTTGCGTGAGTATCCGTTGTCCCATGCCTGGCTTATTGGTGTGCAGGCTGGTGGTTCCTCGCCGCACAGGCAGACACTCTCCGACTTCGGAGGAATCGGCGATCCTACTGACTTTAGCCAGGACCCCGAAGGGACCTGTTGCCCAGGACGCTCGACGAGGACGCGTCAATAGGTCTTGGCCAGTATATAACCCAGCCCTGGTGCCTTTGAAACACCTTTGCGTCCCTAGCTCTGTTGTAAACAAACACATCATAATTATATCTGAAACAAAAATATCAGGGGAATAAAGAAGAAGAATATGACATTTCAGGAAAGTTATTGTTAAGACTTTATCTTGTCTTTCTTATTATTTGTATAAAAGTTGACCATGATATATGTGGGGATTCTAGTATGCACACAATTGGATCCTTACTCTTACCAGGAGTTTGTTTACTGTGTTATGTGATCTATTGGAGCTGACTGGAGCACTTATAAGTGTGTCAGCATGCATTGAAGGTAGTCCTCGACAAATCAAACCAGTTGCAGTTCATGTTGGTCATTCTGACCTTCAATTTCAGCAGTAATATGGCAGTTCACCTGTATCTTTAGTTGTATGCAAGCTGAGCTTTTGTTTTTAGTTATAAATAAGTTGTCCTTTTCTCTCTTTACAAAGTAAGAGTTAAAAAGTAAGTTTCCCATTGTACCAAATACTGTTAATAGATTGAATCAAATTCTTGAAGGATCATAAACTTGATTGATAAAAATAAATATAATACCATGGTTGACAATTGGCTGTAACAAAGCCATGTTGGTTCATTCCATGCTCAGGATAAAATACACCACCAGATATAATGGTTCTGAAGTTGTTACAAAGTTCTCCTTGATATTTGATGGAAGATGAACAAACAGTGTAAAGACAGAAATAGACACTTTCGAAATGTGAATATGAACACAATTTGTTGCCCTTATCTAAGCACAGGTATCTATCAACTACTCTGGTATTAAGGGGCAGCATAACTTCCTTGTGTCCAGAGCTCGCATTAATACCTAACCTCATTGGAAAGTGCACGTGTAATAATTTCTTCCCCCAACATTAATAATATCTTAAAGTTATGTTTAATTTCTCCTTCAGAAATTGACATCATTATGTTTACTTGCTCCTGCAGAATCTAACAGACTTTGTTGTACTGTACAATGACAGCGCTGTGCATTCCATCCCCATCATCATCAACATGGCTACTCAGAGCATTTTGAACAGCTCAAACCTCAACAGTTCCATTAATGCGGTCAGTCTACCCTGGCCTTCCCTATCTGAGAAACTCTCCTACAGTGCTGGATCTATGTTTTCTGCTCTGCTTGTTGGACTGGCCTTCATTCTGAGTATCCCTGTCTTCTCTGTTGAAATTGTGAAGGATCGAGAGGTAATTTTATCTGTGTGAAACTAAGCCACTGTGAGCTGATTTTTATATATTTTATATTATTAGAGATTATGAAGTAAATTTATCTGTTTGCAGCTGTTATGAACTTATGTGATTTTGTATATCTGAAATTGTTATATTGAGATAATTTGATCTTTATGATATGGACTTACGTGATTTTGTGTATATGAAATTGTTAGACATTATGATATAATTTGATCTGTGTGATATGGGCTTATATGAATTTGTGTATATGAAATTGTTAGACATTATGAGATAATTTGATTTGTGAGCTGAGCAGAGCAGGGCACTCACTTGTCCTGAGCAAAGAAATATTATAGGAGAGAAGCCAGAAAGCTAAGAAAAATTGGATGACTGAAGAAATCTTAAAGTTGATGGCCAAAAGAAAACAGAGTAAAAGAAAATTTAATTACATTATATTAAAGATACAAAAATATGCACAGACAAATCAGTAAGCTCACAGGAAGAAAAATAAGAATAAATACAGGGTGTTTAAAATCAAAAACAGGAAAGATATTATTGGAGGAAGATGCTATAATGAAGAGGTGGAATGAGTACATAAGAGAATTATATGATGGAGAAAGGGCAGAATTAACAGAAGAAAGTAACTTAGAAGGTCCACCTATTCTAAAAGAAGAAGTTGCTGACTCTATCAAACATATGAAGAATGGAAAAACAGCTGGGCCAGATGGAATCACAATAGAAGAATTAGAAGTAATGGGAGAATTTGGAGTAGATGTATTAACCAAAATGTTGAATGGTATTTACAGCAGTGGATATATACCCAGTGATATGCTGAAATCTGTATTTATATCTATACCAAAAGACCAGGAGCAATTAAATGCGAAGATTTTCGTACAATTAACCTCATAAACCATGTCGCTGAACTTCTTACTCAGAATTATAATGATTGATTGATTTAGGAACCGACATCACAGCATTTGGGGCATTCCCATAAGCGCTCTGTCCCCATCCTCAGCAGCCAGCAAAGAGTTCCAACACCAATAGTACCAGTAGCAATCTGATTATATGTCTGTCTCGCCTTTCCTCTGAGCCTCGAGCGTCGGCCAGATCCCCTCGTCACTCATCGCTGTCTCATTATTGTCAGACCATGGTGATCCATTTGCTCCTCCGAGGTGTACACGTGCTCCCACAAGGCCGCAACCACATCTGCCTTGTCATGCATCAATAGTCCACCAAGTTTTGCAGAGCCAGCCAGTCTGTCTGCCTGTTCATTCCCCAGCACACCGGCATGCCCCGGAGAAAAGATCCAGGTGATGCTTGCCACCCATGACAGAATCATAATGAGAAGAAACAAGAAAGAAAATCAAAATGGAAATTGGTGAAGAACAGTATGGATTTGTGGAGGGAAAGGGCACAAACAATGCAATATATACATTATGGACACTATTATAAAGATCAACAGAGACACAGAAAGACATATATTTGTGCTTCATAGATTATACTAAGACTTTTGATTAAGTAAAACATGATGAAATGATTAAAATGTTGGAAGATATTAACATTGATGGGAAAGAATAATAAAAAAAAATATTTACTGGAACCAAGTAGCGGCAGTTAAAATGGGAAATAAAGAAGGAATTTATGAAAAAGCTGAGGCTGGGAGTAACGACGGGTGTGTTTTGTCACCGGATCTCTTTTCCCTCTATAGCATAGTAATAATAAGAGAGATCAATGAGAAGCCAGGAATAATATTCGGAGGTTATAATATAAACAATATACGCTATGCAGATGACACCTTATTGATGGCGGATAATGCAAAAGATCTACAACAATTGTTGGACATTGTAGTAACAGAGAGTGCAAAGAAAGGACTCTCCTTGAATATAAAGAAAAGAGTAATAATGGTGATATTGTGAACAGTGGCGGTCGACATACAACCAAAGTAAAAACAGGTAAAAAAAAAAGCATACCATATTCCCTTAACTATCAGAACAGGCAATGTACGCACCCTACTTGATAGAGATGGCATGTCGGGCGTAGAGAGACAAACAGCACTGATTGGGAGAGAGTTGGGCAGGTACAACATCGACATTGCAGCCTTGAGCGAGACACGACTTGCAGAAGAAGGGCAAGTCTGTGAAATAGGTGCCGGCTACACATTCTTCTGGAGTGGAAGGAAAAAGCAAAGAAAGATGCCAGTCCGGTGTGGGATTGCCATTAAGTCGGCCCTGGTTGGCATACTAGCTGAATTTCTGAAGACTATAAATGACAGGCTTATGACCATTAAGTTACCCCTTAAGTAACTATTGTGAGTGTCTACGCACTAACCATGACCAATGAAGATGACGTCAAGAACAAGTTCTCTGAGGACCTGCACAATGTGTTAACATCTGTCCCCAAAGGAGACAAACTTATACTCCTTGGGGACTTCAATGCCAGAGTAGGCAAGGACGCCACCTCTTGGAGTGGCATCATTGGGAAGTACGGAGTCGGAAATTGTAACAGCAATGGACTCTTCCTCCTTCAAACATGTGCCAAACACGATCTCCTGATCACTAACACAATTTTACGTCTTCCCATGAGAAATAGGACATCATGGATGCACCCTCGCTCGGAACACTGGCACTTTATTGACTATGTCATTATCAGGAGGAGTGACAGACAAGATGTTTGGGTGACAGAATCCATGTGTAGTGCTGAATGTTGGACAGACCATCGTCTGATTATTTAAAAAATAAATATGCACATCAAACCACCACGGCATCCTCAAAGGGTAAAAGTGCAAAAAATAAGCAACTAAATGTCACCCGCCTCAACAGTAAAAAACGCAGCTGTCGTTTGAAAATATGCTGGATGACCACCTCAAACCCAGTGCTGCAGTTAAATAAGACGCAGAAACAGAGTGTAGAGCACTAAAGGACAAAATTTACAACACTGCTATGGAAATCCTGAGAAAATTCTGAAGAAATCAACCAATTGCTGGCCAAGAAACACCTCCACAAGGCATATTTGAATGACTTAAAATCAACATAAAAAAGATGCCTTTGGAGAGTAGTGCAGCAGAAAACTTTGGAAAAAGGGGGGTCTCCTGGCTGAGCAACAAAGCTGATGAGATTCAAGGCTTTGCTGACTGACATGATATAAAAAACTTCTACGACTCACTGAGGGCAGTCTATGGTCCTAAATCACCAGACATACTTCCTCCTCCTTAATGCAGATGGGGAAACATTGGTCACCGATAAGAAAGAAATCCTTCAATGCTGAGCAGAGCATTGCCATCCATCCATCCATCATGCTCCGTGTTCCTGTCTCGACCATGCCACATGGCCAAGCCATCCAAGTATTTGCGTCTCGGTCTTCCCCTTAATCTCTTCTCTTCGATCTTAATTGCAACTTCCTTCTTCGATGATGAAACCATCAACTGCCTTCCTCAAGTTCCCACTAATGATACACTTGATGACCTGCCAACCATACTGGAAGTAAACAAAGCCATCCAGCAACTTTCCAGCGGCAAGGCGTCTGGTCCTGACTCCATTCCGGCAGAGATATACAAAGCAGGTGGACCAGTTCTAACAGAGCAGCTTCACCAAGTCTTTATAAACATATGGGTGAATGAGACCATGCCACAAGATTTCAAGGACGCGTCAATAGTCCACCTTTACAAACATAAAGAAAACCGCCAATCCTTGACAACCACAAAGGAATCTGCTTACTCTCAATTGCAGGGAAGACACTCGCCAGAATTCTTCTCAATCGCCCCACAGCCCATCTTGACCTAGGTCTTCTTCCTGAGAGTCAGTGTGGCTTCAGAAAAGAACGAGGAACTGTTGACATGATTTTTGCTGCAAGGAAGCTGCAAGAGAAATGTCAGGAACAGAACTGCGAAATGTTCTCCACTTTCATTGACCTTACCAAGGCTTTTGATATAGTCAGCAGAGAAGGACTGTGGAAGATAAAGACGAAATATGGCTGTCCACAAAAGTTTGTCCAAACAGTACGGTTATTTCATGATAGTATGCAGGCAAGAGTACAGGAAAATGGTGAGCTGTCTGAGCCCTGTCCTGTCACCAATGGAGTGAAGCAAGGCTGTGTCCTGGCACCAACACTGTTACGCCTCATATTTTCAGCTATGCTCACGAATGCCTTCGAAAATGACGACACTGGAATAGACATCAACTACCACATGGATGGAAAGTTGTTCAGTCTCAGAAGGCCGAAAGCTAAAACCAAAACTAACAGCAACACCGTCAGAGAGCTCTTGTTTGCTGATGATTGAGCTCTATATGCCAACTCAGAGGCAGAGATGAGAGCATTTTATGTGATATTCCCTGGCACAGGAACGGAGAATAATGGGGATGACCCATTGCTGTGAAGTCGGAACCGCAACTAACTAACTAACTATTATGCACAACAATAAGAAAGAGGCAAGCAGCTTTCTTTGGTCATGTGATGAGAAGAGAGGCATCGGAGAACATCGTGACAAATGGAAAGATTGAGGGGATGAGATGCAGACCAAGGGAAATGATGTTGGATGGATTAAGATGATGACATGGAGGAATTTCATCGGCAGAGTTGATCCAGAAAACTAAAGATCGAGGTCTGTGAAGAGTCCATATGCCTACGTCAGCCGGCATGTCACTTGATGATGATGATAAGCAAAAAAAAATAGTTAGGGCCAACATATGCTATGTATGTTACTCTGAAATTGTTAGGAATAAAAATAATATCTCACTCTGAAACCCTACCAGACCGCTGAAACCTATTTTTCGGTAATTTCCTAATCTGCCATTATACCGCTGTACCCAATTTTCAGTATTTTGCCTAGTACGTGAAAAAAAGCGTTACAAACTAAAAATAACCAACCAGTCATGGTCAAACCTCATGGTTAGCCATTGCAAATGTCTTCCCCCATAGGTTTGAATTGACTTTGGTTTAACGCGAAAAAATTCTGTAAATTCCCAATGAAACGTAGGCTGATGAACCAAGCACTTCAACAAGAAAGCGAAGTAGGTCTAGGATTTTCACAGTCCAACAGGTGATCGATACTTTGTTTATTCAGACTGGATTGGCACACAAAGGTGGAATATTGGCGCTAGATGAAAGGTAGACCTATTTTCTACAATGTCTCCAAGTTACAAATTATTCTAACCACTTGTTTGCATTAACTAACATTTTTCTATATCAGGTTGGGTTTTTTCCTCTTTAATGCTCAGGAGCCCAGGTAATAGGGACAGTTAGGTTCAAGGCCTCAGGTCTGGTAGGGTTAAGGACAGAGAGATAGTTATCTCACTTTGAAATTGAAGGAAAATTGAATTATCATCACTATCATGTGCCCTGCATTCATGTTTCTCTACAGATCTGTCCTTGATTTTCTGGATCAGTTTTATTGATATTATTACTTCATGCTACTATCTTAGACCATCAAGCATAATTTCTCTTTGTCTACCTCTGCCTCTTCTACCTTGATCGTTTCAGTTGTCACAGTGTTCTTCAGTGCCTCTCTTCTCATTATATGACTAAACAACATTGTCTCTTTCTTACAGTTGAGAATAATGTTCTACATTCATTAGCCTCTTCCTGGCAATCATTGTTAGTTTACCCTGGCCGTCCAGGGTACTCAAAACATTTATCTCAGATAACACATCTTTGCCGCCTCCAAACTCTAAGTTAGTCATTCACATTCAAAGATTCACTACTACACAGTAGCACAGGTTGAATATAATATTTCAGCACTCTCTTTGTGACATTCAATGAAATTGCTTTGTCACACAAGATACCTCTTCTAAAATGCAGCTTTTGCTTGGCCTATTCAGCTCGTACAACACAGACTGGTATAGAAAATCTAATAACCTCAACCCAATTGAATAGTGAAAATCACAACTTATATCTTAACATAGCAAAAACAAAGATAATGCATACAGATAAAACCACTATGGAGAAAGAAATATATGTTAATGAGGAAAAATTGGAGGTGGTGGAACATTTTGAATATCTTGGGTCATTGATTACCAGCAACGGTGACACAATGAAGGAAATTAAACGACGACTATCAGTTGCTCTTCAAAGACTAAAACAACTGAATAAATTATAGAATGGGACAGACAGAACTACAAAAATTAGGTTTTTAAGAGCATGCATCTTTCCCATTGCAACATATGCCTGTGAGACCTGGACACTTACTAAATAAGCTGAACAGCACATAAATGCCTTTGAATATAAATGTTATAGATGAGTTCTAAGAGTATATTGGGTAAAAAAAAAAAAAAAAATGCATCCATACTTCAAGAGTTGAATATTGAAGAAGGTTGGCTATTAAAGACCATAAAACAAAGAAAGTTGAAAGGTCACGAAAGTTTGGAGAGAACAATAATGGAGGGATATATGCCTGGGAAGAGAGGAAGAGGGAGGCCAAAGAGAAGATGGGTGCAGAATGTGGCGGATGATCTCCAGATGGGTGTATCGGACGCGGGACATTTTGCTTATGATCGAGAGGTTTTCCAGAAGGTTGTTATGGGAGTGAGGTTCTGCAAAGGACATGCTACTGAATGAATGAAAGAATTCAGCTCTTAATGTGTCTTTTCCTTCTGTTGTAATTTCAAAATATTTTAGTCATATAAAAAAATTAAAGTCAAGGACCCTTTGATATGCCTTAAAGCATATCAGGCATATGGTGCAAGACCCATAGTTTTATAAAGCAACTGGCACAGGTGGGTGATGTGGGCAGTATCACATTGGCCACCTTTACTTACCAACACATTTCCTGGTATCCAGTTTAGGTTGGGCCAATCTGGCAGCCCAGGTTGATTAAAATTTAGAATCCACCCCAAAGCGAATCAAACTCATGACCATCGGGCCGGCAGGCAAGTGTCTAGCCACTATGCCACTGCAGCGCTCTTGTACTCATTTATCTGTCTAAATTGTTAGTATTAATGGGTATCTGCATGAAACTGTGATTGATTGCGTTGTCTGTTGTTAATAGTTTGACATTGACATGACATTGGCACCTTTCCGTCTTGACAGACGATAGTTTGGTACATTGTGCTTCAAAAAGGCTTAATAACTACGATCCATGGCGGTGGCGAGTGTGGCTGGTAAGGCCAATTCTTGCTGCAAATGTTTGCCCACAGTAGGTGCGTGTGAAAACATGGTCATTTCCACTATTTTGCACCATCTTACGTATTACGTCTCTCACGCTCTGTGTGTGCTTTATCTGCAATAATTTTCTCCTTTGTCTTTATTCCATTTCTGATAGCTGCCCTCCATGCAACACGTTCAGTGGCGACGTGCTCCCAATGTGCATTATCAATGCCTGTATCAATCATGTCCCGCTTACACACATCTTTGTATCGTAGTAGAGGCCGACCCTGAGATCTCCTACCCGTCTGTAATTCACCAAAAAAGATGTCCTTTGGTATTCTACCATCATCCATCCTCCTAACGTGTCCTATCCATCTAAGTCTACGAAGACTGAGCATGGAATACACCGTCACACAACCTGATCTTTCCAATACTTCAGTATTTGTGATTTTGTCTTGCCACTTAATACCAAGTATTCTTCGCAGACACCGCATATGAAAGCTGTTTAAACATTTCTCTTGGCGTGAGTAAGTTGTCCAGGTTTCACTGCCATAAAGAAGAGTACTAAGGACACAGGCTTGGTAGACGAGGACTTTTGTTTTGGCAGTAAGCTTCCTGTTCTCCCAGACTCTTTTTGCTAGCATGTTCATTGTTGTTGCTGCCTTGCCAATCCTGATGTTGATTCCCTGATCGAGGGATAATTTGCTATTTACCTCTGATCCTAGATATGTAAAATGGTCTACTATCTCCAGTTCGGCGTCGTCAATAAAGATTGATGGTACACCATGTGCACCTTGTAACATAATCTGTGTCTTCTTTTTGTTAATTGTTAAACCAAATTCAGAACAAGCATTGGAGAATGCAGATAGTAGATGTTGTAATTCTTCCTCAGAGTGGGTCGTAATCGCAGCATCATCCACAAAAAGCAACTCTCTGATTAGTACCCTGCTAATTTTGGTCTTGGCCTTCAATCTTTGAGCATTATAGAGGCCACCATCTGAGCGTGAGTGAATGTATATACCGTCATCCTGATCACGAAAGGCATATTTCAGTAGAAGTGAAAAGTATATCCCAAAGAGGGTGGGGGCTAGTACACAACCTTGCTTAACTCCACTCTTGATTTCAAACTCTTCTGAAGTTGAGCCATCAAACTTGATTATACCTTTCATGCCTGTGTGGAACGATTCCACAATGGACAGAAGAGTTGGTGGGCAGCCAATCTTCTTTAGTGCTTTGAACAGACCCTCACGACTGACCAAATCGAATGCCTTTGTGAGGTCAATGAAGGCAATAAACAGTGGCTGATTTTGTTCCCGGCATTTTTCTTGCATCTGTCGCAATGAGAATATCATATCAATGGTAGACCGGTTCTGACGGAAGCCGCACTGTGATTCGGGGTAGACTTGGTCTCCCAGGACTTGAAGTCTGTGCAGGACAATTCTGGCAAATACTTTCCCAACAATACACAGAAGTGAGATACCCCTATAGATGTTACAGTCGCTCCGATCTCCCTTGTTCTTGTACAGCGTTATGATGTTTGAATCTTTGAAATCCTGTGGGACTTGTCCTTCTCGCCAGCATAGCTCTATTAGCTGGTGGATCTGTAGAGCGAGTGTGTCTTGCCCACTCCTGATTACCTCTATTGGAATCCCATCCTTACCTGGAGCCTTGCCAGATGCAAGCTCATTTATAGCACACTTAACTTCTGTTATAGTGGGAAGTGTGTCCAGGTGGTCAAGAGTTGGCAGGGCCTCTATGGCGTTGAGGGCATCATCCGCTAGCTTGGTCTCACTTGAGTAAAGCTCTAAATAGTGCTCGACCCATCTATCCATCTGCTGTTTCTTATCAGTGATGATTTCATCAGTCAAGGTTTTCAGCGGTGCACTTCTTTTGATCACTGGACCACAGGCTTTCTTTATCCCTTCATACATGCTTCTGATGTTTCCCTTATCACTTGCGATTTGAATGGACTCACATAACTTGATCCAATAGTCATTCGCACACTGCCTGGCAGCCTTTTGTACATCCTTCCTCGCTTGCTTTAGCTCACTCAGAGTGTTACACGTTGGTCTTTCCTTGTTTCTTATGAGAGCTATCTTCTTTTTATCAATCAAGGGCTGCAGTATCTGGCTGTTTGCCGCAAACCAGTCCTGCCTCTTATGATCCACAGTGCCGTAAACCCCTACCGCTGTTTTATAAATAGTTTCCTTAAGTTTACTCCATTTATCATTTACTATACAATTTTCTGATGTATCATTCAAAGCGTCTTCAAGTTGCTGTTGAAATTCAAAGCACTTTCCAGGATCGTGAGTGTTAGTAATATTAATCCTGGGGCTAGACTTGTGTTTAGCTGTGTAGATTCTCTTTGGTCTCAGTCTAACTCTTGCAACAACCAAAGAATGGTCTGTATCACAGTCAGCACTGTGGTAACTTCGAGTTAATGATATATGGTTCAGATGTTGTCTCCGTGTGATAATGAAGTCCAGCTGATGCCAATGGCTGGATCTTGGATGTTTCCATGTGACCTTATGCATCTCTTTTGTTTTAAAAAAGGAGTTTGTAATACATAGGTCATTTCTAGTGCAATGCTCCAGCAGCCTTTGCCCATTATCATTCATGCGACCGATGTTGTATTTTCCAAGACACACTGGCCATGAACTCGAGTCCTTGCCCACACGAGCATTGAAATCACCGAGCATATAAATGTAGTCGGATTTTGGAACTGCCTTGATCGCAGAGTCTAGCTGCTCATAGAACGTATCCTTCACATCATCAGAGGAAGCGAGTGTCGGTGCATATGCAGTGAGAATGGTGGCAAATCCACAAGAGGTTGCCAAGCGCAGTGATAATAATCTTTCATTACCTCCAGCTGGGATATCAATCATTCCCAGTAGCGAATTCTTCACTGCAAAGCCCACACCATGTTGCCTTTTTTCTGCCTGCCCTCTTCCCTTCCAAAAAAAGGTGTAATTGTTTTCCCTGAGTGACCCTTCCTCAGCGAGACGAGTCTCCTGCAGGCCAGCAATATCAATGTTAAGACGATTGAGTTCAGCATCAATCACAGCCGTTTTTCTCACATCGTCAATATTTGTCAAGTCAGTGGAAAATCCTGGACACATGGTTCTCACGTTCCAGGTTGCAAGCCGTAGCTTGTGGTTTCTATTCTTTTTATTAGTACCTGGTGCATTGGTTTTACAGCCTGCGATTCAGATTTTGTCCTAGCCCCAAGCACCCATTGAAGCAGGCAGGCTGTGGCGGATCAGCACCCAATTGGCTGAGGGATGCCCAGCTTGAGGCGGGCGGTAGCTGATCAGTGACACCTGTAGGTGTCTCCCACCGTCAGAGGCAACGCATGGCGCCCCATGTCTACGCCAACTGACAAGGACTTATAACCCGTAACAGTTGCCTCTCGCTTTGATTCCGAGACCGATTAAGACCAGGGATGGAGTTATTGCCTCTCCATAGCACAAAGCCTGGGCTAAAATAATGAAACCATGTGTTGCCCATGCAGCATGATCCCTCTCTCGGCCTGCCTAGTTGACTCCAGAGGAAAGTTGACACCTATAATCTGGAACAAGACAAGCTGCAGAAGCTGCCGGATCAGCAAAGCAATGCTCTAACTGTCCGCCTGTCGGAGCTTCGATCCTAGACCAGCTGCCAACCAAGGCTTAGGGTCTGGTCTGCCCTGCCATGACTTATTTTGTCTTTGTGTTGCATTTCCTCGCACCAGGATAAGGCTAGTACCCTCCCAATTGCGCTCTTCCGCCCGAAGCCGCTGGCACAATGTGGGGTGTCGGGTTTGGTAAGCGCCGCCCAACATTTGGCGCTGACAGAAAGCAGGTAGTACCGTCTACTGTCATACGGTAGCTCAGTCATATCTGACTAAGACCTGACTCACTGTTAATAGTTTAATATTGTTATATCCACAGTTAAAACTGCGAGGCCAGCTGCGCATTTCTGGAGTGACCTTCAACCTTTACTGGGGAACAACTTATATCTGTGACCTTTTGATTTACCTGGTTCCTGTTGTTATCATCGTTATTGTGCTGGCAGTGCAGGTAAACATCTCTTCATGTGGTGAGCTTAATTTACTTGTCCAGCATGCATTAGACATTGAAGAGCTGTGTGGACATAAATGTTGAGGTGGTTATTTTACATGTCCAGAATGCATTAGACATTAGTTAGTTAGTTAGTCGACAGATCATCCTCGCTGCACATCGAACCATTCAGTCCATAAGTGCTCGGATCCCCTCCTCAGCAAATCCCGCAGCGTGTAGCGGCTAACGACGCCAGTTCTGTGTTGGTTTATCAATCTTCTTTGGCTTCCTGCGTAGTGTTCTTGTTTGGCCACACCTCTTTTAATTTGATGCTCTAGCAGTCTGGCCATTGTTGTAGATTCACAGTCATCACTTGGTTCTCGCAAAAGTCTCACATCACGTAGAGCATTCAGAATGTCAGCCTGGTCCATGGCGCGTCCGCCCTCCACAGTAGCCTCACCTGCGAGCTTGTCAGCCCGCTCATTTCCTTGTACTCCCGCATGCCCTGGCACGAAGATGAAACTAATCTTTGCCAGCCGAGACCGCTTCAGAGGCAGCAACCATTCTCTTCGGATCGACCCCTCCTCTATCCTCTTGATCATGTTCATTGAGTCGCTAAGGAAACAAGCCCTGGTGAATGTCTGTGTCTCGAGCCATGTTATTGCTTTACTTACTGCCATGACTTCCATGGTCAGGCTACTTGTGGTTTCAGTGAAAGCACCAGAGTCCTCCTTCACAATTCTCCCTCCGGCCCGAGCTGTAAAGGCCCATGAGCTTCTCACATGTCGGACGACCGACCCATCTGTGTAGATGACCGCGTCACCGTCTAGCGAATTCTCGAAAATCAACGCTTGTACTTCAGCCTCAACAGCAACCGGATTTTCTTGTCTGCATTTTCTATCTAGTTGGATGCAAACTGAAAAGGATGTGCAGAAGTCTGTTGGCACTTGCACCCACTCCTCGCCAGGTTCTAAGTCCTCAAGTGAACACACCTGTTGAAGAATGTCTTCGGCTTGACCCATCCACGACCATCCTCTTTTTAACCTGCTGCCCTTCACCTTCCTAATTTCACTATGCAGTGGATGTTGTGTGTTTGCGTTAATTCTGAGGTAGGCGCGTGCCCTGCAAACTTGTATTCTCTCTTCAATGGTTGGAAAATCAAGAAGGTAGCGCATCGCCCTGCATGCTGTATCTCTTGTACATCCAAGAATAATGCGCATAGCTTCATTCTGTATCCTTTCCATCCTTTCTATCTGCTTATGGCTGAGAGTCAAGATTGCCATTGCATACTCCAAAACAGACATGACCAGCCCCTCGTACAGAAGACATAGATGGCGCTGCTCACAGTTTGCTGCCGCCATCACCCGCATCGCTGCCAAACCATTAGACATTGAAGAACTGTATGGATGTTGAGGTGGTTATTTTACATGTCCAGCATACTGACCAATAAAAAGATATCAATTGAAACGAGAAAAAGGGTGTTGAAGTGCTGCATAAAACCTATTCTTTTGTATGGATGTGAAGCGTGGACAATAAGCAGTCAAGCTGAAAAACAGCTGATGGCTGTGGAAATGTGGTTTGTGAGGAAAATGTAAAGAATACCATGGACAGACAGAAAAAACCAATGAACAAGTCCTTCAAGAAACAAATGAAGATCGTAAACTGATTATAGTCATTAGACGTAGACAGACACCATTTTTGGGCATATTATGAGAAGAAATGACTTGGAGAACTTGGTGACGACTGGCAAGATCGAAGGGAAGAGACCAAGGGGAAAATCCGAGAAGTAAATACCTGGATAGCTTGGCCACATGGCATGGTCGAGACATAAACACGGAGCTGATCCATGACTCTGGTGATCGAGTGAGATGGCAGAACATGACCGCCCACGCTTATCGGCATGGCACATAATGGATGGATGGAATCATTAGACATTGAAGAGCTGCATGGACATAATTGTTTGATGTGGTTATTTTACATGTCCAGCATGCATTAGACATTGAAGAGCTGCATGGACATAATTGTTTGATGTGGTTATTTTACATGTCCAGCATGCATTAGACATTGAAGAGCTGCATGGACATAATTGTTGAGGTGGTTATTTTACATGTCCAGCATGAATTAGATATTTAAGCGCTGCGTGGACAAAATTGTTTGATGTGGTTATTTTACATGTCAAGCATGAATTAGATATTGAAGTGCTGCAGCATTTACTGTACCCTTCCCTTCTACAAACCCACATTGTTCTTCCCCTATTTCAGGTTGTATTTTTTCCTAACTCTTTGCATGATAATTCGTAGCAAAATCTTTGTGATGTGACTCATTATACCAATTGTTCTATGTTGATCACATTCCAAGGCTCCTGATTTCTTTGGGATTGCAATAAATACAGAGTTACATAATTCAGCAGGTATATCTCCAGTATCATATAGTGTGTTCAGCAGTCTGGTGACTTGCTCTATTCCAAATTCTTCTAAAGCTTTAATCATTTCTGTTGTGATGTTATCTGCACCGGGGGCCTTGCCAGCTTTCATATGCTTAAGAACATTTCGAACCTCCATCTTCAAAATTGGCTTTCTTTCATTATTAAATCTAATATCATACTGTTCCTCTCTGTTATCATCATAAAGATTTTTCACATAATCTGTCCATACATGTAGAATCTAATCTTTTTCTATTATGATTTTGCCATCTTCAGTTTTTAGACAGCCTGTTGATGTACTTGTTCTTTTATTAGTAAGTTCCTGAATTCTTTTGTGCACTAATTTGGTATTTTGACTGTTGTGTTGTTTTTCAATTTCTAAGCACTTTTCCTCAAGCCATGCTTCTTTTGCCTCCTTACATAATATTCTGACTTGTCTGTGAATTTCTTCATATTTGGCAGAATTATTTTTGTTGAGTCTTCTTATTTCCATTAGGTGTAACATTTCTTCAGTCATCAATTTCTTACGACCCGCCTTCATTAATTTTGGAATAGTTGTTTCTGCGGCCAAACTGATTGAATTCTTCAACATTTCCCATTGATCATCCACATCCTGGAATAGGATCTCTAGATCAGATAATATATCAAATCTGTTCTGTACTTCTATGTTGAATTTGATTTGTATTTCCTTGTCATTACTCAATGTACACAAATCATACTTGGTGTTTCCTGTTATATACTTGACTTTCTTCAACTTTATCCTCAATGTTCCTGTAAGTGATCTGTGGTCACTGTAACAATCAGCACTGGGAACTGTTTTTGCTATTGTTAATGCGTTTCTAAATCTTCTGCTAATCAGAATGTAGTAAATCTGGTTTCTAATCCTGCTATCAGGACTCCTCCATGTCCATAATCTTCTAGGGTATTGCTTAAACCAGGTGTTTCCTACAATCATTTCCTGTTCTTTCTCCCACTCTACGAGTCTGTATCCTCTTTCATTTCTCTCTCCTAAACCATAGTTTCCTATTGTGTATCTATCACCTTGATTTCCTACTTTTGCATTGAAGTCCCCTATTATGATGTTTATTTCTGAATTTTTACATTTCTTTAAGGCAGGCTCCATGTCATTATAAATTTCCTCTACACTATCTTCACTGGATTCTCCTGTTGGGGTATATACTTGAATAACATTTATGCTAAAAGGTCTGCCACTTAATTTAACTAGTAGAACTCTGTCCGGCACGGCCCAATATCCTTGAACAGATTTTATGTTTTCCGGTCCAAAATAATTGCCACTCCCCATTGTCAATCTTCACCTCCAGAGTAAATAATCTTAAAATCTTCATCTTTCTTGATGCCTGCTCCTGTCCATCTCGTTTTGCACATCCCTAAAACATTAATTTTTTCTCTTTCCATTTCTTGTTTTATGTTCTCTAGTTTTTCGTCGTTGTTTAACGTCCTAACATTCCATGTTGCTAATTTTAATGTCTCTGTCCTTGTCTTGCGATGATCAGTCTTTAGGTGAATCATAATTGCCAGACTTTAATTAAAAATTATTGTGTAAATAATTGATAATATTCTAATAATTCTTATTATATAAATATTTTTCAGTGCATAAATTATTATGTGTACCATCCATCCATTATGTGCCATGCCGATAAGCGTGGGCGGTCATGTTTTGCCATCTCACTTGATCACCAGAGTTTCAGCTGGATCAGCTCTGTGTTCCTGTCTCGACCATGCCACGTGGCCAAGCCATCCAGGTATTTACTTCTCGGTCTTCCCCTTGGTCTCTTCCCTTCAATCTTTTCAGTCGTCACCAAGTTCTCCAAGTCATTTCTTCTCATAACATGCCCAAAAAATAGTGACTGTCTACGTCTAAAGACTCTAATTAGTTTACGATCTTCATTTGTTTCTTGAAGGACTTGTTCATTGGTTTTTCTGTCTGTCCATGGTATTCTTTGCATTTTCCTCAGAAATCACATTTCCACAGCCATCAGCTGTTTTTTCAGCTTGACTGCTCATTTTCCACACTTCACATCTATTCACAAGTACAGGTTCTATGTAGCACTTCATCACTCTTTTTGTCGTTTCAATTGATGTCTTTTTATTGGTCAGTATGTTTTTCATCTTGCAAAAGGCTACCTTCGCAATGGCAATTCTTGTTCTAATCTCTTTAAGGCATCTCCCATCAGATGTTATGACTGTTCCGAGATAACCGTATCGATTCACTTGCTTAAGAATATGCCCATTTACTCCTATATCACATTGTGGTATTTCCTTCTTCCCAGTAACGACCATAATCTGCGTCTTCTTAATATTAAGTTCTAACCCTAGTTGTTCACTGTGTGCAACAACCACATCTACTAAATTTTGCAAGTCCTGTTCATTGTCTGCAATCAAGACTGTATCATCTGCATATCTAATGTTATTTATGTATCGTCCCCCAATGTTGATTCCTTTCATATCTTCTATATTTCTGAAAATATGTTCACTGTACAGGGAAAACAGATCTGGAGACATTATACACCCCTGTCTCACATCTCTTTTAATAGGCTGATATTGACCTACATCATTATAAATTCTTATGGCAGCTTGTTGTTTCCAATATATGTTTTTTACAAGTCTATGGTCTTTCCCATCAGTTTGTAGATCTTCAAGCATCCTTATATCGACAAGTCTCACTTTATCGAAAGCCTTTGTGTAGTCAATAAAGCAAAGAAATAGATCTCTGTTTACTTCTATAGAACGTTCAATTACTGTTCTCAGCATATACACAGCATTTACTGTGCCCTTGCCTTCTACAAACCCACATTGTCGTTCTCCTATTTTGGGTTGTATTTTCTTCCTAACTCTTTGCATGATAATTCGCAGCAGAATCTTCGTAATGTGGCTCATTATACTAATTGTTTGATGTTGATCACATTCCGAGGCTCCTGATTTCTTCGGGATTGCAATAAATATAGAATTACATAATTCAGGAGGTATATCTCCAGTATCATATATTGCGTTCAATAGTCTAGTGACTTGGTCTATTCCATAATCTTCTAAGGCATTGATCATTTCTATTGGGATGTTATCTGTACCCGGGGTCTTGCCAGTTTTCATATGGTTAAGAGCATTCTGAACTTCCATCTTCAAAATTGATGGTCCTTCATTATTATTCCGATAATCATAATGTTCTTCTCTTGTATCATCATAAAGGTCTTTCACATAATCTGACCACGCATGTAAAATCTGATCTTTTTCTATTGTGATTTTGCCATCTTTGGTTTTTAGGTAACCCGTTGATGTATGTGTTCTTTTGTTAGTGATGTCATGAATTCTTTTGTGCATTAATTTGGTATTCCAGGTGTTGTGTTGGTTTTAAATTTCCTTGCAATTTTCCTGAAGCCATGTTTCTTTTGCCTCTTTGCATAGCTTCCTAATTTTCCTGTGAATCTCTTCATATTTTTCCTTGTTATTTTTGTTACTTCTTCTTACTTCCATGAGTTTTAAGATGTCTTCCATCATCCATTTCTTGCGTCCTATTATCTTTATTTTTGGGATGGTTGTTTCTGCAGCTTGGTTGACTGATTTTTTTAAATATTTTCCATTGGTCACTGACGTCTTGAAATAATATTTCCATATCGGACAATGCATTGAATCTGTTCTTTACCTCTACGTTGAATTTATCTTTTATTTCCTTACTGTTCAGTGCCTATTATAGTTCAAATTTTGTGTTTCTTGGTGAATATTTGACTTTCTTTAATGTTATATGTAAATTGCTTAAGATTAATCTATGGTTGCTGTAGCAGTCTGTGCTTAGTATAGTTTTTGTGACTTTTAAGGCATTTCAAGATCTTCTGTTCATGAGAATGTAATCAATCTGATTTCTGATCTTATGATCGGAACTCCTCCATGTCCTTAATCTCCTTGGGTGCTGTTGATTATATGTACGCAGCCATTCATTTCTCAGTATTTACCAGCTCTATTATATAAATAGCCTCCATTATCTTATTTTTATTCTGCAGACTGAAGGTTTGAATTCAGGTGGAGGATTGGGTGCTTTGGTACTGCTGTTTGCCACAAATATCCCCTTTAATATTGTCCTGGCTTTGGTCCTGTCATTCCTGTTTGACAAGACGGAAACATGTTCTGCTTATCTGCCTATTCTGATCAGTTTGGTAAGTAATTCTTTTATAGATATTTAATAACAGAGGAGATGATGATGATGATTTTTTGCTAGCACAAAGATTTGATGATGTTTTGCTAGCACAAAGTTTATGTGAAGTCTTTTTACAAGTTGAAACTTTAATTTCTTTTAACTCTTTCAGGTGTTTAGTAGAGGATCTGTGCAAGTACATGTCTCTAAAAGTGTTTTACCATGTTACACTTTGTTTTTCTCTTTCATATATTTATGCTAGTACAAATTATCTATAAAGTCTTTTTTACAGTTTTAGACTTTGTCTTTAACTTTAAGGTATTTCATAATAGAGAGCTGTGCTAGTACAGAGTATCGATAAAGTCTTTTTACATTTTTAAACTTTAGCGTCTCTGATTTTTCAGTTCCAGAAAGATTCAAAGCAGAACCCAGTATACATATAAAATTAAAGAAGGTCAACTATACACCAAGAAACAAAAAATTTGATCTACATGCACTGAAGAGTGAGGAGATAAAAGATAAATTCAATGTAGAAGTAAAGAACAGAGTCTGATGCATAGTCTGATCTGGAAATATTATTTCAAGATGTTAGCAACTAATGAGAAATATTAAAGAAATCTGTCAGCCAATCTGCAGAAACAACTATCCCAAAAACGAATATGATGAGATGTAAGAAATGGATGACGGAAGACATCTTAAAACTCAAGAAGAAATAACCATGAAAATATGAAGATATTCACAGAAAATTAGGAAATTGGACACAGAGGCAAAAGAAGCATGGCTTGAGGAAAATTGCAGGGAAGTTAAAAACCAATACAACACCTGGAACACCAATTTACTGCACAAAATAATTACTAACAAAAGAACACACACATGAATGGTTTGCCTAAAAACCACAGATGGCAAAATCATAATAGAAAATGATCAGATTTTACATAGTGATCAGATTATGTGAAAGACCTTTATGATGATACAAGAGAGGAACAGTATGATATTCGGAATAATAATGAAGGACCATCAATTTTGAAATGGAAGTTCAGAATGCTCTTAACCATATGAAAACCGACAAGACCTCAGGTCCAGACAACATCACAACAGAAATGATCAATGTAATTGAAAAATATGGAATAGACCAAGTCACCAGACTGCTGAACACAATATATGATACTGAAGATATACCTCCTGAATTATGTAATTCTATATTTATTGCAATCCTGAAGAAATTAGATCTATATATACGTATGTGGAATACGTGCAGTGAACACAGTTTCACAATCCTGCAATACCAGGTTTGAAATCAGCTGCAGGCAGTTTGGATCCAGACCACCTTGCATTGATTTTCACAATCGTATGAGCATCAGCCATTCAGAAAGTAATGGCAAACTACATAACGTTAGATTGCCTAGAAGATCACAAATAGTTAATACATGCTGAAGTTGATTGTGACGTCCTGTAAAAGACCTTTACCTTAGTTGTCCTTAATGTATTCACTGTTACAATTTTCACATGGAATTATTGCTTCATTCATTCATTCAGTAGCATGTCCTTTATAGAACTTCAGTCCCATAACTACCATCCGTAAAACTTCTCGGTCATAAGCAAGATGTCCCACATCCGATGCACCAATCTGGAGATCATCTGCCACATCCTACACCCATCTTTTCTTTGGCCTTCCTCTTCTTCTCTTCCCGGGCATAAACCCCTCCATGATTGTTTTCTCCAAACTGTCATAACGTTTCATGTGATCAAAATATTTCAATTTTCTTTGTTTTATCGTCTTTAGTAGCCAACCTATATATTCAGTTTTTGTTGTATGAATGCATTTGTTCTTTTCTGTATCCAAGATATTTTCAGAACCCATCTATAACATTTATATTCAAAGAAGGTATTCATGCGCTGTTCAACTTGTTTAGTCAGTGTCCAGCTCCCAAAGGCATATGTTGCAATGGGAAAGATGTTATGTTCTTAAAAATCTAATTTTTGTAGTCTTATCTGTCCCCCTCTACACTTTATTAAGTTATTTTGTTTCTGAAGAGCCATAGATATTCAAAACAATGTTTTCCCGTAGTGAATTTGAATAACAAAGACACAAACAATAGATTGCATGATTTATTGTCTGGCATATTTCGCTGCATCTCAGGTACATACTGCAGAATTCACACAACGTAAAGTAAATTCACGAGATAAATCCATCAAGCTGAAATATACACATGTTCTCACAGTAATGTCAATTGTCTACCACGGTAATTTTAAACTGACTAACATGTCTTTCTGTTTGCACAATTCTGGCTTGCGTTGATTGATCATTATTGCTTCTGCAAACTTTAACAAGCGAGTATTTTGTGTGTTAAACAACACGAGAATGTTTCTATCAATCACATGGCCACTTTCAAGAATGTGCCTAGCAATTGAAGACGCTGGAGGCTTCCAATGTGTCGGCCCCACTAGACTCACATCGCCTGTGTGTCGCATCTTGTCGACCCATTGAGGTATGTGTTCTGACACTCTTTTGTTCAACTGTCTCTCTGTTCTACCGATGTAGAAGGCCTGGCAACTACATGTGATTGTATTTTTAATTGTATTTATCAATTCACATGTAGTTGCCAGGCCTTCTACATCGATAGAACAGAGAGACAGCTGAACAAAAGAGTGTCAGAACACATACCTCAATGGGTCGACAAGATGCGACACACAGGCGATGTGAGCCTAATGGGGCAGACACACCGGAAGCCTCCAGCATCTTCAATTGCAAGGCACATTCTTGAAAGTGGCCATGTGATTGATAGAGACATTGCCTTTCGCGTGTTGTTTAACACACAAAATACTCGCTTGTTAAAGTTTGCAGAAGCAATAATGATCAATCAACAGACATGTTAGTCAGCTTAAAATTACCGTGGTAGACAATTGACATTACTGTGCGAACATGTGTATATTTCAGCTTGATGGATTTATCTAGTGAATTTACTTTACATTGTGTGAATTCTGCAGTGTGTACCTGACGAGATGCAGCGAAATATGTCATGTGTGCCTGACGAGATGTAGCGAAATATGTCAGGAAATAAATCGTGCAATCTATTGTTTGTGTCTTCGTTATTCAATCGATATTCATCTTTTAATTTCCTTTATCGTGTCACCATTGTTGGTAATCAATGACCCAAGATATTCAAAATTGTCCACTACCTCAAATTTTTCCTCATTTATTTTTTTCATATTAGTTTTATCTGTTTGCATTATCTTTGTTTTTGCTATGTTAAGATATAAGTTGTGATTTTCACTATTTTTTTAGGTTGAGGTTGTTAGTTTTTCTATACCATTCTGTGATGTGGATGGTAATACTGTATCAGCATATCGAATCTCTGGTATGTCTTAACCACCAATATTTAGGGCATCATATTACTCATTGGTTATATTATCTCTTACATTTCTCATTATATCTTTGGTGTACAGGTATAACAAATAGGGGGACAGAACACAGCCCTGACAGACTTCTTGCTTGATGTCAAACCAATCTGATGTCTTGCCATCTATTCTAACCGCTGCTTGTTGGTCTAGATAGAGCATTATTATGAGTTGTACTACATGTGATGGAAAGCCCATTTTCCTCATGATTTCCCAAAGTTTCTGATGTTGTGTACACAGTCAAATGCCTTTTAATAATCCACAAAACATTAGAATAGGTTTACATTAAATTGTCTACACTCAATTATTATTTGCTCCTCAGGTATCCATGATCCCATACTTGGTTGTCTCTGTGATTGACATGGCCTCCAAAAGCAAAGCAGCAATAGTTATTCACTACCTGGCTTGCATGATTGATCCACCGTACATTATCTTTGGTGGATTGTACTTTATCAGCAGGGTAAGTGATTGGTTAAAGAAGAAAATTTGAACTTTTGAGCTGAAATGTTACAGAATAATTCTTAGAATACCGTGGGCCAAAAAGAAGAAAAATACTGAAGTTTCACAAGATCTGAACATAGACGAAAACTGATTCAAAGACAGTATAGTGTCTCTGAAAGTGAATACTTTGTCTATGTTTCACATATCACAATGACTCAGAATTAATAGTGATGGAAGATATTGTTCCCGGAAGAAGAGCGGGGGTTGACACAGGTCATTGGAGACACATTGGACATGAGGGTGATAAGGTTGACATGAGGGCGATTAGGTGGACATGAGGGTGATAAGATGGACATGAGGGTGATAAGGTGGACATGAGGGTGATAAGGTGGACATGAGGCATGAAAAGTGGCAAGAGATGACTTTTTGGCAGGGTTTGATGTGAGCGATCTTCTGCAACAGACCTGCTACATGATGATAATGTGATCCCTGGCTGATATTATAGCACGTAACTTTCTTGTAGCTCATCAATTACCAGGCAGTCCATAAAATAAAGCTACATTCAAACTCTTCATTTCCCTTTTTTTCATGATTCCTTTTCAACATTAAAATTTTCCTTTTTTACATTATTCCTTTACATTTTTCTTTTTTATTATTCCTTGACAACATGAAATATCTTGGTGCTGCTGTGTATTGCAATAACATGGGTGGAACGGTGACCTTGCTCAAGGTGAGAGACTTGGTCATGACTCCATCGAGAGTCTCCGTGATGAAGTGGTCAAGCCGTTTGACTCAGGCTCCGAAGGTTGTGGGATTGATTCTGAGTCGCGTCCTTTGGTTCATGATAAATTTTTTTTTCAGAGACTCCTGAGGGTTGTTGCTGGAACTATGGAGTTCGTGCTTTGTGTGACGCTTTCGGCGGTTCGCTGCAGAAAGAGACTGAGCCATATGGGATAAAACCTGGTGCAATGAAGTCAACCATGTCGACTTTTAAGCGACTTTTTAAGGGTGAGAGATTTTTGTGTCTGGCAGAGAGTTGCAAGACTTGAAGGCTTTGCGTGGAACATGTGAGGATGGCTGAACCAACATTGGACTAGTGTGACTTGTCATCACACACTTGTATAAAACAGGAGGAGGAGGCCTGAGCACCTATGGACTTGTTAAACATGCAATGATGATAGTCCATTTTTATCATGTCCTTCTTTCTGCTATCATAGCTTAGAAGGCCTCTGGGACACAACCTCAGTGAAGGTTGTGGTGTGTTGTGGGTAATTTCAAGGCAGATTATAACCAGTCCTTTCCAGATTTTCATTTTGTACCTGGAGATCATGACATGTGAAATTGTGATGAAAATCAAATACTTATTTTTCTTGACTCATTTCGTAACAATAAAATCAAGTGTTAAACAGAGACTATATCTCATCATCATCATAATCATCATCCAGTGCCTCTCCGCAATGAAGGTTAGCCATACTGCCAGCATTTTGTGTCTAGAACCTTCAGTGTACTTTCTGCCAGGCTGTAACCTGATGTTGTGTGCCCTTGTATAATTGTGTGGATACTACAACACTAACTATATGGCGGTGAAGGATGGAATGTGAATGAACAAATTAGCAAGAGCTTGGAGGCAACGGAGACATTGTTTCTGTGACAAATATTGCAAGTACCTTAGACTGCTAAAGAAAGTAACAATCGCCTGGAAAAAAATTAAAGAAAGTAGCACATGATATCATCATCATCAAGTGCCTTGCCACCTGGCATAGACATTCATTTCTCTCCACAGATCTTGGCCTGTGGTGTTCTGGATCAACTCTGCTGCTGATATTCCTCCTTGCTACCATCTCATTTCATCCAGCATCATTTCTCTTGGTCTGCCTTTGCTTCTCTCCCCCTTGATCTCTCCAGTCATCATCATGTTCTCAAATACCCCTCTTTTCATCACATGATCAAAGAAAGCTGTTTGTCTCATTCTTATTGTTGAATATAATGTTCTAGTTTCATTAGCCTCTTTCAGGCAATCGTTATTATTAAAAATTAAGTTGCATGTCCTTCACATGATGTAGCAGTCAACCCCAGCATTTTCACTGTTCGTGGTTTTTGGGCAAATTTTATGTTCAGTAGTTTGCCATTGCTTTCTGAACGACCGGCTCCTATACCTTTTTCGAAAAAACCAGCACTGCTGTGTTTCGAACCCGGGTATACGGGCTCACAAACCACGTTGGCAAGCCCTTAGCCACAGAGACCAATCGTTATTATACAAATATAAAAAGATGACAGTATTCTTTGATTATGCAATGAGAAGAGAGGTTTTGGAAAACATCGTAACAACTAGAAAGGTCAATGATAGAAGAGTCAAAGGCAGGCCAAGTAATATTATGCAGGATGGACTGATTAAAGTAGCCGTGGTAGTGTAGTGGCTGGACAATCGCTGGCCGTATCGGTGGTCAAATGTTTGACCCACATCGTGGTGGATTCACATTTTTTTAATTGGCCTGAGCTGCCAGGTTGACCCGTCCTGACATGGGTGCCAAGGTATGTGTTGGGGGGTAAAGGCGGCTGATGTGATCAACACTTCAAACATCAACACTTCAAATATCAACACTTCAAATATCAACACTTCAAATATCAGCACTTCAAACATCAACACTTCAAATATCAACACATCAAACATCAACACTTCAAACATCAACACTTCAAACGTCAACACTTCGAACATCAACACTTCAATCATCAACACTACAAATATCAGCACTTCAAATATCAACACTTCAAATATCAACACTTCAAACATCAACACTTCAAATATCAACACATCAAATATCAAACATCAACACTTCAAACGTCAACACTTCAAACGTCAACACTTCAAACGTCAACACTTCAAACATTAACACTTCAAACATCAACACTTCAAACATCAACACATCAAATATCAACACTTCAAATATCAACACTTCAAACGACAACACTTCAAACATTAACACTTCAAACGTTAACACTTCAAACGTCAACACTTCAATCATCAACACTTCAAACGTCAACACTTCAAACATCAACACTTCAAACATCAACACTTCAAACATCAACACTTCAAACATCAACACTTCAAATATCAACACTTCAAACATCAACACTTCAAACATTAACACTTCAAACTTTAACACTTCAAACGTCAACACTTCAAACATCAACACTTCAAATAACTATACAGGCATATATCAACAATTCAGATAGCTAAGCTATTGTGAGATCTGGCTTCCAAGGAAACACAGAACTTTTAGAAACCCAAGTTATGGAAAAGTACACAAGCACAAAGTCAAATGATCAGTTACTGAATTCATATGTTGGCAAAAATTGGTGTGCATAGATAGTAATTAATGATGTGATTAAACATTGTGTGTAAAAATTCACAAACACATGCAAAAAATTAATATTAACAACAAAACAGAACACAATTCACACACAAATTAACACAAGCACAAAAGCAATACTCTCTCTCTCTCTCTCTCTCTCTCTCTCTCTCTCTCTCTCTCTCTCTCTCTCTCTCTCTCTCTCTCTCTCTCTCTCTCTCTCTCTCTCTCTCTCTCTCTCTCTCATTCATTCACTCACTCACTCACTCACTCACTCACTCACTCACTCACTCATATTCATTGATTGAGTGGTTGATTGAATATAGATTCACTTTTCTAACTTCTGCTTCTAATGACATTTTCAGGTCAACTCGAAGGCTGTCATTGAAGGGAGGACAGTCAATCAAAGTGACTACTACAAATTTGGCAACCATGTAATAATTTGTATTATTATGGTATGTTTCTGTATGTGCATTTCTTTGATTTTTCCTGTTGTAAGACAAGGTATAAATCTTATAGGGAGATACAAGATATGGCTGTTTAACTGCTCAGTGGCTTTATCATCATCATCATATGCCATGGTGATAAGCTTGGACGGTCATGTTTCACATACTGAATCGATTAAGTATCCACTAATAATTTGCAGAAATGTAGACAGTTTGACTATTTATTGACTTTGTGAGAGATGTGTGTGGCTAGTTTAACAATCTAATGGCTTTACATGAGATGTGGGTAGCTGGTTTAACTATCTAGTGGTTTTATATGAGATGTGGGTAGCTGGTTTAACCATCTAGTGGTTTTACATTAGATTTTGGTAGCTGGTGTAACTACCTACTTGTAATGGGAGATGTGGATACTTGTTTGATGAATTTTGTAATGGATGATGTGGGTAGCTGGTTTAACCATCTAGTGGTTTTATAAGAGATGTGGGTAGCTGGTTTAACTATCTAGTAACTTTACATTAGATATGGGTAGACGGTTTAACTATCTAGTGGTTTTATATGACATTAAGTAGCTGGTTTAACCATCTAGTGGTTTTATATGAGATGTGGGTAGCTGGTTTAAATATATACTTGTAATGAGAAATGTGGGTAGCTGGTTTAACCATCTAGCATCTTTATAAGTGATGTTAGTGGCTTGTTTAATGTCTTGTATCTTTGTAATGGAAGATGTATTTAGCTAAGTTTTGTAAAGGGAGGTATGGGTAGTTAGCTTAATCATTTGTAGTGGTATGTAGTTATTTCCTGAACAGACCTGATCCAAGCCTCTAGGGATTGTGTGAAATGTCCACCCATGACTACCTACACTTATTGTCATGGCACACGTTGTTGTTTGTCCATCAAGAATGATGATGACCATTCATTTCATCCAGTGGGGTTGAAAGTATGGAGCCGTGAGTTCTAAGATGGCTGATAAGGCCTATTTTGGCTCGAAATGTTCTTTGACAATGTGGACAAAGAATGCTTGACGTTTCTGGAGGAGGATTTTCTGCAGTGGTTTTTCTGTTCCGTCTTTTCTTCACAGCTCTTGCAGTCCTGGCTGCCTCGCAAGTGACTGCACCCTTGCGTAATGATGCACGCCACAAATTTCGGTCTCTGGCTGTGTGGATACTGGGCATGGACGCTCTTTCTAGGACTTCAGTGTCTGGAATCTTGTCTTGCCATTTAATCTTCAGTAACTTCCTAAGGCAGACTGTGTGGAAGTGGTTTAATTTCCTAGCGTGTCGCTGATAAACAGTCCAGGTTTCACAAGCATATAGCAGTGTGGATAATACAACTGCTTTGTAGACTTTCAGCTTTGCAGGCTTATTCCATTTCTGTCCCATACATTCTTGTACAGTCTGCCAAAGGCCGCGCTGGCCTTGGAAATTCTTGCATTCACTTCATCATCAATTGTGGCAGCTTGTGACACAGTGCTGCCAAGATAGGTGAATTTGTCCACAACACTTAGACTATGACCATTCACTTTGATATTTGGCTGGCACACGTAGATGGTGATGAGGAGACATTTTTAGTATCATTTGCATTCAAAAGCCTGAATCCTAATGTATGTTTCATTATAATATGTTGTGTTTTATCTCTACAGCCCATAATTCACATGTTTTGGATGTACTGGCTGCTGCGGATCCTTGATGTGAAGAAGGCTGGTGGTCTTATTTTAGAAGCATTCCCTTGCTTTTCTGAGTCAAAGGACATGTCACAGCTGGTCAACTCTGATGTCATTGAAGATGAGGATGAGGATGTCACCGCCGAGAGACACAGAATTGAGCATCTGCATCCAGAAGACAGCCGGGTAAATTTCTTTTAAATTTCAATCAAATAAAATATGCAGACCTGTCACATGGAAGCAATTGGAAAACTCAAAGTTTAAGTCAACCTTACAAAATTGCTTTACAAAATATAGAGGGCATTGTCATGACAAAGCCTTTGTCAGCAAACAAGAGAAAACAAAGCCTTTGTTAGCAAACAAAAGAAAACAAACAACAGAAATCTAAACACAGAAGCCACAAACAATATGTTGCATGATTTATTGCCTGGCATATTTTGCTGCATCACTTCAGGTGCATAATTCAGGGTTATATATCATATGAAGTGACTGAATAAATAATACTTCAGCTGAAACAATTAAAACACATAGTCACAGGTATTGTTAGAATGCGGAACATATGATATGACATCCCCACGGGAATTTCAAATTTAACACAACATTTTTCTGTTTGCACAAAACCGGCTGGACTTCCAGTCGCCAGCATGGCGGTTAGGCGTTGAACCATTGGGGCCTGTGGCGTGTTTATGCCTGTAGCTGCGGTTTGCAATCGCATTTTCCTCATGTTGGACTGGTAGTTCATGGTTCCGTCGCCCTGCTACTGAGTGAGTGCATGGGCGACACTGTGAGCTGTGAAATTCGTGTGGAATGCTTTTACATCTGTCCTGTACAGTGACCTGCATGTTCGGAACAATGGCTACCGGCGGTTTCTGAATTGACTGTTTTACCATTTCGGTTCACGAGTGCATTTTTTTTAGAGACTCCTGGGAGTCGGCGCCGAAGCTGCGGAGTTCATGCTTTGTGCGACACTTTCGACGGGTCGCCCTGCGGTAAGAGACCAAGCCATATGAGAAAACCTGGGTCAATGAGGTCTTTCTGGTGACTGCCGAGTCCATTGACGATGAACTGTGGTATTCGTGGATGACTTTTGTGTTGGCATTCTGACGGCAGCATTATGCACAGTGTACCTGTGCAGGCTGTTGGATTGCCGAGACTCCTGTCTATTCCACTTTTCACATTGGGCAGTGGGGAGCATTTTGTATGATATTCGTTGGACGGGAATGGAGCATAATGGGGACGACCCGTTGCCGTGAAGTTGGAACCTCGACTAACTAACTAACTAACTAACTAACAAAACCGGCTGGAACTGCCAAATTGCTAACGCCTCACTATATTTCAACAATCCTTTAGTGCTCGTCGAATACAGTATACAAAATGCATTTTCTTTGTTCAAACTATGCCCATATTTTATGAGGTGTTGAAAAATCGATGAGGACAGCGCTTTATAGCCTTTCCACTGCATGGGTATTCCTGAAGACTGATTAACTCTCTTTTCCACCCATACATTATGTTCAGTTACTTGATATGTTAATTGTCTTTCCGTTCTGTCTATGTAACCACACAAAAATTGGAAAGTAACTACATTATGGTACACATTATGTAATCATGTAAAATAAATATAAGCAAGAAGAATGAAATATTTGGTACTTAACTCAGAGGAGCCCTTTGGAATCGTGTGTATAGTGCAGAAGAACAGATAGATCATCACGGCTTGGAGAGAATGGTGCTGCAGGGAGGGAGCAGAGGATCTGGCCGACACTTAAAACTCTGAGGAAAGGCCAGATGGACACATATTCAGACTGCTACTGGTACCTTTAATATTGGGACTCTTCACTGGCTGTTGCAGATGAGGATAGAGTAAGTAAGAGAATGTCTTGAATGCTGTGTTGTTGGTTCTTGACGCCTCAACTCAACTCCATGTATATTTGGAATCCTTGAGTTAAGTATCACATATTTCATTTCATTCTGCTTGCTTATTTTTGTTTTACAGTAGGGTAAGTAAAGGGACCTTTTTAAACGCCTTGGGGCGTATAAGGTATACTGTGCTAGCCCCTTATTTGTATTGATCAATGGACACTCGATGGGTGATATGGTCAACATCCTACCAGTCGCCTCAGCTTACCAGAACATTTCGTGATACCCATTTTCTACCAGGTTAATTTTAAAAAAAAACAAATCCGACCTTGATGCGGAATCGAATACTTGACCACCAGGCCAACAGACAAGCTGTCTAGGCACTGTACTACCGCAGAACCCATATACACACATGCACATATATATTAGCATATACAGATGTATACGCATATACAGACATACACCCATTGTGCAAATGTATGTCAAGTAACTAGCTATATATTGAATAGTTAGTTAGTTAGTCAAGGTTCCAACTTCACGGCAACGGGTCGTCCCCATTATGCTCCGTTCCTGTGCCAGTGAATATCACACAAAATGCTCCCCACTGTCCAATGTGAAAAGTGGAACAGACAGGAGTCTCGGCAATCCAATAGCCCGCACAGGTACACTGTGCATAATGCCGCCGCCAGAATACCAACACAAAAGTCATCCATATTGAACTGTGCTATCACCAAACATAGGGCGTTTTAAGGCTCATATTATACCAACAAGTTCATCTTTCATCTATGGATGTAGTCGCTGTTTGTTAGGTCACTCTTAGTGTTCTTTGATATAGATTGAACCTGGGCAGAAATGTGTTGTTTGGTATAGAATAAGCCAAGACAGGGTTGTGTTATGTATAGAATGAGCCTAAACTCTGGTCTGTTGTTTGGTTTGAATAAGCCAATACAGTGGTTTGTTGTTCTTTATAGAGATAAAAACTAGGTTTTGTTATGTATAGAATGAGCCTAGGTTGTGGTCTTTTGGTTGGTACAGAATAAGCCAAGACACGTGTGGGCAGAATGAGCCAGAATACTAGTGTGTTATTTGGTATAGAGTAATACAAGTTATATATAAAATTAGCCAAGATATTGATGTCTTATTTGGTTTAAAATAAAGCAGTACAGTAATATATAGAATGAGCCAGAATACTAGTGTGTTATTTGGTATAGAGTAATACAAGTTATATATAAAATTAGCCAAGATATTGATGTCTTATTTGGTTTAAAATAAAGTAATACAGTAATATATAGAATGAGACAGGACAATAGTTTGTTTTTTTTGTTTTAAGATGAGCCAAGGGAGTTATGTATTAGTTAAAGGATAAGCCAAGACAGTGATGTCTTAGTTACAGAATGAGCTAAAACTGTGATGTATTAGTTACAGAATGAGCTAAAACAGTGTTGTATTAGTTATAGAATGAGCTAAAACTGTGATGTATTAGTTATAGAATGAGCTAAAACTGTGATGTATCAGTTATAGAATGAGCCACGATAGTATTTGGTCTTCTTCTTATGCTTTGAAACTTCTAGTGAAGTATATGCCCATAACCATGCATGTCAAGCCTTTTGTAGGCCAGTCATCATTGGTTGGATGTTGGCTGATTTTTTATTCTACAGTATGATGTTGTCTTACACCAACCCACTTTAGTCAACTTGGACCAACCCTCTTTAGTCAACTTTTTCAGCTTGGACCAACCCTCTTTAGTCAACTTGGACCAACCCTCTTTAGTCAACTTGGACCAACCCTCTTTAGTCAACTTGGACCAACCCTCTTTAGTCAACTTGGACCAACCCTCTTTAGTCAACTTGGACCAACCCACTTTAGTCAACTTGGACCAACCCTCTTTAGTCAACTTTTTCAGCTTGGACCAACCCTCTTTAGTCAACTTGGACCAACCCTCTTTAGTCAACTTGGACCAACCCTCTTTAGTCAACTTGGACCAACCCTCTTTAGTCAACTTTTTCAGCTTGGACCAACCCTCTTTAGTCAACTTTTTCAGCTTGGACCAACCCTCTTTAGTCAACTTGGACCAACCCTCTTTAGTCAACTTGGACCAACCCTCTTTAGTCAACTTGGACCAACCCTCTTTAGTCAACTTTTTCAGCTTGGACCAACCCTCTTTAGTCAACTTGGACCAACCCTCTTTAGTCAACTTGGACCAACCCTCTTTAGTCAACTTGGACCAACCCTCTTTAGTCAACTTGGACCAACCCTCTTTAGTCAACTTGGACCAACCCTCTTTAGTCAACTTGGACCAACCCACTTTAGTCAACTTGGACCAACCCTCTTTAGTCAACTTTTTCAGCTTGGACCAACCCTCTTTAGTCAACTTGGACCAACCCTCTTTAGTCAACTTGGACCAACCCTCTTTAGTCAACTTGGACCAACCCTCTTTAGTCAACTTGGACCAACCCTCTTTAGTCAACTTGGACCAACCCTCTTTAGTCAACTTGGACCAACCCACTTTAGTCAACTTGGACCAACCCTCTTTAGTCAACTTTTTCAGCTTGGACCAACCCTCTTTAGTCAACTTGGACCAACCCTCTTTAGTCAACTTGGACCAACCCTCTTTAGTCAACTTGGACCAACCCTCTTTAGTCAACTTTTTCAGCTTGGACCAACCCTCTTTAGTCAACTTTTTCAGCTTGGACCAACCCTCTTTAGTCAACTTTTTCAGCTTGGACCAACCCTCTTTAGTCAACTTGGACCAACCCTCTTTAGTCAACTTGGACCAACCCTCTTTAGTCAACTTGGACCAACCCTCTTTAGTCAACTTTTTCAGCTTGGACCAACCCTCTTTAGTCAACTTTTTCAGCTTGGACCAACCCTCTTTAGTCAACTTGGACCAACCCTCTTTAGTCAACTTGGACCAACCCTCTTTAGTCAACTTTTTCAGCTTGGACCAACCCACTTTAGTCAACTTGGACCAACCCTCTTTAGTCAACTTTTTCAGCTTGGACCAACCCTCTTTAGTCAACTTGGACCAACCCTCTTTAGTCAACTTGGACCAACCCTCTTTAGTCAACTTGGACCAACCCTCTTTAGTCAACTTGGACCAACCCTCTTTAGTCAACTTTTTCAGCTTGGACCAACCCTCTTTAGTCAACTTTTTCAGCTTGGACCAACCCTCTTTAGTCAACTTTTTCAGCTTGGACCAACCCTCTTTAGTCAACTTGGACCAACCCTCTTTAGTCAACTTTTTCAGCTTGGACCAACCCACTTTAGTCAACTTGGACCAACCCTCTTTAGTCAACTTTTTCAGCTTGGACCAACCCTCTTTAGTCAACTTTTTCAGCTTGGACCAACCCTCTTTAGTCAACTTTTTCAACTTGGGCCACCCCTCTTTAGTCAACGTTTATTACCCCCACAAAAGTGTTCCAGTGTTACTATTCTTTACTTTCCTTTTGGGGCCCCAGTAACACACGGATTATTTGGTCCTAGCCGAATGTAAAATAATCCCGAGTATGGTAGGTAGTTTGATTGATATATTAACAGAAATTACATATATGTCTTGAAGGAAGCCATTTTGTCTCCTGAAAACTAATCAGTGGTGATATATATTTACGTAGCTTTATCTTTGTGTGTATTTATGCAGAGTTTTAGCCCAGCACAAGTCTTGAATGAGATAAATACACAGGTATTCATACACATATTCCTGCTGGACATTTTCCTTTGGTGGTTTCACCCTTGCTTTGCCATTGATGTTTTAGTTTGTTTCTTTTTACTTGCACTCCCGAAAAAGTTTGTAAACATAGCTCACTGACTTCCCCTCATATTTAAGCAAATAATGTTCTAATTTTACACTTGGCTCTAATCAGATAAAGAATAATTTGCTAGGAAATATTGCCTCAATTGCCAGACTAGAATAGAATACAATCAATTATTGTGCATAGGCCAGTGGCTCCAAGTTTTGACCCAGTATTTTTGTTATCTGAATTCATTCTTACTCAATAAAATCACTGTTATAACTGCTGGCTCTGTATGTTGCTGAATACTTTCAGTACGAAAAGTATTTTTTCCAAATGCAGGCATTAGGAAATAACATAGCATGCATTGGAATCCTTTGTCAGAGTGAGCAATGTATGCTGTATAACCTAATTATAACCCACAAGGTTTAAACTGGATTTTGGTGGTTGAATTCTACTTCTGCTGCTGCCACCAATAATACCACTGCTATTACTACTACTGCTGCTGTAAGTGGATTCCTTCATCTAAGGAAGAAATTGATCATCTAGGAAAAACATTGATCATCTAAGGAGCTAAAATAGCAAAGTGGATAGTATATTTACTTACCAGCAATGCCAGGATTTTATTTGCTGATCATATTCTTTAAACCCCACGTGGCATTGTCAGGAGGTACTTAACTTATCTATCTTTTTACATTTCAGTTAATTTGTGTTTCTCATTTTCTATTTGGTTCTTTTTTTTAATCAAATAAGAAACAATCATGAAAATTTTCTAATGAATAATTATTTGATTTTTTTTAAATGTGACATTTCTTTGCAGAATTGTTCTCTCTGCTGATTTTTTCCTGGTTTGTCTTCTTCAAATGTTAATGAAGACATTAAAATTTATTTGATTTCATTATATTTTGTATCTGTATTTTCCAAATATCCCCATCATTGTGTGTTTTAGTACAGACTAGGTTCAGTTAATCTATGGTTTGGACGTCCTCTCATCTCTCTCTTTTTGTTGCTTTTATTTGTTTACAATTATTATCATTTAAAGAAAAAGAAATTGCTTTTTCTTTAAATGATAATAATTGTAAACTTGGAAAATGGGAAAAATATAAATATCATGGCAAGTAAAAACATAAAAATCTGCACTGGGGTGAGGGTGGTAGTTATAGGATGTATTTTTAATGACTGGGGTTTTAAAAGATATTGCCGTTCCAAGTTTTGTATTCACCGTCTGTGGAGTTTATGCAACATGAAAGGTAAATGCAAAACTTGGAACGACAATATTTTCAAAAACCCCACAGTCAATAACAATACACCCTGTATAATGTTCCTGGACTCCCAGGGCCAACCAGCCTAAACTGAGTACTAGGAAATGTCTCGGGAAATCAAGGTGGCCAGGTGCTACTGACATCACGCACCAAATACCAACTGGTCTATACAACGATGGGTCCAGCACCTTAACCCCAATGCACCTTAGATGTGTGAAATAGTCCTTTACTTTGTACTTGTAAAATATATCTTTATACTTGTTCAGGTAAAATTTTCATCACTGATTTGTCTTTATTTGCCTTGCTTAATATTATTTCAGCTTCTAAATTGTTGCTTAATTGTTTATGTTAACTTGATTTCTTCCTTCGTATAGCACAGTCTTTAATTCTGTGCATTGTTTCATTTTCTATTGTTGTGCCAAAAATATATATAATTGAGTATATATTTATATCAGATTCACTGGGCTGGTCACTTGACTCACGTACCAGATCACAAGCTCCCTTATCTAATTTTTTTTTACAGTGAGCTGCACTGTGGTAAACGCCCCCAAGGCAGCCAGAGGAAACGCTTTAAAGACATTCTGAAGATCTCACTAAAAGCTTTTGGAATTCATCATAACACATAGGGGACTGATGCCAAAGACTGAAATTCGTGGCATACATCATTACGCAAGGGTGCAGTCACTTGTGAAGCAAACAGGACTGCAAGAGCTGTGAAAAACAGGCTGGACAACAACAAAAAGACCACTGCAGGAGATCCTCCTCCTGGAACGTCAAGCATTCTTTGCCCACATTGTCAAAGAACATTTCGAACCAAAATAAGCCTTACCAGCCATCTTAGAACTCACGGCTCCAAACTTTCAACCCCACTGGATGAAATGAATGGCCATCACCGTTCTTGATGGACAAACACCATATTATTTTAATTCATTCATACGCGTGTAAATGTGTATGATGTGATTTTAAGATATGAATCAGCCGTTGCCAGAAGTTGGTTTTTGGGGGTTTTTATTTTGAAAATAATTCTTACCAAAATTTATGTGTATTCTTATAATGATATTCACAGAAAGAAGTTTTGGAACCTGCTAGAATACTGTTTCCTCACATTATCATCAAGTATTTCAGTCCTTTGACTGGTGTGAAGCTTCCTTAACATTTCATTTCACAGCTGTCTGTGTTGTCCTATTCTTTACTTTTTGTATGTCTGCATTGTTTGATCTCTGCACATACTGGCACTTTGCTGCCTTGACAGACGATAGTTTCTTACAGTGTGCTTAAAAAAAAAGGCATAATAACTGCAACCCATGGCAGGGGTCAGGGATGGGGTTATAACTCTCCATAGCACAAATCCTAGGCTTAATTGTAGAGACTGTTGCCCATGCAGCATGATCCTTCTCGCGGTCTGCCTAGTTTACTCCAGAGGAAAGGTAACATCAATACGTCTGGAACAAGACTAGATGTCGGATCAGCCAACCAATGCTCTGTCCACCTGTCGGACCTTTCATCCTGGACCAGTGTTCCTGGTATGCTCTGTCATAATATTTAGTCTTTAGGTTGCGTTTCCTCGCACCAGGATAAGGCTTACACTCTCCCAATTGCGCTTCTATGCCCAAAGCCATTGGTGAAATGTTGGGTGTCGGGTGTGGTGAGCGCCACCCAAGAATTGTCACTAACAAAAAGCAGGTAGTACTTTCTACTGTCATATGGTAGCTCAGTTATATCTGAGTAAGATCTGACACCTCTGCACATCTAGTTTATAAATGTTGTCCTTTTTCTGCTTCCTCTTCCTCCCAGTATTGTGCCCCCCAGTACACTCTTTGTTTCTTCCTGTTTTGTAGATTTCATTGCATGTTTTTATTAATTATCTGGACAGCACTTTCTAGCATTTCAGGCTCATGCTTACTTTTTTTTTTCCTGCTGTTTAAATCAGGCACCAGTGGCTTACATGTCACAGCTACGCAAGTTGTTTGTGAAGCGCACCAAGTCTGGTGGAATATGTGGCACTGACAAGGTGAAGCTCAAAATTGCAGTGCGGAACTTGAGCATCGGCGTTGATCAAGGAGAGGTTCTGGGTCTTCTGGGGCCGAATGGAGCAGGCAAGAGTACAGCCTTAAACATGATGACTGCTGAAGTATCCCCGACTTGTGGAAAGGTAACAGAAGTGACCCACTTTTGTTGTTATTGTTATTGCTATCTATGCCAGATATCTCTTGCTGTCTAGTGTCTTCCATAAATCTTTCTGTCCCGGGCAGTTGTTAAATGAAAATGATATAACATTGCCACAGAGCAGATGGCGAGTTGACGGCTCAATTTGTATTAATGCATTATTATTCTTGATAATATTATTATTGATGGTCGTTCAGAAAGCAATGGCAAACTACTGAACGTAACACTTGCCTAGTACATCAACACCAGCTGAAAAAATGCTGGTGTTGACTGCAACGTCCCGTAAGGGATACGCAACACAATTTTTTTTTTTATTCTTGATATTATAATCAATCTTCTCTTGTCCGTCAGTTCGTACTTATATCACATATATCATATGAGCGCTGGCTGTGTCTTCCCATTTATTTATTTCGCCTCTGACTCCGTGAACTTTATCTATGGAATATATATTATTCTCCTTCTTTTGGTTGAGCACATAACTTCTTCTGGCTCAACCCTTATGGTTGGTTACCATTAGCTAATACCTTTTGATTTTTTCTTCACTCGAACAATGATGAACAGAATGCATAACACGACTCCAGCGACGGTTTCCACAATTTATATTTGTCTAAGAACATTACATAATTCACTTACACTTGCAAGTATTCGACATCACAATTGCATATAACAAACTCAACACAAATCTAAACGATTATTAAAAGAGCGGCATATGCGTTAGCTATCGCTCTCTGTATACATCTGACCATGTCCACCCCGGATTATGGCTCAACGCCAGTTAATCTTTTAGGATCCACCTCGTGTCAACCGCGAAGTGAGTCCCAGCGTTTCCACGCTGTGTGAAAAGTATTCACTTTTCACGTTCCAGATGTCCATTTACTGAACACTGCCATAACCTCTGACCTAGTCTAATTTAGGTTATGGCATGACTATTCCATGACCTAATATGGACCATGGCCTGGTCACAAAAAGTTAAAGTAATAATTGAGAATCAAAGAATTAAAGTAATAATTTAGAATCATGGAGTTAAAATGTAATAATTAAAAATGTAGGAGTTAAAAAGTCATAATCAAGGTGTTAAAAAGTAATAATTGAGAATCAAGGTGTCAGTAATAATTGATGATCAGAGAATTAAAGTAGTAATTAAGAAACGAGTTAAAAAGTAATAATTGAGAGTGAAACAGTTAAAGTAATCATTGTGAATCAAGGCGTTAAAACAGCAGCAAGGATAGAAACATTTAAAGTGGTTGTTAGGATTAAGTAAATTACTAATGGGGACTGAAAGAGTAAAGGCCATTGAAAGTGTTTTGGTAAAATGAGGTGCCGTTGATAAAAGTACGAAGTGTTATGTAATTACGAATGTGTCAACACAGTTCTTGATTGCTCTGATTGATCCAGGGATCCAGAAAGTGAGTTGCTGTCCTTTGTTCTCAGATAGACGGACTATAGTATGTTTTCCCTAGTGTTTTATCATGGTAAAGGCCACTGCTGTGGCTTAGAGACTATGAACGCAATTCATGGTCTCACATACCTCAATCAAAACACAGCTGCAGAAAATTTGGAAGCAGACTGCCTAATGCTGGTTTTCATACAATGGTATGAGTGCCATTTGTTCAAAAAGCAATGACAAACTACTCAATGTAACCTTGCCAAGAAATCATAAAAAGTAAAAAAATTTGGGGGTTGACTGCAGCGCCCTATAAAAGGATATGCAACTAACTTTTATCATGTTGGGCATTTTTCGAGATATAATTATAAAATTAGATGCAGGGAGTCATGTTATGGGGAGAGATTATCTTGAAAGTTAAAGTTAGTTGCATATTCTTTACAGGATGTCACAGTCAACCCTAGTATTTTTTGGCTGTTTGTGATTTCTTGGCAAGTTTGCATTCAGTAGTTTGCCATTGCTTTCTGAACAACCAGCATTCCTACCTGTGTATGGGAAACCAACACAAGCCGCTCTGCTTCCAAATCGCTCACAGCTGTGTTTTAAGCACGGTGTGCAGAATTATGAATTGCAGAGCTGAAGTCAAAACTTAATGAAAATGGACATATGGGAAAAGAGCAAAAGGAAGACAGAGGTAAATACTTAGATGGCTTGGTTAAATGGTCTAAGTAATTAAGTCATTTCAAGAAGTGGAATCATGCACATATGTAGGCAGCAGTGTAGACAAAGATAGGGGAACAGATAGATATATTAAAACAAAAATATAAAAGACAAGAATGAGCTTTCATAGCTCTATGAAATTTGTGGAAATCAAGGAATTAAATATAGAAATAAAGTTATCAAATAAGTACTGCTGTAAAGATCAGAAGCATGGAGAATGACTAAACCAACTGCTAAAAATCTACTAACTTTCATCAATTGGTGCCTGCTTAAAATAGGAGGACTAAAATACAATGACAGAATCACCAGTATGGAGCTCATGGAGAGAACTAAGTAAATCAACTCCAGCGAATCAGCTTGGGAGAAAGAAATGCTGGTGTTAGATATAGGACACACATTGAGAAAAACTGTTAATATAACTAGAAAAGTCATGTATCCAGGTTGTTTTGTTAGGTTTCCATGAGGAATCAGTTGTTTCTAGTTGCTGGTAGTTGTATTTGTATTTACATTTGTAGGTAATTGTACATTGGAAATATTGACTCACTTAAAGGAAAAAGCCCAACAGATGGGGCTGGTTATCAACCAAGATAAGACAGAATATATGGTAATTTCAAGAGAAGGAATGGCTAAAAACTCTGGCCACATACAAATAGACAGTATGACCATTAAAAGAACGGAAACATACGAATACCTGGGTACAATCTTCAACTGCTCCAACATCATAAGGGAAGAAATACAAATTAGAATCATTTCTGGAAATAAGATATACTATGCACTACAACATCTACTAAAATCAAATGCGCTATCTCGTAACACCAAAATCACAATACCCAAAACACTGATCAGACCAGTTGTGCTGTATGGCTCTGAAACCTGGAGTACAACGAAAGGAGATAAAGCCTTGTTACAAACCTTTGAGAACAAAGTTTTAAGACGCATCTTTGGACCTATTAGGGATACACAAAGTGGAGAGTGGAAAAGAAGAAGTAACAAAGACATTTATGATCTGTTTAAGTCCCCGCTAATCACTGGTATCATGAAGGCTAATAGGCTACAATGGCTGGGGCATATAGAAAGAATGGAAGATAATAGGGAAACAAAACTCGCTTACACTCAGGAAATAAATGACCATAGACCCCGAGGTAGACCAAGAAGATGATGGAGAGATCATATATATATACAGACCTACAAGCACTTGGAATCAACGGCTGGCAAGAGAAGGTCAACCAGAGAGACGAATGGAGACGGATTGTGTCTGCAGCAAAGAACCTCAATGGCTCGGAATGCTGAAGAAGAAGAAGATGAAGAAGAAGAAGGTAAATGTATTCTTGTTGTCTATATTTGCAGGTAGTTGTTGCAGGTCACAACATCAGATCCAACATGTTGTCAGTGCTGGAGTCACTAGGCCACTGTCCCCAGCATGATGCATTGTGGGAAACGATCACTTTGGAAGAGCATGTCAAGTGTTTTGCTGCAATCAAGGGAGTCCATCCAAAGGAACAAGATAAAGTAGTTAATTAGTAAGTGTGCAGGAAACAAGCTGTAACTGAGAATTGATATTGTGGGTTTTTTATAAATGGTATGGGTGCCGGTCGTTCAGAAAGCAATGACAAACTACTGAATGTAAACTTGCCAAGAGATCACAAACAGCCAAAACATGCTGGGGTTGACTGCTATGTCCTGTAAAGGATATGCAGCTAACTATGAAAGAAAACAAATAATATGATGGCCCTAGTATGGCAATATATCGTCCTTCTGTCCAAATGGGAGGTCAAAATTGGTGATATATTATCCTTCAACACTGAATTAGTTAAATAACACAAGGTGAATCTAAGCAAAGAGTATGGTGAGCTCCCTAGCAACGGCATGGATCCCAGGACTTGAATGATTGGCTAAAAGAGATTAAGTAGCCATGTTGTGTTTTTTTTTGACAGTTCGCATTCCCATTTTTGATAACTTTCCTGTTGACAATCTGTGGGTGTTTATACATTTGCTACAGCCCTTGATTGATCATCGTGAACATCATCATCAGATTAGTCAGTGTAAAGATTGATGCTCAAGTCATCTGACCACATTACATGACTGTGCCATGTTTGATGCAATCAACCAGAATGTGACATAGGTAGCAGCATCCTTACACTGTGACATGTTTGATGCAATCAACCAGAATGTGACGTAGGTAGCAGCATCCTTACACTGTGACATGTTTGATGCAGTCAACCAGAATGTGACATAGGTAGCAGCATCCTTACACTGTGATATCTGTTGAGGAAGGCAGAGCACTTACAGGCATGCCCTAAGTGTATTGACATCTGTTATGTTAACCATTGGTCAGTTAAATTGTGTAGCCAGTTTTTTTAGAATTTATAGACAAAGCTTAGAATATTCAACTGTTATGTTCAGTCATAAGTGGCGTATGGTAGGTTACAAACATTTATTAAAAGGTGCCTATGCAGAATGGTAGGACTAAGATGAAACAACAAATCACCAGTGTGGAGCTTATGATAACTAAACACAATCTGATGAGTCAGGAAGTGAAGAACAGACACTTTTGCCAGGTAGGATACACATAGAAAACATTACTTAATATCACAAGAAGACAGAATAGAGAAACTGCAGTCTGTCAGAGTTTACAATCAAAGAGAAAGAGAGAGAGAGAAACAAGAGAGACAGACAGATAGAGATGGACGAACAGCAGTCTGTCAGAGTTTACAACGAAAGAGAGACAGACAGACAGAGATAGATGAACAGCAGTCTGTCAGAGTTTACAACCAAAGAGAGACAAACAGAGATGGATGACCAGCAGGCTGTCAGTTTACAACCAAAAAGAGACAGAGATGGATAACTAGCAGTCCATCAGCGTTTACAACCAAAGAGATACAGAAAGTTTAAGAGATCCTCTAGACTCCATCCTCAAACAAAGGGCATTTAAGGAAGACATAAAAACATACGGACAAGAGAATTAGAGACAGAATAGAAAGACAAGAATGACATGGAGGCAACTTCATTGGCTAGCAGAAAGATAGGACTGTTTGACATGAGATGGTTGAGGGCATATGCTCCATCGGAGAATAAAAGACATGAGATGGTTGAGGAAATATGCTCCATCGGAGAATAAAAGACATGAGATGGTTGAGGAAATATGCTCCATCGGAGAATAAAAGACATGAGATGGTTGAGGAAATATGCTCCATCGGAGAATAAAAGACATGAGATGGTTGAGGAAATATGCTCCATCGGAGAATAAAAGACATGAGATGGTTGAGGAAATATGCTCCATCGGAGAATAAAAGACATGAGATGGTTGAGGGCATATGCTCCATCGGAGAATAAAAGACATGAGATGGTTGAGGGAATATGCTCCATCGGAGAATAAAAGACATGAGATGGTTGAGGAAATATGCTCCATCGGAGAATAAAAGACATGAGATGGTTGAGGAAATATGCTCCATCGGAGAATAAAAGACATGAGATGGTTGAGGAAATATGCTCCATCGGAGAATAAAAGACATGAGATGGTTGAGGAAATATGCTCCATCAGAGAATAAAAGACATGAGATGGTTGAGGAAATATGCTCCATCGGAGAATAAAAGACATGAGATGATTGAGGAAATATGCTCCATCGGAGAATAAAAGACATGAGATGGTTGAGGAAATATGCTCCATCGGAGAATAAAAGACATGAGATGGTTGAGGAAATATGCTCCATCGGAGAATAAAAGACATGAGATGGTTGAGGAAATATGCTCCATCGGAGAATAAAAGACATGAGATGGTTGAGGGCATATGCTCCATCAGAGAATAAAAGACATGAGATGGTTGAGGAAATATGCTCCATCGGAGAATAAAAGACATGAGATGGTTGAGGAAATATGCTCCATCGGAGAATAAAAGACATGAGATGGTTGAGGAAATATGCTCCATCGGAGAATAAAAGACACAAGAATGAGAATACTTTGTACATCCCAACTGATGTTTAACTAATGATTCTGTTCAACAGCTTCGTGAAACAGCTGAAACTTGAAAAACATCGCAGGAAACAAGCCAAGAAGCTCTCTGGCGGGACCAAGCGGAAGGTGGGTGTCTTTCTTATTTCTTTGATCTGAAGATTTAATTTATTCTTCATCATTGTCATTTATAGTCATTCCACATCAATCCTTAACAGTGGTCTTAACTTTGACATAATTGACTGTATGCACATGAATTCTTGCATAGACAATGTGTTTATTTGCCAAACGAAGGCCAGTGTTTGGTTAAATACTATGTAAACATGCTGACTATCTTTCAGAATTTGCTATTTTCTAAATAGAAGATTCTAGAATTGATATTATAGCTTTATTGACTGACCTATTGATTTATTATCTAGATTCAGTATCATGTGTTTTATCAAATGCAGGGACGTAAATTATAAGTACCTTGAAGTTGGAGTGGGTTTGCCTGATGGCGAGGGACACTGGTAATTGGGAAAGCTATTCCATACACAAAAATCAGACCACTTCACTAGAAGTAGTAGCATGTGTATGGACTATGTCTGAGTTCAGAGCGAATGAATGCAACAACAATAAACAAAAAATGAAAAAAAAAACAGACCTATCTGCATATTTTAGTAATAGTAGACCTAGTCTGTGTGCTTTAGGTACAACTATCTGCATATTTTAGTAATATTAGGCCTAGTCTGTGTGCTTTAGGTACAACTATCTGCATATTTTAGTAATGGTAGGCCTAGTCTGTGTGCTTTAGGTACTGTGTCAACTTCAAAAGTAGCTGGCCGATGCTGTTAACTTCAGTTGTAGACTCATTCTGTTATATTTAGTAGTAGAAGGACTCCCTTGTTAACTTTAACCACTAGTGTAATGTTAACAGTTTGTGTTAAAAATTGATAGTGATGTACACATTCTCCCCCACAGCTGAGCTATATCATGAGCATTTTGGGCTCGCCGCGCTTTGTTCTGCTGGACGAGCCATCAACTGGCATGGACCCACAGTCCAAACGCTTTCTCTGGTAAGTTGTGATGGAGCTGATTTCACAGCCATTCTTTAGATTAACCCTCATTGACCTACATCACTGCACCCACAGTCCAAACGCTTTCTCTGGTAAGTTGTGATGGGGCTGATGTCACAGCCATTCTTTAGATTAACCCTCATTGACCTACATCACTGGACCCACAGTCCAAACGCTTTCTCTGGTAAGTTGTGATGAGGCTGATGTCACAGCCGTTCTTTAGATTAACCCTCATTGACCTACATCACTTGACCCACAGTCCAAACGCTTTCTCTGGTAAGTTGTGATGGGGCTGATGTCACAGCCATTCTTTAGATCAGTGTTTCCCAACCTTTTTTGTGCTATGCCCCACCTAAGCCTTTCTAAAATTCTTATGCCCTCCCACCCTCTCCTTCTCTCCCTCCCAACCCCCCCAACATATACACACTTTTTAATATTCAAAAATTGAAATGTTCACTAAAGAAACTTGAATGATAGGTTTTAGGAAGAAATCACTAGGAAATTATTGAGCAAACACAGTAAGTAAATTTTCAAAACATATAATGGAGAACTGAAATTCAAGTACAAATTAATTTTAATGAAAGATTTTTCTATATTATTTTAATTATTAGTAATTATTATTTAAATTTAGTGAGATCCTTGCGCTTGATGCTTGCTGCAAAGAGATTTTATGTCAGGTTCCAATTTAGTTAACTTCAGTCTCAAGTCTCCCCGTTTTGTTATATCCAGCCGATTTCTTTTTTTTTTTTTTAGCAGCAAATCATTTATGGCACTAAAGCCGCATTCAGCTAAATATGAAGATGGAAACGGTAACAATAGTTTTCTTGCACATTTGGTTGCATTTGGATATTTGATTTCGGCTTCCTCACAAAGCCATGCCATCGCCCCTCTTATATTAAATAAAGTTTTAATTGACTCATGATTTTGCATTTCTGCGAGTTCTTCTTGATACTGCATATTTGAAATATCAGACAAATCCACTAACATTGGCCGCATCATCCAAGTTGGGAAATCAATTTGTTTCAAATCAGAAAATCTTTCTTTTAAATCGGCCGATAAAATTTTCAGATGATCGACAATAACATATATAGCGGTATCAGTCACTTAACATTTTTGGAGTCAATGAAATTTTTTCAAAATTGTTGTTGTAAATATATGTCTGACATAATTCAATAAAGGTTATGAAACCAAATATCTTCGCTTTTGCCTCGACAAGAGTTTTATTTGTTCCTTGAAGTTGTTTATTTAATATATTTAGTTTTTCAAAGATATCGGCTAAATAACTCACAAATGCCTTACCATCGACCGTCAACATATTTTTCATTTCAGGTTTGTCGCTTAAAAAATCACTAGGAGTATCAAATAGTTCCATAAATCTTTTCAAGCAGTTCCCTTTCGAGAGCCATCTTACTTCAATGTGAAGTATACGTCTCACATGGTCTTCATTTCGTTCTTCACAAAATAACATTCAGCACTAGCTTTAATGGCATTGATACACTTTATAACTAAATTTAGTACTTCATTTAGAACAGGCGAAATGTGTTTAGCTACCAGGTTTTCCCTGTGAATAACACAATGCACAAGAAGCATTTCTGGATTCTCATCTTTCATCAATTTTAAGCAACCATTTTTCTTCCCCATCATATTAGGAGCACCATCTGCAGCACAAGATGTTATATTTTTCATTGGTATATTATTGGAAAATAAGCAGTCATTGGTATATTATTGGACAATGAGCAGTCAAGCTGAAAAACATCTGATGGCTGTAGAAATGTGGTTTCTGAGGAGAATGCAAAGAATACCATGGAGAGACAGAAAAACCAATGACCAAGTACTATAGGAAACAAATGAAAATCGTAAATTGATTAGAGAAATTATACGTAGACAGTCAAAATGTTTTGGACATGTTATGAGAAGAAATGAATTGAAGAACTTGGTGACAACTGGCAAGATTGAAGGGAACAGACCAAGGGGAAAACCGAGAAGTAAATACCTGAATGGCTTGGCCACATGGCATAGTTGAGACAGGAACATTGAGCTGATCCACAACTCTGGTGATCGAGTGAAATGGTGAGTCATGACCGCCAACCCTTTCCGGCATGGCACATGATGGATGGATATTATTGACATCTATGTAATTTTTTAGCTTTCTATATATATCTTTGGAGGTAGTGGTGCTTTCTAATGATTTACAGAACAACATTTCTTCAGCAAAATCACCTTTATCAATATATCTTACGTAAGTTATAAGTACGGCCTCACTGTCTCTAAAAATTGATTCATCCATTTGCACCGAGAATTTTCTTGTTTTCAACTTTTCAACAAGTTGTATTTCAATGTCTTCACTCATTTCGTCTATTCTTCTGCTAACAGTATTGTTACTTAGTGGCATGGCTTTAACGTCTTTGTCATCTTTTTCCGGATTCATTTAACGGACGCTTATTTCAAATTAACACCAACGGTGAATGCTGAGCGTTACTGCAAAACACTGCAGAAACCTGAGATCCTGGCACTTGGCATTTCGTGCCATTCAGAACAAATAGCGCAAAATTCTTAGTGCCAGCCCAGTATAACCAGTAGTTTAACTCTAACGTCTAACAATGAAATCACGGCTAGCAACATGGTGGACAGAGGTTACTTATACTGGATGTTTACCCAGCTCGAGTAGCGACTGAGAATCACCATACGGTTAACTTAAACTCTGGTCGAGTCAATTTTTGAATTGCCCCCCTTAACAATCGAATTGCCCCCCTGTGGGGCGTGGACCCCACATTGGGAAAAACTGCTTTAGATTAACCCTCACTGACCTACATTACTGCACCCACAGTCCAAACGCTTTCTCTGGTAAGTTGTGTTGGGGCTGATGTCACAGCCACTCTTTAGATTAACCCTCATTGACCTACATTACTGCACCCACAGTCCAAACGCTTTCTCTGGTAAGTTGTGACGGGGCTGATGTCACAGCCATTCTTTAGATTAACCCTCATTGACTTACTGTTGCTGATTTAAACAGCATGGTTGAATCTGTCTACAATATTCTCAGTATTCTTCTAAAAAATCATATCTACAATGCCTCCGGTGTCTTCTCCATTTCGTTGTCCAGCATTTACATTCACTTACACAGAACAACAAAACCAATATATAGTTTTAGTAAGTGGATTTTCATGCTTGCATTCAATTTCAGATTTTCATGCTAGCATTTATATTTCAGATTTCATGCTTACATTTATATTTCAGATATTCATGCTTGCATTGTTATTTCAAATGTTCATTCTTGCATTGATATTTCAGATTTACATTCTACTATACGTCCTTGGATTTGGCGATGTTGTTCTTTCTTTTAAAAAACCAAATCTGTGTCACATTTTCCATTGTATGTTACTGTATGTATACTGAATGCCAACTAATGTAAGAATAGTCCGTCAGTAAATGACCCTTTTACATGCATGAAAGCACATTGGGCATATGGTGCAAGATCCATATTTGTATAGACCCATCAGCACTCAGTGGATGATGCCATGTTCATGCTGCCTTGACCTTCCACTTTGACCTTCCACAACATTTATTGGTACTCGTTTTAAGCTGGGTTGACCTGGGAACTGAGGTAAATTTTAAAAATTCAAATCTGACATGATGCGGATCAAACCAATGACCAGCGGACCGACAGGCAAACTAATGTCTGGCCTCTATGATACTTAGGCTCTCTATATAAGAATTTAAAAAATTTAGTTGCTTGTCCTTCACAGGACGTAGCAGTCACCCCCAGCATTTTGGCTGTTTGTGATTCCTGGGCAAGTTTGACGTTCAGTAGTTTGCCATTGTTTTCTGAACAACCTACACCTATACCTTTTTCGAAAGACCAGCACCGCTGTGTTTTGAACCCGGGTATACGGAATTACGAATTTTGTCCTAAACCCCTTCACCACGGAGACCAGTTATGTAAGAATACTGGCACTATATGTGAGCTGTCTGGTGTTGAATGCAAGAACATCTTCATATTTTTCAGGGACACCATCAGCTCCAGTTTTAAGGGCACGGACCGAGGTGCCATCCTGACCACCCATTACATGGAAGAAGCAGACGCACTCTGTAACCGGGTGGGGATTATGATCAATGGTCAGCTAGAGTATGTAGAACTTTTGTTTATTCTGTCATATTTTTCAGTTTGAATTTTTTAAAATAACAAAAGATCAAGGTAATTCCGTGGCTGAAATAACTAGGAGTTTGATTTCAGAGGCCTTCACATGTACTGAGTAACATCATAAAGAAGGGTAATCATCTCCCTTCCTCCTTCTCATAAAAATCTCCACATTGTCAGAGCATAGTGGATGGAACAATCCCTACCACTACTGGGGGTTATTAATGCATACAGATAAAACTAATATAGAGAAAGAAATATATGTTAATGAGGAAAAATCTGAGGTGGTGAGAAATTTTGAATATCTTGGGTCATTAATTACCAACAATGGTGACACAATGAAAGAAATTACAAGATGAATATCTATTGCTCTTCAGAAACTAAAACAACTTAATACTTTGTGGCATGGGACAGATAGGCTTACAAAAATTAGATTTTTAAGAGCATGCATCTTTCCCATTGCAACCTTCGCCTGGAGACCTGGACACTTACTAAACAAGCTAAACAGCTCATAAATGCCTTTGAATATAAATGTTATAGACGGGTTCTAAGAATATCTTGGATACAGAAAATAACAAATGCATCCATATGACAAAAAGAAGAAGTAACAAAGACATTTATGATATAAATCCCCGCTAATCACTGGTATCATGAAGGCTAATAGACTACAATGGCTGGGGCATATAGAAAGAATGGAAGATAATAGGGAAACAAAACTCGCTTACACTCAGGAAATAAATGACCGTAGACTCCGAGGTAGACCGAGAAGACGGTGGAGAGATAATATATAAACAGACCTACAAGCACTTGGAATCAGCGACTGGCAAGAGAAGGTCAACCAGAGAGACGAATGGGGACGGATTGTATCTGCAGCAAAGAACCTCAATGGCTCAGAACTCTGAAGAAGAAGAAGAATCCATATGACAAGATCTAAACATTGAAGAAGATTGGCTATTTGTGATTTCTTGGCAAGCTTACATTTAGTAATTTGCCATTGCTTTCTGAATGTCCGGCACTCATACCATTTTATAATAACCAATCGCCTGCAGCTGTGTTTCGAACATGGCATGTGGGATTACAAACTGTGTCCATAACTCCTTGTCCTAAAAGCCGGCTTGCCACTATTGACTAGGCAGAATTATAATTCCTTTTCTAATGTGATGGTTTAAATTGTCTGTTAAATATTGGTTGTTGGTCTTGTGAGCAGATGCCTGGGCTCCACCCAACACCTGAAGAACAAGTATGGCAGTGGCTACATCTTGGAGGTGAAGCTGGGCACTCACAGGGCTGGAGAAGTTGAGGCTCTGATGGATAATTTGGAGGTTCATCTCACAAAGTTATTCCCTGGTGAGTAGTTGGGACATGGGATAATTTGGAAGCTCATCTCACAAAGTTATTCCCAGGTGAGTAGTTGGGACATGGGATAATTTGGAAGCTCATCTCACAAAGTTATTCCCAGGTGAGTAGTTGGGACATGGGATAATTTGGAAGCTCATCTCACAAAGTTATACCCTGGTGAATAGTTGGGACATGGGATAATTTGGAAGCTCATCTCACAAAGTTATACCCAGGTGAGTAGTTGGGACATGGGATAATTTGGAAGCTCATCTCACAAAGTTATACCCAGGTGAGTAGTTGGGACATGGGATAATTTGGAAGCTCATCTCACAAAGTTATACCCAGGTGAGTAGTTGGGACATGAGATAATTTGGAAGCTCATCTCACAAAGTTATTCCCAGGTGAGTAGTTGGGACATGGGATCATTTGGAAGCTCATCTCACAAAATTATTCCCAGGTGAATAGTTGGGACATGGGACAGTTTGTGAAATTTACTGTTGAGTCATGGATTGTCTGAATACTTCTTGGATCATGGTATGTGCTGGGACATGGGACAGTTTTTGAACTTTACTGTTGAGTCATAGATTGTCTGAATACTCGTTGGGTCATCGTATGTAGCATGTCATAAGTAAAGTCAAGAGATGACCCTCTGCATGTCCTGGGTTGTATTAGGTACATGGTTAACAAATAAAGAAGTCCTGTGGGTTGAAAACAGGGTTAACGGACAAGAGAATGACTTCATTGCACCGGGTTTTATCTATCCAATATGGCTCAGTTTCTTTCTGCAGCATAGCCTGCCGAAAGCATCACACAATGGAGATGTGGTTTTATAGAAGATTGCTGAAAGTTAAATGGACAGTCAAAATGAGAAATCAGGACATTTTAAGGGAATCTGAATTGCAAAGACAACGTATCACAAACATCAGAATGAAGCAGTTTTTTTGGCCACATTATGAGAAGATAAAAACTGGAACACGTAGTGACAACTGGAAAGATTTCCAGAAAGAGAGATAGAGGAAGACAGCATGAGAAGAGTCAACACACAAATTGATCCATGCTGTCGGAGATCATAATTTGTGGAGAGGCATGTTTGCCCACGCCAAGGCAAGGCACTGAATGATGGTGATGATAAGTACACAGAGGAATAGGTGGTCAGTCTTTCTGTCTCATGGTGAATGACAAGAGCTGACTTGAACCCTGGTCTGACTATGCTCATGTCATTATGAGCAAAATGTCTTAACCATTACACCAACGCACTGCCTAGGTACATGGTGCTGGTCCAGTATTTTGTATAGACCAATAGACACTCACTGGGTGGTGTGGTCAGTAGACACTGGTTGGGTGGTGTAGTCAGTAGACACTTGATGGGTGGTTTGGTCAGTAGACACTGGCTGGGTGGTGTGGTCAGTAGACACTGGCTGGGTGGTGTGGTCAGTAGACACTGGCTGGGTGGTGTGGTCAGTAGACACTGGCTGGGTGGTGTGGTCAGTAGCTGGGTGTTGTGGTCAGTAGACACTGGCTGGGTGGTGTGGTCAGTAGACACTGGCTGGGTGGTGTGGTCAGTAGACACTGGCTGGGTGGTGTGGTCAGTAGACACTGGCTGGGTGGTGTGGTCAGTAGACACTGGCTGGGTGGTGTGGTTATTAGGCTCTGGCTGGGTGGTGTGGTTATTAGGCTCTGGCTGGGTGGTGTGGTCAGTAGCTGGGTGGTGTGGTCAGTAGACACTGGCTGGATGGTGTGGTCAGTAGCTGGGTCGTGTGGTCAGTAGACACTGGCTGGGTGGTGTGGTCAGTAGACACTCGCTGGGTGGTGTGGTCAGTAGCTGGGTGGTGTGGTCAGTAGACACTGGCTGGGTCATGTGGTCAGTAGGCACTGGCTGGGTGATGTGGTCAGTAGACACTCGCTGGGTGATGTGGTCAGTAGACACTCACTTTGTGGTGTGGTCAGTAGACACTGGCTGGGTGGTGTGGTCAGTAGACACTGGCTGGGTGGTGTGGTCATTATGCACTGGCTGGGTGGTGTGGTCAGTAGACACTGGCTGGGTGGTGTGGTCAGTAGACACTCTCTGGGTGGTGTGGTCAGTAGACACTGGGTGGGTGGTGTGGTCATTAGGCACTGGCTGGGTGGTGTGGTCAGTAGCTGGGTGGTGTGGTCAGTAGACACTGGCTGGATGGTGTGGTCAGTAGCTGGGTCGTGTGGTCAGTAGACACTGGCTGGGTGGTGTGGTCAGTAGACACTCGCTGGGTGGTGTGGTCAGTAGCTGGGTGGTGTGGTCAGTAGACACTGGCTGGGTGATGTAGTCAGTAGACACTGGCTGGATGGTGTGGTCAGTAGACACTGGCTGGGTCATGTGGTCAGTAGGCACTGGCTGGGTGATGTGGTCAGTAGACACTCGCTGGGTGATGTGGTCAGTAGACACTCACTTTGTGGTGTGGTCAGTAGACACTGGCTGGGTGGTGTGGTCAGTAGACACTGGCTGGGTGGTGTGGTCATTATGCACTGGCTGGGTGGTGTGGTCAGTAGACACTGGCTGGGTGGTGTGGTCAGTAGACACTCTCTGGGTGGTGTGGTCAGTAGACACTGGGTGGGTGGTGTGGTCATTAGGCACTGGCTGGGTGGTGTGGTCATTAGGCAGTGGCTGGGTGGTGTAGTCAGTAGACACTGGCTGGGTGGTGTGGTCAGTAGACACTCGCTGGGTGGTGTGGTCAGTAGCTGGGTGGTGTGGTCAGTAGACACTGGCTGGGTGGTGTGGTCAGTAGACACTGGCTGGGTGGTGTGGTCAGTAGACACTGGCTGGGTGGTGTGGTCAGTAGACACTGGCTGGGTGGTGTGGTCAGTAGACACTGGCTGGGTGATGTGGTCAGTAGACACTCGCTGGGTGATGTGGTCAGTAGACACTCGCTGGGTGGTGTGGTCAGTAGACACTTGCTGGGTGGTGTGGTCAGTAAACACTGGCTGGGTGGTGTGGTCATTAGGCACTGGCTGGGTGGTGTGGTTAGTAGACACTGGCTGGGTGGTGTGGTCAGTAGACACTCGCTGGGTGGTGTGGTCATTAGTCACTGGCTGGGTGGTGTGGTCATTAGGCACTGGCTGGGTGGTGTGGTCAGTAGACACTGGCTGGGTGGTGTGGTCAGTAGACACTCGCTGGGTGATGTGGTCAGTAGACACTGGTTGGGTGGTGTGGTCAGTAGACACTCGCTGGGTGGTGTGGTAATTAGGCACTGGCTGGGTGGTGTGGTCAGTAGACACTGGCTGGGTGGTGTGGTCAGTAGACACTGGCTGGGTGGTGTGGTCAGTAGACACTGGCTGGGTGGTGTGGTCAGTAGACACTGGCTGGGTGGTGTGGTCAGTAGACACTCGCTGGGTGGTGTGGTCAGTAGCAGGCCAGCTGCCTTCACTTCCCAAGGCATTTCCTGGTACTCAATTTAGGCTAGGTTATTTGGGGGTTGAGTGGTCTCAAGGTATGGTGTCCGCCTCGAGTGCTGGAGGTCCCAGGTTCAGGCCCCGGTGAGGACCGGGATTTATTTAAAAAATCCACATGGACATCCTGTAATAAAATTTCCCCTGGTCTCTGGGTAGTGAGATCGGACGCCCGTGCTTATTGTTGCGCACGCAAAAAATCCCTTGGCAGTTGGAAATTGAAAAAGAGTAGCCTAACGGTGCTGCCCGGGCAAAATTTCAAGTTAAATATCTACCCAAAGTATTTTCAGGATCTTTGCCAATGCAACGGAGTTCATGCATTGAGCTGAGTTAGGAGGAAAACGGAGCACTTATGGGTTAAACCGTGTGCTGTGATGTTGATCCAACGACTAAACTAAACTAAACTAGGTTAACCTGCCAGCCCAGGTAAGTTTACAAATCTGTCTCGATGGGGTTTTGAATATATAATCACCCCAAACTCAGATAAGTTTACAAATCTATCTCGATGGGGTTTTGAATATATAACCACCACCAAGCTCAGGTCAGTTTACAACTTAAATATATAACCACCACCCAGCTCAGATAAGTTTACAACTTGAATATATAACCACCACCAAACTCAGATAAGTTTACAACTTGAATATATAACCACCACCAAACTCAGATAAGTTTACAACTTGAATATATAACCACCACCAAACTCAGATAAGTTTACAAATCTGTCTCGATGAGGTTTTGAATATATAACCACCACCAAGCTCAGGTCAGTTTACAACTTAAATATATAACCACCACCAAACTCAGATAAGTTTACAAATCTGTCTCCATGAGGTTTTGAATATATAACCACCACCCAGCTCAGATAAGTTTACAACTTGAATATATAACCACCACCAAACTCAGATAAGTTTACAACTTGAATATATAACCACCACCAAACTCAGATAAGTTTACAACTTGAATATATAACCACCACCAAACTCAGATAAGTTTACAACTTGAATATATAACCACCACCAAACTCAGATAAGTTTACAAATCTGTCTCCATGAGGTTTTGAATATATAACCACCACCAAGCTCAGGTCAGTTTACAACTTAAATATATAACCACCACCAAACTCAGATAAGTTTACAAATCTGTCTCCATGAGGTTTTGAATATATAACCACCACCCAGCTCAGATAAGTTTACAACTTGAATATATAACCACCACCAAACTCAGATAAGTTTACAACTTGAATATATAACCACCACCAAACTCAGATAAGTTTACAACTTGAATATATAACCACCACCAAACTCAGATAAGTTTACAACTTGAATATATAACCACCACCAAACTCAGATAAGTTTACAAATCTGTCTCCATGAGGTTTTGAATATATAACCACCACCAAGCTCAGATAAGTTACAAATCTATTAGTCCAACTGTCAGGTGTAGGGGTTGAAACTGCTACTGCAGTATCAGCGCACCAGACGTTTAAGAATGAACGCTCTTATCCATTTGGCCATACTGACCTGGAGATGTTGTGTTTCCCCCCTGTAGGACTCGGTAAAGTAGAAAGATTTCAAGAGAGGGCCCAGTACTCCATTCTCAAAGAAGATGTCAAATTCTTAGGCCAGACATTTGCCAGCTTGGAAGATTGTAAGTGAATGTTTCTTGTAAAGTATGCTGCACATGACAGGCAAGTGATAGACACAAGTGGCTAGCAGTTGAAAAGTGTTCAGATTTGGCCACAGTTCCAGCCATGCTAGGCAGATGCCACCACTGTAAGCATTGTGCTTTGGAAAACCCACTCGGTGTGGGCATTGCCATTGTGTATTTGAAGTGTAAATTACGTATGAATACATTAATTCATTTCATGTGAACGATGCCAAGAAGAATCCAGAAATGGTCTTGTCCGGCAGGACACAGCATGTGCTACAGATGTTGCAGACATGTTCACTGGAACACTGCAGGCAAAACAAGAACTACTGCATAATTTTATTGGAATATGGAATGTAAGAACATGTATGCAAAAGCATGTTTGCCAGTTGGTAAATTCACTGATGAAGTGCCATAGGATAATTAATCATCTTGAGCAACTTCCTGCCATGAGCTTATATACAGTAGTTTTCCTTTTAACAACCACCTGTAATGTGATACAACATGTCTGCTACCATATAAACAACTTTAAAGTCATAACTGCTACACACTCCTACTTCCCATTTTCCGCTGTCCATTTTTGTTAGGTCCAAACCTACTTTTGGTTTAGCACTGAATCAGTTAAAAAACAAAAGTGAAATTAAAATAATGAATGTAAATACCTTCGGATTATGTGAAACAAAACAAATTGGAGCAGGGGAAATGTATTCACACACATATAGAATACTTTAATCATAGTCATAAATATGAAATGGGTGAGGATGTCATCTTGGACAGAGCAAGAGTTAAAACAGTAAAAGGATGTATGACAATATCAGACTGAGTTCTGTTAACCAACCAGATTGATTGGTAACTTGGTAGATATCATACAGGTCTAGGTATTACCAGGGCCCATAAGTTCAGCAAAGAATAGTAACATTTTAACATACATGCATGTCATGTGGGGTGGCATGGTAGGGGTATTCCCTAGCCTATGGGACACCCTTGGGCAAGGTGGAGTACCCGTTTAGCCCCCCGATCAGAGTTACGTGAAGCCATGGGTGCAGGTGGTGGATGAAGTTGAAGAGCAGCCAACAGATAGTTGTAGGTTATGGTCTCCAGCTTCACGACGGTAGGCAGAGGATCTCTTTTTTGGGAGACAATGGCTACGGTCACTGACCAGTATGGTCACTGCTAGGAACGAAAGCAATGGCAAACTACCTTCTTTACAGATGCCAAGAATATCATGTACTGCAGTCTTATCGAAAGAGACCAAGGGGATGACCAAGAAGTAAATACCTGGATGGCTTGGCCACGTGGCATGGTCGAGACAGGAACACAGAGCTGATCCACGACTCTGGTGACCGAGTGACATGGCAGTACATGACCGCCCATGCTTCTCGGCATGGCACATGATGGATGGATGTCAAGAGGTAACTAAGGAGGATTGGCATGGAACAGGCTACCTCATTCCATAGAAAATGTAGCTGTAAAATCTGCCCAATCATGAACAAGTCTACAAAGGATGTGGCGTGCGTTAAGTGCCTGTTCCCCATTGGGAGATGAAAGGCAACAGAATAATAATAATATACAAATCTATGCACTAACTGCAGACGGCACAGAAGAAGACAGGGATCATTTGTACAAACAGCTTGCTGTTGCTTTAGTGCAGTGTAAAGACCATCAAATAACTATAGTACTAAGAGATTTCATTGCTGAAGTTGGAAAACTAATAGATAATGGTGTTACTGGCAGATGTGGCCTTGGAGAGAGAAAGGAGAGAAACTGGTTGAAAACACCTGCTTTCAGCAACATCTTAGACACTTTTGGACACAGATAAGCCCAGGAAACAATGTTTGCAATAAATTTACTACATGTTTATTATTAATCCCGGAGATTAAACCTGGGCTCACTGTCAGCAGTCAGAATCCAAGAGACTGAGCAAGAGACAGTGACATACTTCTTCTCTTGAACTGAAATAGTTTTACACAAGCCCTTCTGCAGAGTTGATTAGTTTGGCTCTGTTGTAGGATGAATAAGACATTTTAGAGCACTGAATGTCACTGGCATGTATGTGGTAAGAGGAGACCAAATATAGTTGATGTGGGACTGGCTATCCCATCACATAGAAAACTTGGCAAATATGGTTGACGTGGGACTGGCTATCCCATCGCACAGAAAACTTGGCAAATATCCAACAAGCCATGTATAACTTTAGCTGCATAAATCCAACCAATCATGGATAAGGCTAAAAATAAACAAAGAACAACAACTCTGCCAGCCATAATGAAAGCGACTCTTCTAGAAGTTTGATGTGATGCAAAGAAAGATGCTAGGAGCCTAGATCGCTAACACATACCCCCCCCCCCCCCCCAAAAAAAAAAAAAACAAACAACAACAACGACAACCCCACCCCCAAATTACATCTAGGAAAATCTCAGAATTTACATCTGGAATGTTAGAATGTCAGAGGTGATAAATGTGGGGAGGAAATGGAGGGAACTGCAGGATATAGCAACAGATAGGACAGCTTGGCTTGAGTTGAAGGCCCATGCTCCATGGGGGTTGAAGGGTAGAAATTGAAGAATATATTAAAACAAAGAGAAAAAGTCTAAATATGACACATTGCTAGGCCATTATACATACTTGGTTGCTAGGAAGGCGGCACAGAAGTTCAGTTATGACAGGTGCCAAATAAGAAAATTTTGAGCCAAAGGTTTGCAAACAGTTAGATATTACCTTAATGCAATGCAGCTCTGTTAATATTATAAAGGGCTGATCCATAGCAAAAAGCAACGCTCGTTAACAAACAATTAACAATGGAAAATGTCTCACCTCAAATCCTGAATTCAACACAAAAGAACTGACGGCAGTCGAGTTACCACTTCAAGCAATTTATTAATGCACTGCAGAATCAACATGGGATCAACCAATCTAAAGATATAAACTGTCGTGTTTATTTATCCATCTTCTAATTAGCTCCCGATTCCACTCTGTTAACCTTGACGCTCAGCCTTTGCCAATTCATCATTGAGTCGTCCTTTTCCGAAAAATAGTTGATCTTGGCCCGGTTTTCCTCATTGTATGAATCCCTATCAACAGATCATTCCTCTCCTTTCGCTGTTCACTTGCCGAATCTTCACAACCATTTGCTTCGTCCAGATCTTATTCCAACACGGAGCTCTCAGAAAACACAAGTGTCTTGGTGTCTTGGTGTCACAGCGTCTCCCGTTGTTATTGTATGACGTTTTTACGTTCCCATTGGTTTCTCCTTTTGTTTGTCCACTTTCGTGTCCATCTGGGAAAACCCCTTTTTCCTTTTGGTGGCGCGTGCAGTCATGGCAGATATGGATATATAAATGGGGAGTTATACAGTTGCAGCTACAACAGTATTGATCCCCGCTGGATGGATGCATCCCAAAGAGTTGATTAACTCTCACTGTGTACGTCATTCATACTAAATAATTTAAAGAATACTAAGGTACCTCTATACCCTAAGGTATAACAAAATATGGGAACAAAAATAACTGAACATTAAATACAAAGGTGTGTATCTGTTTCAGGCAAGAAGACACACAATCTGGAGGAATACAGTTTCAGTCAAAGTTCACTGGAACAGGTAGGTTGCTCAAGGAGAGACCAACATTCTCCACAGTTACAATTATAAACACTTCTCACTAATTGTGGCTTGTTAATCCTTTTGTTTTATAATATACAATGAAACATATATGTGGCTCCTGAGAGAGAGAGGGAGAGAGAGAGAAATGAATGGGGAAAATAAATAATAATGATAATAATAAAATAAATATACTAAAATAACCTGTCAAAAAATCTGTCTGTCATTTACTGCCTATATAGTACCTTTTTTGCATACAGTATTACTGTATATAGTACCTTGACATATCTATCAGTCTCCATGGCCAAAGGCCTACGAACGTGGTTCGTGAGCCACTTACCAGGTGTTCGAAATGCAGCCGCAACCGATTTGTGCAGCAGACCGTGTCGCGTTGTGTTATAACGTGTTGGTATGGGAGATGGTTGTTCAGAAAGCAATGGCAAACTACTGAACGTAAAAACTTGCCTGGTACATCAACAGCAGCTGAAAAATGCTGGTGTTGACTGCAACGTCCTGTAAGGGATATGCAACATTTAAAAAAAAAAAATAGTACCTTGCAGTGTATAGCAGGGGGATCTTGAGCCTGAGGAGTTAAGGTCACCTGGCTAGTTTTCTTTTTGCCCCCGACAAGAAAAAATCCACACCTTACAAAGGATTCAAACCAGGGTCTCCCGAAGAAGAATCCGGTATTCTAGCTACTCAGCCAGCTGCTCCTCCTAAAATAACATTAAGCAAATATTTAATAAGCTAAACTACTCACTGGCACCTTGCCATCTTGACAGACAATAGTTTGTTTCCTTGTGCTTCAAAAAATGGATAACTACAACCCATGGCAGTAGACCAGTGATGGAGTTATGCCTCTCCATAAAGCTGTACAGACCATACGTTGCCCATGCAGCATGATCCCTCTCTTGGCCTGCCTAGTTTACTCCAGAAGAAAGTTATCACCAATACATCTGGAACAAGACAAGCTGCAGAAGCTGCCAGATCAGCAAAGCAATGCTCTATCTGCCTGCCTGTCAGGGCTTCAGTCATAGACCAGTTGCCAACCAAGACTTAGGGTCTGAAGCTAAACCACAACACAATAAATCCAATGTTTTGATCCTTGTGACCTTCACTAGGAATAGCACATACACATCTAAAGAAAAAAATAAAAATTGTAAATAAAAACACAGGAATATAAGTGCTGAAAAATAATAATCTCTCTCTCTGGGGCCAGACATACCTAACTGCTTCTTTTTATATTGTGTTTTCATATGCTGCAAAAGTCATGGTTTTTCTTTTGTTATATAGTGTTGGTTTATATTATTTGTTTGGACATCCTGTTTTCTAATTTTGTAAAATTACAAACAGTTCACAATGTAAGACAAATTTAGTCTGCCAGAGTCAGTGAAGGACGCTGCAACTTCTGAAGATTGTTGTCTCATTACATGCTCCATAATTACACAAGATCACTTTCACAACTGAAGACTACACAGGTTCCATGGTGTTATGGTTAGACCTCTGGGACTCTGAATCCAGCGATCCGAGTTCAAATCTCTGAGCAATCTTTCTTATTATTGTTTGGACACACACATAAGCGCTGTCTCCCTTAGTAGATATCAAGTGTAAATATGCTAACTATTCTGTAGGCTAGATATCCTCGCAACAGATGTCTTGCACTAGTTTCAGTTTGTACACGGAGGCTTCCATTATTGTTCTCTACAAACTGTCGTGACGTTTCAAGTGACCAAAATACTTCAATTTTCTTTGTTTTATCGTCTTTAATAGCCATCCCTCCTCAATATTCAACTCTTGAAGTATGGATGCATTTGTTCTTTTCTTTACCCAAGATATTCTTAGAACTCATCTATAACATTTATATTCAAAGGCATGTATGCGCTGTTCAGCTTGTTTAGTAAGTGTCCATGTCTCACAGGCATATGTTGCAATGGGAAAGATGCATGCTCTTAAAAATCTAATTTTTGTAGTTCTGTCTGTCCCACACCATAATTTATTCATCTGTTTTAGTCTTTGAAGAGCAATGGATAGTCGCCGTTTAATTTCTTTCATTGTGTCACCATTATTGGTAATCAATGACCCAAGATATTCAAAATTTTCCACCACCTCCAATTTCCCCCCATTAATGTATATTTCTTTCTCCATAGTAGTTTTATCTGTATGCATTATCTTAGTTTTTGCTATGTTAAGATATAAGTTGTGATTTTCACTATTCAATTGTGTTGAGGCTATTAGGTTTTCTATGCCATTCTGTGTTGTGGATAGTAATACTGTATCATCAGCATATCGAATCTCTGGTATGTCATGACCGCCAATATTTAGGGCATCATATGGCTCCCTGTTTATATCATCTCTTACATTTCTCATTATATTTTCGGCATACAGGTTAAACAAATAGGGTGACAGCACGCAGCCCTGACGGACTCCTTGCTTGATGTCAAACCAATCTGATGTCTCGCCATCTATTCTAACTGCTGCTTGTTGGTCTAGATATAGCATTTTTATGAGATGTACTACATGTGAAGGAAAGCCCATATTCCTCATGATTTCCCAAAGTTTCTGATGCTGTACACAGTCAAATGCCTTTGAATAATCCACAAAACATGAGAATAGGTTTACATTAAATTCTCTGCACTTCTCTATTATTAAACGCATGTTGAATATGTGATCTCTTGTTCCTCTTCCTTGTCTAAATCCAGCTTGAACTACGTTAATCTCTTCTTCCATTTTCTTACTAAGTCTTCGCATTATGACTTTTAGTAGAATTTTACTTGCATGACTTATCAGGGCAACAGTTCTATAGTTGGTGCATAATTTCAGGTTGCCCTTTTTTGGTATTGGAATGAAGATAGTTCTCTTCCAATCTTTTGGCCATATACCATATTTCCAAATCTTTGTACATAATGCATGATATATGTGTATGCTTTCTTCTCCTCCTGCTTTAATTAGTTCAGCTGGTATCTCATCACATCCAGGTGATTTACCATTCTTCAGGTTCCTTATGGCCCAAGCAATTTCATCTAATGAGGGTTCAGGTTCTGTCTCTGCTGTCATTGGCTCATGTATCTCATTCATATCCTCACTGTCACTCATATCATACATTCCACTGCAGTACTCCTGCCATCTTTCTAGAATTTGTCTAGATTCTGTTAAGGTATTTCCCATCTTGTCACAGATAACATTCAATTGAGGTTGAACATTTCTTGTCAATAACTTCATTTCCTTGAACATTTCATAATCTCTTCCAGCCTTATGATATTGCTCTATTCTGGTACAGCAATCTTGTATATATTGATTTTTGTCCTTTCTTGTGTTCTTTCTTATTTCTCGAGTTAAAGATTTATACTTCATCCTGCTATCAGATTCATCTCCTTTCTGTTTCAGCTCCCTTCGTTGTTTTATTAATTCTAACGTTTCTGATGTAATCCATGGCTTAAGTTGCTTTTTCTTGGTCGGAATGAAATCTTTGGCTTCAGTTATCAAGATATCTCTAGCTTGTACTGCCAGTTCATCAGGTGTCATTTCTTCTTGTACAGACATCAAGACCCCAAAGCGATTCCTAACTTCTATGTTGTATGCGTCCGGTATTTTTGTGAGATCAAAACGAAGTGGCCTTGGTCCTCGGGTAAGCTTTTTGAGTTTTAATTTCAGATCTGCTTCTAATAACTGATGATCTGTATCACAGTCTGCACTTCGTAGGGTTTTTGCAGATGTTATGCTTGATCTCCATCTTCTTTGTATTAAAATATAATCTATCTGATTTTTGGTAAAACTGTCTGGAGACTTCCATGTGAAGAGTCTTCTTGGATGTTGTTTAAAAAGTGTGTTGGCTATCGTTAACTCATTTTCTGTGCAAAATTCAATTAATTTGTCACCTGCATCATTTCTATTTCCTAATCCAAATTTTCCTAAAACGTGTCTCTCATTTTCAGCTCTTCCTGCACCTACTTTTGCATTAAAATCTCCCATTATTATTGCTATATCATTATGACCAATCTTATTTAATGTGTCTTGTAGTGTGTTGTAAAAATCTTCAATTTCGTCCTCTGCTGTTGAAGTAGGTGCATATATCTGTATGAGAGTTGTGTTTTTTGGACGGCCTTTAAGTCTAATAGTGAGGATTCTATCACTAACTGGATTATATCCCATTAAAGCTTTTGCAATTGTCTTATCTAAACAAAATGCCACTCCACTCTGGCCTCCGACATCTCTACCAGAATAAATGAAAATACTTCCATTTTCAGTTGTAAAATGTCCCTTGTCGCTCCAGCGATGTTCACTAATTCCTAAAATGTGAATGTTTAACCTCTCAATCTCATCACACACTACTTTAAGCTTTCCCTCATACAAACTTCTCACATTCCACGTTGCCATTCTCACTCTGTTTCTTAGTCTGACACAGGGGATTTCCTTGGTAACACAGTCAGGATTAACAATTACTAGTACTGGTCCCTGCATCACACTCTTCCCCAGTGTTATCTGATCTGCCTGGCCTGGGGGTCTCGCCACCAGATCTCTTCCTTATTATGTTTTCTTTCATGATTGTTATGGTTTCTTGGCAAGTTTTGCAGAAGGTAGTTTGCCGTTGCTTTCCTTCTGGGCAGTGATGTGCAAGACCATAACCAACAACAATCTGTCGGCTGCTCTCACACTCCATCCACCACCAGCTTCCATGGCTTCACGTAACCCTGATCGGGGGGCTAAACGGGTACTCCACCTTGCCCAAGGGTGTCCCGTAGACTAACGGAGGAAAGGAGGCTTCTTACATCTCCTTTGATAGGGGATACCCCTACCCCTCTAACCGGAAGTTTTATATACTAGATTATAATGTGTGATCACATCCTTTCCTGGCTGCTGTTCCTTCCAAGAAGAATGTATATGGTGTCTATTTTAATCACAGGATTGACACCAGACAGTACCGGTTATCACTGGATTGACGCTAGATTGTACTGGTCCTCACTGCTTTGACAACAGACAGTATTAGTTATCGCTGGATTGATACCAGATTGTACTGGTCCTGACTGCATTGACACCAGACATTACCAGTCATCAGTGCGTTAGTGTAATTGTTATTTGTTGTAGTGTTTGTGTTTTATCTATTGTAATCAGTAAGATCTTTGATTATATATAACATGCTGCTCTTGCCTCACAGGTTTTCCTACACTTTGCAAAGTGGCAGCTGGAAGAAGGGGAAGATGAAACGAAGTGTTAAGCAACAAACAAGACATATAGATACAGCTAGATCTCGGGCATTGTAGAGCAGCATTGTAACAAGTATAACAAGTTTCAGCTGGGACTTTTGGTATAGCAGCCAACATTGGGACAAGTATCTTCTTCTGCGTTCATCCGGTGTGTTTTTTCAGACGTAATTGCCGTGTGTTCGGTTTTTTTGCACTCTGTATTACTGCAATGTCCAACCGTTGTTGCAGATCTTTTGCATTTTCAGCTGTCAATACTGTGTCATCTGCATGGCACAGATTGTTTATATTATATACGACCCCCACTGCCATGCAGACTGTTTATATTATAACCCCCAATTCATATTCCTGGCCTCCGTTTGATCTCTTTCATTATTACTTCGCTATATATTTATAGAGTGAAAGAGAGAGAAATTATCATGTGACAAATCACACCCTGCAGAAAGAATCAGGAAAGCATGATTTGTTTGGAATAACCAATGTACATATGACATTCTCATGGTATTGAATGAGTTATCCTTATAATACATTCTGTCTACGCAGAACCTAACCCTGTGAGATGATGCCTCATGAGGCTTAAACCCTAGGTTTCCACAATTTTGGCAGACATGCTAACCTTCATCCTGAAGTTTGGCTGACTGGTTGATCTCTAATATGGATATGGAAGCCAAGGGGAATATATCACATTAATTTCCCAAGAATAAGATTCTAGGTTTATGATGGAATGACGTGTTTAAAATCCTCACACGAGTCTTCAGTCGAAATAACCTGACATGACATCAATTAAAAACGTTCCTCTGAACACTTATTTATATTATCGACAAATTGCTGTATATAATATAATATATTTATGAATAATATTTATATGATTGACAATTTGCTGTAGAAAATGTCAGTTTATATATTATTATTATGCAAGAACAATATTGGATTTTTGCCAAGAAAGCTGTTATTTTGTTATGTGCATTATTTCCATTTTGGAATATCTTTAGTGCAAAATCAGGCTACTGGAAGAATATTTATGACTAGAGACCAGGGGTAGAAAAATCCAGGAGCCTCATCGCCATGGAGCCTGCAAATTTTTACCTAACACCTGAATTTTCAATAGTTTTCTTTGTATATGCAAAAAAATATTCTGGCTCCTGAGAAGAAGGGATTGGCTCCTGAATTATGTTGAGTGTTTTTCTACCTCTGCTTGAGACCATGCAATAGATGTTATGAATTACTCTAGCGTTGAGATGCCAAAAGTGTGCCATTTTAACGCATTTTCATTCTCTCAGGTAATAGTTAATATCTTATTTAATGAAAGATTAAAATGTCTTTTCATGTTATGTAAAAATATTATTTCTTATATGGCTCAAGTCATACAGCTTGGCTCAGGAAACAAAACTCCTCTTTCATAGGGGATTGAACTCAGACTATTGAACTTTTATGGCATTGCACTAAACACTGTGCTACCATGACTTCTGTGATTAATGTAAGCTTCTTAGAAACATGTGATTTAGAAATCAGGAATATTTGTGATTTAAAAATAAATAAAACCTGTGATTTAGAAATCAGGAATATCTTGTTTAGAAATCAAGAAAATCAGTGATTTAGAAGTCCGGAAAATGTGTGATTTCAAAATGTATACCTGTAATGTAGAAATCTGTGAAATCAGGACAATCTGTTATTTATGTTTAGTACTTGAAAAATAACTATCTTTATGGTTATATAATGTTTCAAGGCCAGATACATCTTTGGCTTATAATTTTTTCACCAGTTCATGCAGTCATTACTATATGTTTATATTACGTCCTATTTGCATTTGGTTAAAAGCGCAGATACAAGGGGCGTTCATTTGAAATCCATTTGTGCGGCACCGTGCATAATTGCGTGCGTTAAACATGATCATTCATAGTCATGTGATAAGTACTAACCAATGAATAAAAGAGCAAGGGCTTGTCGTCCCATGATGCATAGGTTCTGTTTCTGACCGTTGAGAACATGGCCGGGTTGATCTAAAATCCGTCCAAAGAAGCTCAAAGAGCGATGATTCAGTTTCTTTCATTTGAAGGATGTCGACCAGTGGACATTCATCGAAGAATGCAGGCAGCGTACGGTAACAAATGTGTGTCAAAGACAACAGTGACAGACTGGGCCCAAATGTTTCGGAAAGGACGTCAGTTCACGATATATCTTCGACGGCCAGGTCAAGCGCATATTGTTGCAACAGAAAAAAAACACCGCCAAAATTGATGCAGCAGTACAGATGAACCGTTGTCAAAGCATACGTTTGCTAGCGAAAGAATTTGATGTGTCAATTGGGACATTTTAAAAGGTCGTTCGTAATATCGGAAGGTGTGTTCACAGTGGGTACCACGGATGTTGACCAACCACCAAAAAGAGGAACGCATGGGATGGTGTTTGAACCACTTGCTGCGTTACAGAGTTGAGGGTGATGCATTTCTCTTCCGCATAGTGGCAGACGATGAATCATGGTGTCACCACTTTGAGCCGAGCATGCAATGGAAGCAAGCTGGATCACCAAAAGCCAAAAAATTCAAGTTACAGGTTTTCGCTGGTAAGGTTATGCTGAGCGCATTTTTTACCATGAATGGCTCTTGTTAGCCGACTTTAAAGAACCTGGTGTCAACATCAACTCTACCCACTACTTGCAATCACTAGACAAGCTGCAAATAGCCGTCAAGAATAAACGACCCAGCATGCTTTCTCGAGGTGTGATTTTGTTGCACTATAATGCATGTCCGCATGTCACAAGGATTGTGCAGGAAGCATTAGCGAGGAAGAAGTGGGAAATTCTGCAACATCCAGCCTATAGTCCTGATTTGTCACCATGTGATTTTCATTTGTTCGGACCTCTAAAGAAAGCTCTCAAGGGGCAACGATTTCACACAGACGCAGACATAATTAACGCTGTAAACACTTGGTTCAGTGAGCAATCACAATCCTTCTTTGTGGACGGCATTCGCCGCCTACCTAAGCAATGGGATGCTTGCCTGAATGCCTACGGCGACTTCTGACCAACCCATGGTGCATAATTCATTCAAAATGAATCTTCTTCTTCTTCAGCTTTCCGAGCCATTGAGGTTCTTTGCTGCAAATACAATCCGTCTCCATTCGTCTCTCTGGTGGACCTTCTCTTGCCAGTCGTTGATTCCAAGTGCTTGTAAGTCTGTACATGTATTATCTCTCCACCGTCTTCTTGGTCTACCTCGGGGTCTACGGTCATTTATTTCCTGAGTGTAAGCGAGTTTTGTTTCCCTATTATCTTCCATTCTTTCTATATGCCCCAGCCATTGTAGTCTATTAGCCTTCATGATACCAGTGATTAGCGGGGACTTAAACAGATCATAAATGTCTTTGTTACTGCTTTGTTTAATTCTACCACACCTGTTAATGTTTCTTTCATGCTTTTGTAATAAAGCCATTGGAACGGGTTTCAAATGAACGCCCCTAATACAGCATACAGTGGATACGGTTTAGCTTTTGTTTATAGCCTTTAATTACTTGAGTTTCTGCTGGTCTTGCCATGTATCATACAGTCAGTCATACACTGTCATTTGATGCGTTCATATTTATTTTGTTTGCATTTTATTTTTTCACTTAAAAAACAAGTTTCGTGTTCATGTTGTTTGGTTTGCATGTTTATTTGTGATTTTAATACATTCAGAAAGATCTTAATATAACTGCGGTCTCTGCCTTTTCTTGTTCTTTTTACAAATGCATGTACTATTGGTAATTGTTGCTTGTTTATATTCTTTTGGTGACATAATAATGAAAATTAACCATTAAAGCGTTAATTTTTATCTGTGTATATAGAATAATACATCTTTCCCAGCAAAATGTAAATGTGTTTTGAGGCTGTAAGTCTGAATGTAATGCTTATATTTAAAAAAAATTTATTTATTTATATTATTCGGATATCTGTTTCTGGTTTTGCTTGACCAATATGGCTCTGGGGTTTACCAAGCTGTATAAAGTGGTATTATAGAATTCTCTGGGATTGGTTGATTGATCAATTAATTAACTATGACATTGACTGTACTCGAGACATATCCACATGTGCTGTCTCCTAGCAGATGTTGGAGTGTAGGGATATTGATAGTTCCTGTGGAGTCTCCATGGCACAGCAGTCAAGCCATCTGTCTGATGCTCCGAAGTTCACAGGTTCATTTTCAGACTGTCATTCAGACTACGAGTTCAATTTTTTCCCAGAGACCCCTGGGTATAATTGTTGGAGCTACAGAGTTCATGCTTTGTGTGATACTCTCTGAAGGTGGCTTGTCATTCTGTGGAGGGAGGCCAAACCAGTTGCAGTCAGACCTAGTTAAATGAATTCAATCCCCTCTTGCTTACTGATTATAAATATCTGTTGTTCTTGCCTATAATCATATCTACTACTGCCACAAGGGATTGCTAATGACAAAAATCAGTTGGGTGAATACATTAACCTTTGTAACAGCCAGTATCAACTTGCTGTATTTCATGTTTTGTGTGTGTTCTTTGTCTGATCTACATGGGAATGATTTCCCCCTGTTGTCTCCCCCTTGGGATGGTTGTGGGACTTGTTTGTACCAATGATCCATAGAGCTATGTCTTTTAAGAGCATGCATCTTTCCTATTGCAGCATACGCCTGTGAGACCTGGACACTTAGTAAACAGGCTGAACAGTGCATAAATGCCTTTGAATATAAATGTTATAGACGGGTTCTAAGAATATCTTGGATACAGACAAGAACAAATGAATTCATATGACAAAAGCTACATTTGAAGAAGGTTGGCTACTAAAGACGATAAAACAAAGAAAATTGAAATATTTTGGTCACTTAAAATGCCATGACAGTTTGGAGAGAACAATCATGGGGGCCTATTTGCCTGGGAAGAGAGGAAGAGGAAGGCCAAATAGAAGATGGATGCAGGATGTGGGGGATGATCTCCAGACATGGGACATTTTGCTTATGACAGATGTTTTACGGAGGGTTGTTATGGCAGTGAGGTTCTGCAGAGGACATGCTACTGAATGAATGAATTAGAGTAAAGAGTTGCAGCAATATATGCCAGGCAATAAATTGGGTAGTCTATTGTTTGTCTTTGTTATTCAAATTCACTGCCAGATAACATTGTTTTGAATCAGTTGTGCGTTTGAGCATTTCTGATAAACTTAAACTATATACCATAGACAAAAGCATGGCAATATTCTGATGGGACTTGCCACTTTTCTAAAGCTCATGTTCATAGCCAAATATAATATTGTGATCACATTGAATATTTTATGAATATCTTTCTCTTGCATGATTGTATTTTATGTTATTGAAATTATTGTTGAATTAATTTGTTCTGGTCCATTAACCCTTTGATTCCAAGATCCCAATACTTTGCTCTGAGCATTATTTTTCTATTGACTATAGGCCTGCTATTTTTTTAAAGCTATGAATGACTGCATCCTACATTAAGAGGTGAAGATATTTGCTTTGGTTTGGTTTGATTTTGATAAATGATCAATTTAACTGCACATGGATATTTCTACAGATCACACAAGGAGAAGTGCAGCTCAGTGCGCAAACTACACAACAACAGGGAGGATCGGAATGTGTATACCTCAATCACACATGCTATAAACATTCATTTGTGGTTAGATTTCTCATTTTGTAACATTTAGCTTGGGCGGCAGCCTATTTGGCCCACTATTTTTAATGTCCAATTGAAGGATTTTTAACATGTACAACGTGCACAGAGGTCCTCTGAGTGCTTTGTACTTCTTTGAGAAGGCCAGATGTCCACTTAGGTACTCTCGGATCATGGAGTGTATGCCATTCTTTTCTTTTTTTCAATAAAAAATTCAGTCTAGGTTGTGAAATAAACCAGGTCTGCATGAACCAGAGGCAGGCATCATAACCTCTAAGCCAGAACTCCTTGAGAAGATATTTAATATCGGCCATTTAGTTTTTATTTTCATACAGTGATGGGATAATTATATAGAAACAATTCTGCAGCCAATAGTGAACTTTCAATGAACTTTGAGCTGAATTCTCTCTTAAATTCACAGTTGACGAGATGATTAAATAAGTGGACACCAATCAATCAATCAATCATGTGCCATGCCTGTCTCGTCCATGCCATGTGGCCAAGCCATCCAGGTATTTTCCTCTCGGTCTTCCTCTTGGTCTGTTCCCTTCGATCTTACCAGTTGTCACTAAGTTCTCCAATTCATTTCTTCTTATAACATGTCCAAAAAATGTTGACTGTCTATGTCTAATTTCTCTAATCAATCTACGATTTTTATTTGTCTCTTGTAGTGCTTGGTCATTGGTTTTTCTGTCCATGGTATTCTTTGCATTTTGCTCAGAAACCACATTTCTGCAGCCATCAGATGTTTTTCAGCTTGACTGCTCATTGTCCACCAATGGCCAGGTTTAATCTGTCCACCTCACAAGAAATGTTGCAGGTGATGAAAACAGTGACAATGGCAGCAGTTTATTAGGTTTATTCATTAAGATATCAGAGGTGACTGAGATGATGAATATAAAAGTGGAAAGATAGCATTAAATTTGTGCTTTTATGTCAGGAGCTCCGATACAGGGTCTCTGAAGATCAAGGGCAGCAAATTTCAAAAGGGTAATTCATTCATATTGTCTGCATATTTAAAAATTTTTTTACCGTGGCTACCAGAAAAATTGTCAGTCTTTATTTCCTATTTAGTTATTGGGCTTTCATGTGATATACATGTCACATAACATTCAATTTGTCACTGTTTTATTTTGTGACATTCTGGACATATTGATTCACTGCTGTTGTTTTAATTACTGCTTATTGTCATGTGTTTTTGTGTGATATTCTTGACTTCTCTATTTTATGAGAAGTGTATGACAGAGAGGTTAACAGACCGCTCATATTGTGGAATTCTGGCGAAGGAGTTATGATCACAGTTCGTAATCCTGCATACCACATTCGAAACACAGCTGTGCTTGATTAGAAGCAGACTGCCTCGTGCTGATTTTCATACAATGGTATGAATGCCAGTTGTTCAGAAAGCTATGTCAAACTACTGAACATAAACTTGCCAAGAAACCACAAACACCCAACATATTTTGGGGTTGACTGTGACGTCCTGTAAAGGATATGCAGCAAACTTTTTTTGCCTGGTTAAGTCAAAGAGGTTTATTAAAGGATCCCTTTTGATATCAGAAGGTGCCACAGATATTTAGTAAAAGATCCCATTTCACATCAGAAGGTGCCACAGATATTTAGTAAAAGATCCCATTTCACATCAGAAGGCACCACAGACATTTAGTAAAAGATCCATTTCACATCAGAAGGTGCCACAGATATTTAGTAAAAGATCCCATTTCACATCAGAAGGTGCCACAGATATTTAGTAAAAGATCCCATTTCACATCAGAAGGCACCACAGATATTTAGTAAAAGATCCCATTTCACATCAGAAGGTGTCAAGGATTTTTAGTAAAGGATCCCTTATTACATCAGAAGGCTTTCTCTTGTTTAAATGTTGTTGGTGCTAATGTAGCAGGCATGTTGGCATAGTTGATTGGGAGCTGCACTGATAATGTCATGAGTGTGATCGGACAAGGGTTCGACGCCCGCATTCATCATCTAACAGAAGAAAGGATTGGCCGCCTTTTCCTCTGTACATTCAGACCCACGAAATGTGATAGCCTTGTCACATCACAGACCCATTGTGATAGCCTTGTGATAGAAATGTGATAGCCTTGTCACACCACAGACCCATTGTGATAGCCTTGTGATAGAAATGTGATAGCCTTGTCACACCACAGACCCATTGCAGATTTCACTTAAGGACATATTTTTGTTTTTTTTGTTTTTTAGTGCTAATGTGACTTCCTGTCACCTGATCTTGTGTTTTTGTGAGGTGCAGTTTATGAGTTTGTTGTTTTTCTGCAGGATCTCAGCATAGCTTTCTTGTTGTACTCTATTTGATGAAGTTGAATAAAGGTGAAATTATGGTGGCACCGTGGATAGTACACTTGCCAGCAAAGACAGTGGTCTGTATTCAATCCCCAGGAGAGGTAGAATTAATTTTCTACAACCAGTGCAGCTCTAGGATCGACCCAGGCTCATAAAAACGGGCCCGGACATTTTTCAGAATTATCTGGGAAGAGTTGAGTTGTTGAGTTGGGTTGAGCTAATAACTGACATCACTGCACTCAGGACATTCCATATGTGCTTGGTCCTCTCGTTCAACAGCCAGCAAAGAGTCACACTACTAATCATTCCCACCGCTATCTGATTGAAAGTTCTCCTGGTCTTCCCTTTCAGTTTTGAGATTCTATCAGAACCCCTGCCAATCCCCCACAATTTCATCCTTTCCACATACGGGTTCTCAGTCTGTTCCTCCATCTTCTCCGCCCATTCCCACAGGCGCACAATCACCTCTCTCAATAGGTAATCGACCACCAAGAGGTGCATTCCCTGCCAGCCTATCAGCCTGTTAATTCCCCATCACTCCTGCATGGACAGGCAGACAATCCATATAATTCATATCTAGGAAGAAAAGGCAATGAGTAAGGGAACTGGCCACATTATGTCATGGCCTAGAATATGTGAAGGCCTCACACTTTACACCCCAGCGTAGTATAGGGTGTATTTTTAATGACTGTGCAGTGATTGAAAATTTTGCAGGTCTAAGTTTTGCACCCTCTGTAAAGTTCATGCAACATTATAGGTAAATACAAAACTTGGACCGGAAATATTTTCAAACACTGCATAGTCATTAAAAATACACCCTGTATCTGCTATGGGACTACTTTTACCTAATAGATGTATTGTTTGTTTGTTTCCTAGTGTAGGTTTTTATCTTATATTTCTATACTACTTTTGTCATCCTTCACAGGAATTTCACTAGTGCAGCTAAAATGATTTCTTATTTCCTTTTTGTGTGCTTTTCTCTTCATTATTTTCAGTTGTTTATTGTCAATCAATTATTCTTATTTGATGTAAGGTAAACGTAATATATTCTCTTTTATCAGGTCCTTTAAAGGAAAAGAAGAATTGTAACCTACCTTGCGTGTCATATGAGGTGACTAAGAAGGGTTGGAAAAAGACTGATTAGAAACCTTAACTGCAATTTTCAACCAATAATGAACAAGTGTACAAAAGGCTTGATGTGGATTGGTTGAGAGCTTGTGCTCTATTGGACAATGAAAGGCAGCAGAATATATTATAACATATAACACATGATAAAAGACATTGTTCAAATATTTGTGCCATATTGAGTTCAGTCAATATACACTGTTAGTGTAGTGCAATTATCTCCCTGTCATGTGATAGAATCATTTTATAATAATAGTTTGTTGAAATAATTGCTACACATTAAATCTTAACTTTCATTATTTTGTTCACAATTAATTCATGACAGCTGTTTTGCTTGTTGAGATTTTTTCCTGTTAATATGAAGAGTAAAGGACACAATGATAATTCATTTTGTATATGTAGATATATCTTGTGGATTGAACTGAAAGATTTCAAGCTTTCTTTGATACATGTTAAAACTCATCATAAATTGAATAATGATTACAGCCAGTTTCAATTTTCTCATATAATTTTAAACAAAGAAGTCGTCTATCTATTCTGTCACTTTTTCCCCATTTCTTTGATTACCTATTGTACTTTTAAAGTTTCATGTAAAATTTCTCCTTAACTTATTCATCCTTAACATTTGTTGATGCTTAACACTAGATCGCATTCATGTTTAATTTATTTGTGATCTAATTTGTAGTTTCAGTTCGACTCACTTTATACCATGGAACTCATGAGTATTGACCATAATCCAACATGTTTATTTCTTGACCCACCTTATGTCTGACAGTCTGTGACCAAAGTGCTCATTTCTTGTATTTCTTCTTTTCCTTTGTCTATAAATGTTCATAGTAGGTCAAGTTAGCCCCATAGCAGCTACTTCCATTATGGTGTGAAGTTTTCAGCCCACCACAAATGAGGTGGCCTGGCCAGTTCTCTCCCGCATCACTTTTTCTTCCGAAATAATTCCAAATCAATTCTGAAAATTGCTAGTTCCCATTTTTACAAGGCTGGGTTGACCTCCTCAGTGCTGTATTCTTCAGGGGGAAAATATGATCATGTCTCTGCAGGGGACTGAACCCGGAACATTGTCTTGGCAGGTAAATGCACTAATCTCTGTGTCACAATACCTCAGACGAATGTTAGTACCTGTTAATTTATTCCTCATGCTATTTTATCGACTTGCTTTATACTTTTTTTTCCCTGCATATCCTTTACAGGACATTGCAGTCAACACCAGCATTTTTCAGCTGCTGTTGATGTCTTGGCAAGTTTTTACATTCAGTAGTTTGCCATTGCTTTTTTAACGATCAGCTCACATACCCTCTGTAAGTAACCAACGCGATGCATTCCGCTGCCGAATCTCGCACAGCTGTGTTTCTTACGAGAGTATATGGAATTACGAACAGCGTCGTTAACTTCTTTGCCAGGGAAACTGACACACTTTATACTAAGGAACTAAATAACAAAAGCATTGACAACAACCAGCCATGGGTCATTGCTAATTTATTTCACAGTCTACAACCAAACACAGTTCATTTTTCAAAAAGAGAAGCAATGGCTGCAGCAGGATATTCTTCTGCATTCATCCGGAGAGATTTTTTCCAGAAGTGATTGTGTTGTGCCTGTTTACAGCAGAGCTGTGTACTTGCACCGTTAGGCCAACACATCCGACTTCTGCTGGCATTTGTTGACCAGGTTAACCTTACCGGGGGCAGCAGGATATATCAATAGGAAATACAAACAGTTATGTGTAGCTCCTGCAAAAAGATGAGACACACTAAACATGGATACACTGTGCTACATACACCTAACTGCTTGCTTGTGTTCGTTGGCTTGAGCTCCAACGTGAAGTCCTGTATGTCGGATGAAGGCATCCTGTTGTCCAACATCAGTGTGATGTCATACAGGACCTGAGGTTTGCGTGAGTATCCGTTGTCCCATGTCTGGCTTATTGGTGTGCAGACTGGTGGTTCCTCGCCGTACAGGCAGACACTCTCCGACTTCGGAGGAAACCTAACTGTATTTCATAATTTTTTAAAACTCATTAAAAACCACAATATGCTTGCCAGGAAGCTACTGCTGCTAATCATAATAGTCTGTTCATCCTCTTGGTTTTCCTGGCATGTGTTAACTCAACAAAATGTATCATGCTTTCATTCTGTTATCTTTATGGACAGACCAGAACAAGTCATTATTCTGCGCCTCAGAACAGGACACAATAGATTACGCAACCATATGTATACAAAATTCAAGATTGGTGAAACAGCCATGTGCACATGTTGTTTGGCATCGCAGACAGCAGAACACATACTCCAGGAGTGCCCAAAATACAACATATCCAGGCAAACCTTCTGGCCTAGAAAAACTCTATGGACCGCTGAGTGAACTAAAAAGGACTGTTAGATTCATACAAGAGACAACATTGCAGTTATAGATATATTTCAAGCGAACGAAAGAAGAAGAAGTAGAAAATGAGTGCTAAATCACAATCAAAACTACGAGGGTAAGTTAATAAGTACAGTAAGCCACAAATGGCTGTAGAAAAAATAACTAAATATGATAACAACTTGAAACCAGTTTATTTTTATACATGCATTGTCCCTTTATTTCTCAACATAATTTCCACCAATATTGATGCCCTTATCCCATCGTTTTATCAGTTCTCCCAAACCGGCTGCATAGAACTGCATGCTCTGTTTTCTAAACCACATTTTCACTTCACATTCAACTTCGGCGTCATTTGCGAAATGTCTCCCGCCAAGGTGGGTTTCCTGTATATGCTGAAAAATGTTTGTCCCGTAAAGCGGTGCATAGCTGGGTAGAAAAAGCAGTTATGAGGGAGAGTCAATAAGTAAGTCACACAGTTCTGTGGGATGGCAGGTAAATGAAAAGAAAGCACGCAATTCTATGGAACGGGTTTGGGAGGACTGATAAAACGATGGGATAAGTGCGTCAATGTTGGTGGAAATTATATTGTGAAATAAAGGGACAATGTATGTATACAAATAAACTGGTTTCAAGTTGTTATCACATTTAGTTATTGTTCTTCAGCCATTTGTGACTTACTTATTGACCTACCCTCGTACATACGTACACAATTGAAGGATCCTTATAAAGGCCTTAAGATGCAATTGAGCATATACTGCTGGGTCCACATTTTCATAGGTTAAACGGCACTTGATGTGGTGATGTGTTCAATTTTCCTTTACTTCTCAACTAGAACACATTGTTACAAAGATATGCTTCAACCTCCTAAAGCGATATCTCCACATCCCAAGGGATGACTGTGTTCCCTCAGATGAACATTTGGCATTGTGAAGGACACTCCCCAGCTGCTAGTCCCTGAATGATCTCGTGTCAGTTAGCTACCTTAACATATTGTAGCTTCTGACTTCACCTATCACAGGTGTTATGACTAATTCATGCTCAATGAACTATCCCATGATATCCACGCTCAGTTGCTCCTAGCTCTTCTTCTTCAGCGTTCCGAGCCATTGAGGTTCTTTGCTGCAGATACAAGCCGTCTCCATTCGTCTCTCTGTTTGACCTTCTCTTGCCAGTCGTTGATTTCAAGTGCTTGTAGGTCTGTATGTATATTATCTCTCCACCGTCTTCTTGGCCTACCTCGAGGTCTACGGTCATTTATTTCCTGAGTGTAAGCGAGTTTTGTTTCCCTATTATCTTCCATTCTTTCTATATGCCCCAGCCATTGTAGTCTATTAGCCTTCATGATACCAGTGATTAGCGGGGACTTAAACAGATCATAAATGTCTTTGTTACTTCTTCTTTTCCAAGTTGCTCCTAACATAACCTCTATATTAACCCCTATCCTGACTGGCACCTTACAGTCTTAACAGACGATAGTTTGTATAATGGAGTTATACCTCTCCATAGCACAAAGCCTGGGCTGAATTTAGAGATCATGTGTTGCCCATGCAGCATGATCCCTCTCTCGGCCTGTCTTGTTTACTCCAGAGGAAAGGTAACACCAATACATCTGGAACAAGACAAATTTCAGAAGCTGCCGGATCAGCAAAACAATGCTCTAACTGTCCGCCTGTCAGAGCTTTCATTCTAGACCAGTTGCTGACCAAGACTTAGGGTCTGGTCTGCCCTGCCATGACCTTTAGTCTTCAGGTTGCATTTTCTCACACTAGGATAAGGATTGTATCCTCCTACATGCACTCCTCTGCCCGAAGCCGTTGGCATAATGTGGGGTTTTGGGTTTGGTGAACACCGCCCAACATTCGGCGCTAACAGAAAGCAGGTAGTACCGTCTACTGCTTTACGGTAGCTCAGTCATATCTGACTAAGACCTGACACCCCTACACTATCAGTCTTTTCTATCATGATTCACTCAAGGGGAGTAATAATGATAGCGACACAACTTACTGTAGAGTTGTGTGGCCTGGTTGTTGGAATGGATGAAAATACTTGACAATGAGTAATGAAATCATGGTGAAATTAAGCATTCAAGATGGGGTTTTTATAGGAATGTTGAATATATCATGGATAGAGAAGAAAACTTGCAGCTTCAGGCATTGCTAGATCACTCATCAAAACCATAGCAAAAATACATGAAATTTATGTGACATAACAAAACAGGTGGAATAGATTCGTTCAGGCGAACGAAAGAAGAAGAAGAAGAAGAAGGTGGAATAGAGAAATTTGCTGTAAACTCTACACACCACTAAGTGAACTAACAGAAACAACATTGCAAATACAAATTAATTTCGAGCAAACGAAAGAATAAAATGACTGTTGATTGTATTATGTGAAGACTTGACTGTATTCTGTCATTTTGTCAACCCACCAAGTATGTTTTTCCTCTGTCAACCTCTATTTATTACACCTGCAATCTTTCTAGATGTCACAACATGATGCAAAATTAATGATTGTCTAGATGTGATGTGGGTAATCTGACTTGTGAACTGTCTTCCTGCAGTGCTTGGTTATAGGTCTTCTTTGTTGTTCATTAGATTTTTTTATCATTCCACAACGAAAATAATGAGTAAATCAATGAAAACAAGAAAATTTTTAGTTAATCAATGAAAAGAAAGGAACATGAAAACATAGGACATAATGTGTAAATCAATTAAAACAAAGAAGATGAGCAAATGAATGGGGGAGGGGGGGGGGGTTAAGTAAATCAATGAAAGTAGTGTATAAATCAATGACAACAAAGGAAATAAGTCGATAAAAACAAAGGATGTAACAAGTAAATCGATGAAAACGAAGAAAATGTGAGTAAATTAATGAAAACAAAGGAAATAGCGAGTGAATCAATGAAAACAAAAAGTGAATTTGGTCAACTTTACAGGAATGCAATCACGTGTGACTGAATATGTTACTACTCGGTATGTCTGACCCGGTCTTGACCAGTCTGTCACAGAAGTCACAACATTTTGAAACCCTCCTACTCCACTCATACACTTGGTGGACTGACAGGCTTGCGTCACCATACTGGATCTTCATTCGCCGATGAATTTCTATAGGTCTCACCCATTCGCTGATCAAAATACGGATAACAGAACCCTGCGCTTCTTTGGTGCATGTCAAAAGTGGGGCTGCCGTCTTTAAGCAGTCCTTGTGACATCACTGTATTCATCTGCACTGTGCTGTAACGTGCTTAACACTATTGACATCCTGAACAACAAATGACAGGATACAAGACAATGGCGTGGTTATTGTAATTTATATAAGACTTTTAAGGTTTTCATTTGAAGCTCCCTTTAACATTACTTAACTAATGCGCATTGATTTATGTGGTTGTTTCGGGATTTGAGATTTAAATATTGAGCACAACCCACTACTGGCAACGCTGATGATCGTATTCTGGTATGAACCTAAGGCCTATCTACGTCTTCTTCTTCTTCTTCTTCAGCGTTCCGAGCCATTGAGGTTCTTTGCTGCAAATACAATCCGTCTCCATTCGTCTCTCTGGTGGACCTTCTCTTGCCAGTCGTTGATTCCAAGTGCTTGTAGGTCTGTACATCTATCTACGTCAATATGGATAATGTGCATTGGTCATACAAATGGGTCTGCATACTCTTGGTGCACACGTTGAAGCAATAAAAATATAACAAGGTGGTCCCGTAGTTGAAACCGCTATTAAGATATGACGGGTTAAGGCTTCACATGTTCTAGGTCTTTGCATAATGCCAAGTAGGGTGGCCTGTTCGCCATCTTTCCTTCCAGACACTACCCAGGTGTTCATTTTATGAAACTGGGTTAGCCCCAGAGCCCCAGAGTGGTGGTAAACTCCCCCAAGGCGGCGAGATGAAACGCTTTAAAGACACTTAAAATCTCACCGAAAGCTTTTGGAATTCATCATGACACTTGGGAGACTGCTGCCAAAGACCGAAATTCGTGGCATACATCATTACACAAGGGTGCAGTCACTTGTGACGCAACCAGGACTGCAAGAGCTGTGAAGAAAAGGCTGGACAGAAAAACCACTGCAGGAGATCCTCCTCCTGGAAAGACAAGCATTCTTTGCCCACATTTTCAAAGATTATTTCGAGCCAAAATAAGCCTTATCAGCCTTCTTACTCTCCACACTTTCAACCCCACTGGATGAAATGAATGGTCACCGTCATTCTTGATGGACAAACAACACAGAATGTTCTAGTTTCATTAGCCGCTTTCAGGCATATTTTGTTATTAATGTTAGTTACTTTGGCAGTCAAGGAGTTCGCAATATTCGTCTTAGGAACCACATCTCTGTTGCTCCTTATATAGGGTGTTTTAATGACTGGGGTTTTTGAAAATAGCAAATCCCGTAGATAATTAATTTTAGCTGAAAGGTCGAACCAATAAAAAGGTTAGCTTAGCTGGTTAATGGCCTTTTCTCTATGGATTATTAATCTGAGCCAGGCTATGGGCCCTAATATATCTTCTCTTTGAAGTTAAACGGGATAGGGGTAATGGTGGTGAGAGATGAAAGGAAGCAGCAGTAGATGTGATTAAGCGTGAGGTTTACTGAACATTATAATTGTATGATGTAGAAATTTGGACAATGAATAAACAATGTAAGTTCAAAATTAAAGCTTTCAAAACGTAGTAAGACGAGTAGAAAGATATGTCAGGAGAAGAAAAGGAACAATGTTACATAAATTGGGATTAAAGAAAACTATATAGAATGGGGTCAAGTTAAGACCACAAGGAGTACTTTGGCCATACACGGAGAACTGGTTTCTTGTTATTTAATGTGTTGAAGTGAAGGTGAGGGGAGAAAGTCAATAGTACGACAATGTTACAAATGGGTGGATAACATCAGGAGATGGACCTAAAGAACACTTATGGAAGCATCATAATAACGCAGAAAAAAGGGTATTACTTTAGGGATTCAATGCAGCCGACCTTCAAAGCGGGCATGATAATGATAAAATTAATTGCACAATAACGAAGAGAGAATTAACACTCAGATAGCCCCGAAGTGCTCATCTATGAACACTCAGATAGCCCCGAAGTGCTCATCTATACAGATGGATATGTTGTAAAGCAGCAGAGAAGTGCGTGGACATTTACAGCCCGTTCAGCGGGCCGAACCGTTCAAGAATCCAGTGGTGCCCACTTTATGACCACGAGCAGCATGACGATGGAGGTGATGGCAGTTACACAGGCTTTCATATGGCTGGAATCACAGCATTATACTAACGTGTGTGTACTAAGTGACTCAATGAGCATGTTTCGGATGGTCGAAGCTGGAGCTGTACGCAAACAGTGGACTGAGTCGCTGCGGAAGTCTGTTGTCCGTAAAGTCACCTTCATCTTCGTCCCGGGACATGCGGGAGTCGAGGGAAATGAACGAGCTGATAAACTGGCTGGCTCTGCACCCCCTGTAGATGGCCAGTCCATGGATCGTGCCGTTGTTATTAACGCTCTTAAAGATATGGCGAGAACAGAGGACTTTGACGTCAGTGATTCCACATCGCTGTCCAAGATGAAAGACTTGGGAGTAAGAATCGGCACGGCCAAGCGCGAGAGATACATCGGGAAAACAAAGTGCCTCGTCAACCAACACAGAACTGGCACTATTATTAGCCACCGGACGCCGATGCATATGCTCGGGGGGGGGGGGGGGGAGGAGGATCTGAGCACCTATGGACCTGTCTGGAGTGCAATGAAGATACCTCAATTGATAACTGATACAACATATCCATCTGTATACATGAGCACTTCGGGGCTATCTGAGTGTTAACTCTCTCTTCGTTATTCTGCAATTAATTTTATCGTTATTATGCCCACTTTTAGGGGGCTGAGTGGTCTCGATGTATGGTGTCCGCCTCAAGTGCTGGAGGTCCCGGGTTCAGGCCCCGGTGAGGACCGGGATTTATTTAAAAAATCCACCACCTGGACTTCCAGTAATAAAATTTCCCCTGGTCTCTGGGTAGTGAGACAGGACGCCCGTGTGTATTGTTGTCTCTGGGTAGTGAGATGGGACGCCCGTGTGTATTGTTGTCTCTGGGTAGTGAGATCGGACGCCCGTGTGTATTGTTGTCTCTGGGTAGTGAGATGGGACGCCCGTGTGTATTGTTGTCTCTGGGTAGTGAGACAGGACGCCCGTGTGTATTGTTGTCTCTGGGTAGTGAGATCGGACGTCCGTGTGTATTGTTGTCTCTGGGTAGTGAGATGGGACGGCCGTGTGTATTGTTGTCTCTGGGTAGTGAGATCGGACGCCCGTGTGTATTGTTGTCTCTGGGTAGTGAGACAGGACGCCCGTGTGTATTGTTGTCTCTGGGTAGTGAGATGGGACGGCCGTGTGTATTGTTGTCTCTGGGTAGTGAGACCGGACGCCCGTGTGTATTGTTGTCTCTGGGTAGTGAGATGGGACGCCCGTGTGTATTGTTGTCTCTGGGTAGTGAGACCGGACGCCCGTGTGTATTGTTGTCTCTGGGTAGTGAGATGGGACGCCCGTGTGTATTGTTGTCTCTGGGTAGTGAGATGGGACGCCCGTGTGTATTGTTGTCTCTGGGTAGTGAGACCGGACGCCCGTGTGTATTGTTGTCTCTGGGTAGTGAGATGGGACGCCCGTGTGTATTGTTGTCTCTGGGTAGTGAGATGGGACGGCCGTGTGTATTGTTGTCTCTGGGTAGTGAGATGGGACGCCCGTGTGTATTGTTGTCTCTGGGTAGTGAGATGGGACGCCCGTGTGTATTGTTGTCTCTGGGTAGTGAGACCGGACGCCCGTGTGTATTGTTGTCTCTGGGTAGTGAGATGGGACGCCCGTGTGTATTGTTGTCTCTGGGTAGTGAGATGGGACGCCCGTGTGTATTGTTGTCTCTGGGTAGTGAGATCGGACGCCCGTGTGTATTGTTGTCTCTGGGTAGTGAGATGGGACGCCCGTGTGTATTGTTGTCTCTGGGTAGTGAGATGGGACGGCCGTGTGTATTGTTGTCTCTGGGTAGTGAGATGGGACGCCCGTGTGTATTGTTGTCTCTGGGTAGTGAGATGGGACGCCCGTGTGTATTGTTGTCTCTGGGTAGTGAGATCGGACGCCCGTGTGTATTGTTGTCTCTGGGTAGTGAGATGGGACGGCCGTGTGTATTGTTGTCTCTGGGTAGTGAGATGGGACGCCCGTGTGTATTGTTGTCTCTGGGTAGTGAGATGGGACGCCCGTGTGTATTGTTGTCTCTGGGTAGTGAGATGGGACGGCCGTGTGTATTGTTGTCTCTGGGTAGTGAGATGGGACGCCCGTGTGTATTGTTGTCTCTGGGTAGTGAGATGGGACGCCCGTGTGTATTGTTGTCTCTGGGTAGTGAGATGGGACGCCCGTGTGTATTGTTGTCTCTGGGTAGTGAGATGGGACGCCCGTGTGTATTGTTGTCTCTGGGTAGTGAGATCGGATGCCCGTGTGTATTGTTGTCTCTGGGTAGTGAGATGGGACGCCCGTGTGTATTGTTGTCTCTGGGTAGTGAGATGGGACGGCCGTGTGTATTGTTGTCTCTGGGTAGTGAGATGGGACGCCCGTGTGTATTGTTGTCTCTGGGTAGTGAGATGGGACGGCCGTGTGTATTGTTGTCTCTGGGTAGTGAGATGGGACGGCCGTGTGTATTGTTGTCTCTGGGTAGTGAGATCGGACGCCCGTGTGTATTGTTGTCTCTGGGTAGTGAGATGGGACGGCCGTGTGTATTGTTGTCTCTGGGTAGTGAGATGGGACGGCCGTGTGTATTGTTGTCTCTGGGTAGTGAGATCGGACGCCCGTGTGTATTGTTGTCTCTGGGTAGTGAGATGGGACGCCCGTGTGTATTGTTGTCTCTGGGTAGTGAGATGGGACGGCCGTGTGTATTGTTGTCTCTGGGTAGTGAGATCGGACGCCCGTGTGTATTGTTGTCTCTGGGTAGTGAGATCGGACGCCCGTGTGTATTGTTGTCTCTGGGTAGTGAGATGGGACGCCCGTGTGTATTGTTGTCTCTGGGTAGTGAGATCGGACGCCCGTGTGTATTGTTGTCTCTGGGTAGTGAGATCGGACGTCCGTGTGTATTGTTGTCTCTGGGTAGTGAGATCGGACGTCCGTGTGTATTGTTGTCTCTGGGTAGTGAGATCGGACGCCCGTGTGTATTGTTGCGCACGTAAAACATCACTTGGCAGTTGGGAATCGAAAAAGAGTAGCCTAACGGCGCTGCCCGGGCAAAATTTCGAGTTAAAAATATACCCAAAGTATTTCAGGATCCTCGCCGATGCAACGGAGTTCGTGCATTGAGCTGAGTTTCTCCAGACTCAGGTTTGAGTTAGGATGAAAACGGAGCACTTATGGGTTAAACCGTGTGTCGTGAAGTTGATCCAACGACTAAACTAAACTGACAACTGAAGAGAGAGTTAATATACCAAACCGGCATTGTCGGTTAACTCCATAATATCAATAATAATGAGTTAGAATAGTTACTAAGACAAAGTAGTTTAATGTAACAACTGGCTGAGACAGGTAGAATTAAAGAGTACATAAAACCAGTGGTGAAGGAAGAAAATGTTGGCCTGCACCGCTGGGCGACACGGCACATGATGATTACATGGAGCTCTTCAAGCCTGGCTTTGGGGTCACGTGAGTCACGTGATTCGTGTGTTGTGTAGCAATCAAGAAGATGTGAATTGTCATCCTACATACAGTTGCAAGTCAGACTTAAGGGTTCTTGTCAGTGAACCCCTCTGTTGACCGTTAGTTGGCCGACTCCTACTTAACTGTCGTGAATACCCCAGCAGCGACATCTCCATCATGTTGAAAGTACTTCTTCTGGCAGCCGGCAGTCTTCTTTATTTACAGATTGTGGCCGCTCAACTACTTAACAAAGGTAGGTCAAATTCAGTTGAAATAAAATAATAAATAAACTTCTTCCTCTTCGGGTAAAAAGACTTGAGCAGAATTAGCAATCATGACTCTACCGTCTACGATGGACTCTGCCCTCTATTTTAATGAAATTGTCGAAAACTTATTCACTGCAGATAGTCGGCTCCAGAGAGCTACTGCCAAACACAAAGTGGGTTTGGACCTAACAGAAATTGATCATTTCTGGTAGCAAATGGGAAGTAGGGGGTGTGTCACAGAAATGTGTAAAAGCGATTAACATGGTAGCAGATATATGTTATTATACATCAAATTAAAGGAGATTGCACAAGGAACATATCAGTATTGCTAGAGGTTAAAAAAATATAATAATAATAATGTTTGATTTTGTAAAACACATTTTGAAAATGGGTGGCAATTATTAAAAGTGTCCACTTACCAAGGCACTACTTCTTTGTCTTTGAAGATAATCCTATTTAATTTACTGAATAATGATAAATACACCACTTTTATTCACCAATATCACAAGAACTGCTCTTAAACAGCATCAACACACAATTATAACATATTTTGGAGCACATCATTTTCACACAAAATGGAAAAAGTCAGGAAAACACGAGGCACTTGTGTACTCATTAGAATGAGAATCAATCAATATATGAACTATTTTCTATAATAATTATGTTTTAAAATTTAATTATTTAAATACTCCTCAGCTTGTTTGTGATAGGCAAAGTAAACTTAGGGGCACAAGTGTGATCCATTACAGCAAGCATTATTCGACATGTGCCATCATATGATCATCATATCATAATGATGATGAACTTTCACCTGCTAAATAATTTAATGAATAACCACATGTGCGATCAGTTTTAGAATCTTTCACAAAGTCCTTTAAATCATCTAAAATTGTTTAAAACGATAATTTGATGTAAATTGACGAGGTCAAGAACCAGTGGGTGTTGTCATTTCTAAAATCAGAAAATTAACCACAGTTTAACAATAAAAATAAAAATAATCTGAGAAACTATGCATGTTTTGTTCACCATTTTGGAAAAGCAGATCTTTTTCTGGTGTAAATTTTCATTTACTGGGCACTAAAACTGGAAGATACAGGAAATGAAACAAATAACACACTCTCAGCATTGCATAGTATTGATTAATGGGTTCATGGTAGCCTAGGGTAGTTCAATTAGCCAATAAAGTGGCTCATGACAGTGAATCACTTAATGAAATTGGTGAAAACTTATTGCAGATAGGCGGCTCCAGAGAGCTGTGAAGAAAGGTTAAGCAATATAATTATATAAAAGTAATTAAAAGTAGTGCTAATATTTAAATAGTAAAATTCAGTATTATAAATATAGAGGATATAATCCGAGAAGTAAAATGTAAAGTTTAAAATCAAAGATTACAATTATATTCATGTCACAGAAGATAATCAGCATATGTATGTCTATATGATAGACAGTTATTCATTAGATTATACATATGTTATAAGATGTTATAACTGTAATATAACAACCATATGTGTATATATATAATTTTAACCCAAAGGGGTTGACTAGGATATTAAGGAAAAGTTTTTAAATAGCAAAAGGTAATTGACATTCAGTTGAAATGTCTTCTCTTCAGGTGCCTGGCGCGGAGTGGACATTTGCGATCATGACTCTCTTAATGCTCTATCGGCCATGTTAATGAAGTTATTTGTTGCCCAGCTGTGTAAGCTTTCCATGTCTGTCTTCCTCTACCACCCTGGCCTACATAATTTCTGTACACCGCCACTTCTGTTATACCCCATAAATTTCAGGTCCTTTTCTTTGTGTTTTGATGAAAGGTCTAGGTTTGCTTGCTGTTATCATTTGGTTTCTTTCATCCACAATATTCTCAACAAGAGCATCTGTTGGAATCTTCCTCAAGGACATGCTGGTGTGGTGGGAAATGAACAGGCTCACAGATTGGCTGAGTCTGCACCGCTAGGTGGGGTATTGGTGCATGATAAGGCAGATATGGTCAGGGCACTTTGTAATTGTATAGTGCAGAAGCTGTAGAGCATCACAGCCTGGAGAGAATGGTGCTGCAGGGAGTGACCACATGATCTGACCCACACTCAAAACTCATAAGGCTGGACTGATACATAGACTGCTACTGGTATACCATTATTATTGGGACTCTTCGCTGGCTGATGATAGAGTATGTATGGGAATGTCCCAAGTTCTGTGATGTTGGTTCTGAACTCAACTCAATTTTAAACATTCTTCTAAAAATCTCCAGCTTACAGTTACTCTATCTCAATACTGATTGTCCACCATTTGCTTCATTAAAGAACAGACCACACAACTTTTCAGTAGACATTTTATGTTTGTCATATGCAGGTTCTGTGATAGAGGGATTACGGACACAGCTGTGACGATGAGGCAGCAGACTGGCATGCGATGGTTTTGTAAAATGGTATGAGTGCCGGTTGTTCATAAAGCAGTGGTAAACTACTGAAAGTAAACGTGCCAAGAAATCATATACAGTCAAAAATGCTGGGGTTGACTGCAATGTCCTGCAAAGGATATGTAACTAACATATATTTTTGGATGAGTTAATCAAGGAAACAGATTCCCATCAGAAATGTGACTCCAGGTTGCATATTTTTGTTTCAATTTTAGATTCCTTTCAAAAAGGCAGCGTGTATTGTCAAGGGAGAAGCTGCAAGTTTGCTCCTGGCTTTTTAGACTGGGATAGAGCTGCGGCTGTTGGAACATTCAATGAGACCATTTTGTCCACTGGTTGGGGAATTCTGGACGTGGAGGCTGGTAATGCTAACTTGCCAGGCCAGACTGATGAGGATATCATGTTTGCCGCAGGTTACCTGGAGGGTGCCTTGACTGCCAGGTAAGTGAGGAACCTGAGGTCCATCGTATTGATTGAAAGGTCATGTAAACAATATAAAAGAATAGCTTTACAGAGCAGTTAAAGGGAATAAATGTTGTGGCAACTAGCCTTCATCAGCTAACAAATTCAAGAAAAAAAGTAAAAACGCAGGACGTCACTGTGGTGGCTATATAAAGGCATAATAACAAAATGACAAGAATGGGAAGATGAAATAACTGAAAACAATGAAAAGAAAAAATAAATGTGCTAATCCAAGACTGTGAAACTCATGAAAGTTCATGGCAGATGAAGCCATAGTGGATGAAAAGTGCTATTTGAGGATACACATCCAATACAATTTTATTATATCTTCTTCTTTGCGTTCATCCGGAGTGTTTTTTCAGATGTGATTGCGGTGTGCGTTAGGCACCCTTGGGTCGGAACCCTTAGGGTATCACATCCGACTTTTGCGTGCATTTTTGAACAGGTTAGCACTCCTCGGAGACTCTCACTTTTGTGGTACCATCTACCTCCAAGCTGGTCAAGTTGGAACAGTCAAAGACTGCACGTTCATCCCTCAAAGGAAGGCAGGGACAGTCCATAGCATTTTCCGTCATCCAGGGTGGCTTCCATAATTGCAGAGCTGACACATAGCGCTCTGGTGCTGGGCTCACCTAGGGAATCGTCACGTCCTGCTCATGGCTGCTTTAATTCCTCACTTCAATATATTGGGCATTTCGTTTGCCCCGGGCCGTTCCCGCACAAACCAGACAGGTCTGCAGATGGTGTCCACTCAGCGAGTTTTCGGTTCGGACATGTGCTTGTCGTTGTGCCTGTCAGAGCTGTTCCAGGCACGACGGACATTCGGAAACTACCTAGTTAGAGTTGTTCCGAAAAAGAGCGGCATTCAGAAACTAGGTAGTCAGAACTGTTCCTAGCACGAAAGACATTTCACTCTGACATTTTTTGCGTTGTGCTTGATTTATTTGCACCCGTAGGCCAGCACATCCGACTTAAGCAGGCAGGCATTTTAACGGGTTAGCCTTCCCGGGGTTTCGAGAGACGTTAGACTGTTAGTGCTGTGGTGACGCCCACATCTCAGCTGGTAAAAGTAGAACGGTCATCGACATCACGATAAACCCTCAAGGGAAGGCAGGGGCAGACCATGGACATTCCCTCGCTATCCAAGGAGGCTTCCATAATTGCAGAGCCGGCACATATTGCTCTGAGACTGGGCTCACCCAAGGAGTTGCCACGTCCTGCTCATGGCTGCTTTAATTCCTCACTTCCATGTGTTGGGCATTTTGCTTGCCACTGGTTGCTCAAGCACACACCAGGGACGGTCAGTCTGCGGGCGACATCCACTAGGTAAGCTTTCGCTTTGGACTTCGGGCCACGCAATGGTCGCTAGCCGTGCGTTCCATTTCGTGTTATTGAGACGTTTTTCCACCTTTGTCTAGACTCTCTATGAGTTAGATACAGACAGTTTTCGTAACCATTTCATTCGACTGGGGACTTCTTCTACCTTTTAGTACTCGCTGACGAGGTAGGCTACATGTGCTGCCGGCTCAGCACCTTACCTAAGTGCAGCAGTGAACGAGAAACGGCCAGGCCCTATGGGAATCCCTCATATTCCCCAGCTGAGAGCCTTCGAACATGTATCAGACCTGAGCATGTAGCTTGCTCAGTATCTCACCTCCATTTTTCGGTAGGTGGGTATCGGCCCGGCTCTCACATCCGAGGGTTTGTGGCTTAGAGGCATTCAGCCTCAACCCTCGACAGAGAGCCTTAGAGTATTGTACGGACCAAGAACTTCTGCCTTCATGCGCCTGATTCAAATTTTTGACTGCTATCCTCAGTCTATCTGCAGAGCAGCAGGTTGTGTCTCTCTTAGTCTGGCCCCTAACCCATATGCTGTCCGATATGTAGTTTTCATCCATCGGTAAGCACATGGGGTCAATGGGACACGTAAGCTCCCTCACCGCAGCAAGGTGGAGACACATCGGGGGAGTTTCAGAGATATAATACTATTTATATGTCAGTGTTTTTGTTTACCCCCGATGTCCAGATCCTGTCAAATGTTCATGTTTTTCTACTTCTTTGTCCATGATTTTCTAAAAATGTTCCTGTAACATTTAAGTTAACAAATCCCATCTCTTTACAACAGAGTCAGCGTAATGATACTTTCTGGCTGATACATCCAACTTCTTCCCAGAATTTGTTGACTGGGTCAACCTTCCCGGGAGAAATCAGTGTGTCATAAGTGAACACATAAATCACATCGCTTAAACATTAAAGCAAAACAGAGGGGAAAAACGTCACAATATGAAATCTAAAATTTAAACATATTACAAGGGAAGTTTAATTATTAAATTACCTTCTTCAAGGCTTCTTTAACAATGTCATCCTCTAAATTTTCCTGAATGTGAACTGAAAAAAAAAGAAGTTATTTTTACAGATAAAAAAAATGTTGCATGTCCTTTGCAGGGTGTTGTTTTCAACCCCAACCCAAGTTGATTTACAAGGTAATTGTACCTTCCATAGTTTGCCATTGCTTTCTGAACAAGAAGCCAACATTTAAATCCAAATGACTGGTGTAGGCAGTGAATCCACTATCCTAACATCAGTACACTGGAAGTGCAAGCACAAGTGCATTAAGTATGCGCCCATGTTGACCATTTTTAACAGTTTATGAATATGGTGTAGTTTTAATGACTGTGCAGTGTTTGAAGATATTGCCAGTTCAAGTTTTGTATTCACCCTCTATAAAGTTCATGCCACATAATAGGTAAATACAAAACTTGGACCAGCAATATTTTCAAACACTGCACAGTCATTAAAAATACATCATGTACAAGAAAATAATTCTGAATTCATCCATTTACAATTATTCATTAGTAGCTGATAGTGCTACTGGAGAAGGAAGAGCAGTTGTTACTGCTGCTACAACAGCAAGAGAGGTAACAGAGCAGCATCAGTGCTGTATTAGTAATAATAGATGCTGTAGTAGTAAATTAATACCAGAATTTATATAGTAATAGTAGACACAGTGGTAGTAAATTAGCAGCAGCAGTAGTATAATAATAATCGTAGAAACAAATGAATACCAGCATTGATATAGTAATAGCAGACACAGTGGTAATAAATTAGCAGCATCAGTAATATAGTAACAATAGTAGGAACAAATTAATACCAGCATTGATAAAGTAATAGTAGACACAGCAGTAATAAATTAGCAGCAGCAGTAGTATAGTAATAACAGTAGAAGCCATGGTTGTCCAGTGTCTTGCATGCCTGCTGGCCAGCCCTGTGGTCATGTGTTCCATGGTTGTCCAGTGTCTTGCATGCCTGCTGGCCAGCCCTGTGGTCATGTGTTCCATGGTTGTCCAGTGTCTTGCATGCCTGCTGGCCAGCCCTGTGGTCATGTGTTCCATGGTTGTCCAGTGTCTTGCATGCCTGCTGGCCAGCCCTGTGGTCATGTGTTCCATGGTTGTCCAGTGTCTTGCATGCCTGCTGGCCAGCCCTGTGGTCATGTGTTCCATGGTTGTCCAGTGTCTTGCATGCCTGCTGGCCAGCCCTGTGGTCATGTGTTCCATGGTTGTCCAGTGTCTTGCATGCCTGCTGGCCAGCCCTGTGGTCATGTGTTCCATGGTTGTCCAGTGTCTTGCATGCCTGCTGGCCAGCCCTGTGGTCATGTGTTCCATGGTTGTCCAGTGTCTTGCATGCCTGCTGGCCAGCCCTGTGGTCATGTGTTCCATGGTTGTCCAGTGTCTTGCATGCCTGCTGGCCAGCCCTGTGGTCATGTGTTCGAGTTCCCATCAAAGTGGGGTATTTTCTTAAACTGACCTGGGCCTCCTGCTCAACCCAGCCTAAAATTGATATTAGAAAATGTTCTGGGAAGTAAAGACAGCCCAGTCCGTGTGATACTGACCATATCTCCCATTAAATGCTGATTGGTCTATACAAATGTGGGACTAGCACCAAATATCTAATTCGCCTCAGGGCGTAAAAAAAAGTGTCTTTGACTCAAAAAGTAGTAGTAGCAGCAGTAACAGCATATGATCAGTAACGGCCGCAGACAGCAGCGAATGAACTTTTATAGTGCATTCACAAATGTTTGCCCTGATTATGTTCAATTATTTTTAAAGTATCTGTTGCATAGTTACGAAATTTTTCCTGCCGTCTTATATTTACTCCCACCCATGGAATATGTCTTTGATGGGTCCAAAGGCAACTGAAATCATGGAAAGTGGCAAAATGTCTTTGATGTTTTGGTGAAAATGTATTGAATTCACGCTAACAAACTTGTTTTACAGTAATGCGCATTAATTGTCTGAACATTTCCGTTCCACTATGCAATGTGCTTCTCATAAGGAAATTCCGGTGCACCATGTAGATATTCATTATTCAGCACTGCTGTTTCCATGTAAAGATGTAATACATTTCATAATATGCACTTCATCTTTGACCAGTAAATTATATCCTGCATATAAACAAACATTGAGATTTCTAGAACAAAGATTTTGTTGCTGGGTGTTGTTGCTTTATATATTATATGCTAAATCTCATCATTTTCCCTCAGTTGGTTACTAAGTTATGTATTTTTATACAGGGGCAAACATTTGTGAATGCACTATTGGTGCCGGGCACAATTGCAAAATACCTTTATACAAGTATGTCACAACCCAACGTGGGAGACTACATCAACAACTTACCCTACAGGGATCACAGCACAATCTTCACATTATGAACAAGATCTATAATCCTTTTCAAACACATGCATATCAAGATAACATATGTTCTTAAGTGTCCCAGATAGGCCTCAAGGTTTCAAACAGTTCTGAAGATCATAGATTGTCCTAAATGTGCCAGATAGTATTAAAGAGCAGACAGTTCTAAAGGTCTCGGATGGTTCAAAAGGTCTCAATTCTAAAGGTCTCAGACCTAAATGTCACAGCAGGGTCTCAGACAATCCTAAACATAGCAGATGGTTCTAAAAGTCTCAGCCCTAAATGTCCCAGATAGTCCAGTCCTAAAGGTGTTAGATCATCCTACATGTTTCCCACATTTTTCTAAATGTGGTAGATATTCCTATGAGTCCTAAACATCTCAGTTCTAAAAGTCTTAAGTCCTAAATGTCCCAGAAAGATCTCAGACAGTCATAAAGGTTGTAGTTCTAAATATGCCAGACAATCCTAAACATGTCAGATTATGGCTCGTTACATGAGGAAAAGACTGGCCACCTATTCATCTGTGAATTCAGATTCTATAAAATGTGATGGTCCTAGCGCATAAGATCTCAGACAATCATAAAGGTCGTAGTTCTAAATATGCCAGATAATCCTAAACATGTCAGATTATGGCTCGTTTCAAGACGGAAAGACTGGCCCCCTATTCATCTGTGAATTCAGACCTATAAAATGTGGTGGTCCTAGCGCATAAGATCTCAGACAGTCATAAAGGTTGTAGTTCTAAATATGTCAGATAATCCTAAACATGTCAGATTATGGCTCGTTTCATGAGTGAAGGACTGGCCACCTATTCATCTGTGAATTCAGATTCTATAAAATGTGATGGTCCTAGCGCATAAGATCTCAGACTGTCATAAAGGTCGTAGTTCTAAATATGCCAGATAATCCTAAACATGTCAGATTATGGCTCGTTACATGAGGGAAAAACTGGTTAAGATCTCAGACAGTCATAAATGTCATAGTTCTAAATATGCCAGATAATCCTAATCGTCAGATTATGTCTCGTTACATGAGGGAAAGACTGGCCACCTATTCATCTGTGAATTCAGACCTATAAAATGTGATGGTCCTAGCCCATAAGATCTCAGACAGTCATAAAGGTCGTAGTTCTAAATATGCCAGATAATCCTAAACATGTCAGATTATGGCTCGTTACATGAGGGAAAGACTGGCCACCTATTCATCTGTGAATTCAGACCTATAAAATGTGATGGTCCTAGCGCATAAGATCTCAGACAGTCATAAAGGTCTTAGTTCTAAATATGCCAGATAATCCTAAACATGTCAGATTAAATTAGGTTAAAAATATGTCAAAACTTCTTACTACATGACACAATGGCCAAGCAAAATGACAATGCAAGACCGCCAGGTGATTTGATAGAGACAAAATCATTTATCAGATTATGGGCACAAATGAAGAACACTCATGATAGACAATGAGATGAATGATATTTGAAGACTATCTATGATCAACTGTTGAGTGAAGACATAACACATGAAACAGCCTCTTTAAGGATGCTTGCCTATGGATCTAAATGTGGTTCTGGAAAAAAGGAACTTGCGAGTGCATGAAGCTGATGTGTTTATGGCCAATGAGTTACTGGAACAATCAGTATCTGTACCTTGCAACATTTACTATGATTAATATATAGCAGAACCTTTGCAGAACATCTCTCTCATCAATGTGCCAAAAAGTCTCTCAAATTTTATTTCTTGCTTGAACCATCTTTATTTGTTGTTCAGACCATCTTTATTTGTTGTTCAGACCATCTTTATTTCATTGTTTAGGCCATCTTTATTTGTTCAGGGCATCTTTATTTGTCATTTCTCCTACCTCATGCATCCCCATGCCCAAGACGTCTACAATGTCCTGTGCCAGTCTTCCTGCCAGTCGACCCCTGCTTATTCTTTCAGGAACCTTACCCTCAGTAACTGTTCTTTCCAAGTCCCTCTGATGTTTAATGTGGTCAACATATTTTAGTTTCTGAGACACAATCCTATTTATCAGCCAGTTTACATTGATGTTCAGAGGCATTTACAGAGGGGTGGAGTTTCTATGGGTTTACTTGAGCCCTATGATGTTGACTCTGTACTCATCTCATCTCATCCCTCTAGTACCTTGGGTTGTCGAGGTGAAGTATAACCATACACGTATAACTGCACTACTTACTATCTACTTCATCCAGTAAAAAGTCTTCAGGCGTAAAGTCCAGTTCTCCCAGATGAAGGATTGATTATAGGCAGACCCTGAAACAGAGCACACACAAATATAGTACGTAGACTATGCAGTTAGAGATCATTATAAGATATGGAGAAGCATGATCGCCCATGCCTGTTGGCAAGACACTTGATGATAATTGATGTATGTTTGGAAGGGTTGTTAGATAGGCGGAAGGAACGGTCGAATTCAAGAGGGGCCTCTATAATGATGTAAGACACTATACTATATATATATATATATATAAATACAAGTTTGCTAATTAATCAGCTTAATTTAACACGTTTCTTAATTAAGTCAGAATGGGAAAATATTATGTAGAGCAATGTTGACTTCATAAAACAAACTTGACATATTTTTAAAGATATTATGTAGAACAACAAGATGGGATGGGTTATAGTTTTGTGTTGTATAGCTTACCAGTCAGAAGGTGTTATTTTACAAGGGAAATAATTTAATATAGATTAAGATTATATAAACTATCAAGGGGAACAACTGTACATTTTAATTATATTTATACTGACTGCCAATTTACATGTGACTTAAATGTTCATTCCAGTAAATTTTGTATTTATATTGTTGACAGTATAATTGTAATGTAATAATTGTAACATCTGCAACAAATATTTAAATTTTATTTAAAATTTCAGGCACCAAGTTTTGATATAATAAATATTGTTTAGTAAATTACCTATTTCTGTATCTGTGGACTTTTCTGTCTACACACAATGAAAAGTGATACTCTGGTTTCTCTTCACAACGTAGAAATCTTTTGCCTAATGCTGATTGCTTCTCGGCCTTTTGGCTAAGATCAAGTGTATTTGCTGGCCCCCCGACAGTAGTGCGCTTGGTCTGGTCAGAGGCCGGGATGATCATTCTCGGTCCCTTGACTAAGATCAGACGCATTTGCTGCTTCCCCCCCAGTAGTGCGCCTGGTCTGGTCGGGGCCGGGTGATCCAAAAAAAAAAAAACAACCTCACATTAGCATCACTTTAAATGTGGGCCTGGTGGACCACTGTGGGCAATAGCTCACAGTGGGACTAAGGGTCCACGCCAAAAACAGGGGAGGCGGGGAACCAGCTAGTCTGGGATGACCGCCAAACCCAAAAAAAAAAAAAAAATAATGCTGATTGCTCAGTGTAGTTCCAGCAATTCTTCTTAACATAATTTTTGTCTTTGTCCGTCTGTGAAAAAAAAAAAAAAAAAAAATAATGCTGATTGCTGATTGACACAACATCTAGCAACCATGATCCACAAAGACAGACTAAGACAGGAGCGCATCATACAGACAGCCATACGACTAACAAAACAAACAGACAGAGATGCACATCACTTACACACATTAGAAGCACAACTAGAAGAACACCAACAACACAGATATCTGGGTGCTCTTCTAAGAACAAAACTCAACACAATTACACAAGAGTCAGCTACGAGGCAATATTTAGCAATAGAACAGAATGTACAACGTAACAGACAAATAAGCAAAATATCAGACATGCAAGGAAACATGCAGACAGAAACACCACACATAGAGACTGCTTTCCAACAACACTACACACAACTATTCACAGCAGAGACAGTCGACACACAGATACAAGACAACTTCTTACAGTACACAAAGAAATTATCTGACACAGACAAAGACACACTGGACACAGAACTGACACTGACAGACATAACATAGGCACTAAGCACACTAAACAAAGACAAAACTCCAGGACCAGACGGTTTGACAGTAGAATTCTACCAACACTTCTTTCCTATTCTAGGCAATCTTCTCCTCAAAGTCTATCAGGAAGCCTTTGACAAAAAAAATCTTCAGGACAGCTGCAACATGTCTTACATTACACTCATATGCAAGGATAAAACTGACAAAACACAACTGAAGAACTACAGACCAATTTCCTTACTCAACACAGACTACAAGATACTCGCCAAATCACTCACCAACAAACTTAAACCTTTCATGCCAACACTAATACACCCAGACCAACAGTGCAGTGTCAAAGACAGAAATATACACAATCACACACACCTCATTAGAGACATTATTAACTACACACATGGAAAAGACTGTCCATCCTCCATCTTATCCTTGGATCAAGAGAAGGCCTTCGACAGAATTTCCCACACTTACCTACATAGGACACTAGAACACTGTAACATAGGAGAGTACTACAGGCAGTGGATACAGATCTTGTACAAAAATCCTGAGAGCAGAGTGTTGGTGAACCATTCACTGACAGCTAGCTTCAGGCTCACGAGATCGGTAAGACAAGGATGCCCCTTATCACCACTCCTGTATGTGCTCACTCTAGAACCTTTATTAGAGAAGATAAGGCAAGACACTAGTATTAAAGGAACCTTCCTGCATGGGATAGGAGAGCAGAAGCTCATCGCCTATGCAGATGACACTGCCTTCTTTCCCACCAGCAACACATCAATAAGGAATATACTCCACACCTTTACCCATTTTGGAAAAGGCAGTGGAGCCAAAATTAATGTACAGAAATCACAGATAATGGGCCTGGGAAAGTGGAAACAAAAGGCTGATTTCCCTCCAGATCTGAAACACATAGACACCATGAAGCTGTATGGGATCACATTTCCATGCGATCCCACAGAAACACACAGACAGACATGGCACGCACTGACCGAACAGATCACAGACATGTTACACAGGTATAGGTACAAGACATCCACAATATTTGGTAGAAGCACAATAGTCAACACATATATATTACCCAAAATAATATATTTAGCGACAGTACTGGACCCTCCTAAACAGACCGTCACAAACATAAACAAATCAGACGCTTCATCTTCACCAACACGATACACAGCATCAAGCACAAAACTCTCATACAAGACAGGAAACAAGGCGGGATTGGACTACAGGACATCCAGACAAAAATACTGTCACTTAGAATCAGTCACATAGGTAAAATCATCAGACACCCAGAACAGAACAGACTAGCACTATACTACATAGGCCACAACATCAAACATCTCACACCTCTTACAATGCAACTGCACACTACCAGGGAAGACTGCCAACATTCTATCAGACATGCATACAGGCAATAAAAGGACACGGACAGTTAATACAGCAAACAACACACACAATATACAAACATTTAGTTAGAGAACAAGCACCATCACTAAGACTTAGGATTAAAAGAGGACACAAATACTTCATGACTGACTTCACATGCACCTTTTCAAACCTACACAACAAACACATAACACCAAAAGCTAGGGAGATCACATATAGACTGTTATACAGTATGACCCCCACAACACAGGTAGAAGCATACATATCCAAACAATGTCAATTATGTAGAAACAACATACAAGAGACAGAGGAACACATTTATTATAGTGTCCAACAATTACTGCCACACGCGCAACACTCAAACACCTCATACAAACACACACAGGCAAACAAACCGACATATATAAAGCAATTTTTCTCAATACTATACCAATTACATCTAAGGACATACATACAAAACTACTTGTAGCACTTTCTTACTACAGACAACTTATATGGACCTGCAGAAATTTTGCCAGATACAAACACCACACATATAACACACATTTAGTTTCCTTCATGTACACGCACAAAATATCACAACTCTTTCCAGAGTTGGTATAAATGGTATACCAACTCCGGAAATTTTGGAAATTTTTTGGTATACATGAGTGAGAGAAAGAAAGAAGAAACTGTGAATGAATGGTGAGAGGATAATTAAAAAGACCACATATGGTCAAAAGACCAACGGAAAATCCCTTATGTAAAGAATAGTGGAAGTATAAATGATTGTTTTATTTGTTTCAATAATGGTTTCACCCTTATACACAAGGGGGAAAAGAAAAGAGGAGAAAAGAAAATGAAACTCCTCCCATTCCAATGTACTATTTATGAAATGTTTTGCTTTAAATGAACTTGTTGTGCTAAACTACCACCACAACTAAGATGATCATTTTAGTAAATAAAATCACATATCCTTTATACTAATATTATTATTATTATTATTATTATTATTATTATTATTTATTTTATTATTATTAGTATTATTATTACTATCATTAACATTATTATTTTTTACTATCATTACCCTACCCTTTTTATCCTTAGTATCATTAATTAAATAAGTATTAATGATATCACCATTATTATTTTACAACTTCATCCCCCATGTCCCCCCCCCCCCTTTTTTTGTTTAAGGTTTGTTGCTTTTGCTACTACCCCCACTAATTTGTTTCAAACATTTGCCCTGCCTGCACCACCATTACAGTGGTCATAGGGACATTGGTGCAGTGAAACCAATTGGTGAGAGAGTAGCGAGGAAACAACATGTAAAGACTTTCCCCTATCCTTGTAGTCAATACCTACCTTATCATCCTTAGTATCATTGATGTTATAAGTATTATTGTATAATATAAGTATAATATTATATATATTACCATTGCTGGTTTTTATATTGGCTGTTATTACCCTCAGTATGTCTCTTCTTGTCATCATTATTATTGTCATCATTAGTAATAAAACAAAAACCCTTTCCCATGTGCCCCCCTCCCCTCGCTCATATTTGTTGTTGCCTTTGCTGATACCCACACCGGTTTGGTTCAAATATCTATCCTGCCTTTACCATCATTGCCCAGATAGTGGTGAAAAGGGCATTGATGGAGTGAAACAAATTGGTGAGAAGATGGCAAGGGAAACAAAAATGTAAAGATTGTTAAAATGTTGTGCAAATACTGATGCTTGTTTACTTTTTACATAAAGTTTTTAAAAAAAAAAGAGGAAGGGAAAAAATGAATGAACCCTTACAAAGAAAGAAAAAAACATAAGCAAGGAGAAAAAGATAACCAACTCCTTTTACTTCTACTATTATTGAACATTGCATGTTGCAAGTATATGTATAATTAAAAAAAAAAAAGAAAAAAAATAAGCAAGGAGAAAAAAGATAACCAACTCCTTTTTACACCTACTATGTTATTTAAAATGGAATCACATGTTTGGAAAATGTGATCATTATCAAAACAAATCCTACCATTGTGTTTATAAATATTAGCATTGCTGTCATCACCCTCAGTAGTTTTTTTTATTCCTTGTCATTATTATTATAAGATGTATTTCATGTAAACACCATTCCTAAGGTAATCAATTTAGCACATAAAATCACATGTTAAAACTATTATTTATTATCATTGAGTCTATCACTAGTCTCAGCACTGTTATTCCTTGTCACTATGATAATTATTTATGTATTTGGTTGTTACTGTGCTTTATTATCATTGTAATCACTATTAATATATATGGCTTTGTAAACGCGTATAATATCACATCCCCCTTTCCCACCCTTTTGATACTGTGATTGTTGTCTCTGCTGCCACCCTCGCCGTTTTGTTTCAGTTCTGCACCGCCATGTTTATCATCACCGAGGGTGATGGTACTTGGTAGGAGTTTTTGGAGCTGACAGGAGAGCGGGGCGGCAGGGGAAATAATAACAGCCCGCTACCATAACGCTTTTGATTTAAAATATTTCCTTACAACAATGTCAATGGAGAAATGTTTAAATGTATAAAATATTTGTAATTTTTGCGCATATGTCACCTACACGCCCACATGCAACGCTCTGTAAAAACACGCACACAAATACTGAACACACAGTACGCATGTAACAACACATACAATACAAATGCAACAACTACCCCTCCTGCATTGTAAACTAGGATACTCCTTGACAACCCCCCCCCCCCTCCCCCCCTTCCCCCCCCCACCTTTTTGATACTGTTGGTTTTGATGCTGCTGCTGCCTTCACCGGTCGGTTCTAACAAGTTTTACTGCCATTCTCCTCATTACCAAGTGGTGATGATGGTATTGGTAGGGTTGGAGCTGACAGGTGAGGGGGTGGCAGAGGGAAAATAATGGTATACTACCGTCTTGTTGTTGTTTGTACTCGTTTTTCGTTACCCCCCATTTCAAATGTAAAAAGGTTGAAACAAATGTTGTAAAAATTTGCGCATATGTCACCTACACTTCCACATGCAACGCTCTGTAACAACACGAACAATACAAATGCAAATGTTTCTTAACACTCAATAAAAGTTTTAAAAAAAAATAAAAATAAAATAATGCTGATTGTATTCTTGCAGGACTTTCTTTGAAGGCGCTTCACAAGAGCGCCATCATTTATTTCCTCCATTTGGGGAACAGTTTTGTGGTGGTTCACACGGGATTATTCAAGTATTTTTATCAACTTTCAAGTGTGTTATTCTAAAGGATATTGATAGAAAATGACAAGTTCATTTCTAACACTGACGTCAGATGTGCTCAACGGAAACCCGCGCCATCACTCAGGTACAATTGTTGTCTCTCCCCGGCCCTGGAGCCGCCGCCAAGTCGACGCCAGTGTTCATAGCGAGCGCACTCGCTGGACTGGCTGGCGTGCTGCTAGGCGCAATAGCCAGTCTACACAGGTATGAGTCACCGACACGTTGGTTCCTGACTTTAACAGAAGACATGCATGTCAAACTGTACAATAGGCTACACCGGGTACAGTTACAAGTACCGAATTCGAACATCAATATTTGTCTGGAGCATGTAGACAAAGAAAGGCAAAAACTTACTTTGCATTGGATCCCAGCGGCAATGAAGATAGAGGCAATCGCCGTACATGCCACTGGGGACCCGAATGTGGAGGTATTTCCACTAAATAACTCTGGAGGTAAATGGGGAGTCTTATGTAACCCCGTCCAGGACATCGCCCATTACATAAATCTAAACATAACAGGGGTTACCAAAAACACTCACAAAATTCTGATAACATTGCCCAGCAGGAGAACTGCTTGTCATGTGTGTGGTATGGACGACCACTGGACCAACAAATGTCCAGCCAAACATACAAACAAGTCTGTTGTGGCACAAGAAGATCTAATAAATTTTCCACCTCTGAGAAGGCAAGGACCAGCACAACATCAACAAAACGAACAATGCGGAAAACAATTTGAACAACAGCCCACACAACAAGAAAAACAACAAACAGATACGCCAACAGACAATCAAGAAAACTACATTCTGGAAACGCAAACAGAAGAACCCTTTACAACTGTTTTCCACTCCAAAACCAGAAAAAGACAACTACGAGGATTAAGTCCAAACTCAACAAGCAGTACTAATGAAGAAGAAGAAGAAAACTCACCAACCAAATCAACGCCAAAAAAGAAGGAAAGACAAACCGAAAATACTGACGAAATCATCGATAACGACACCTTTGATGATAAAACTAAATCAGAATTGACATCTAAGAACACCACTGACACTGACACCGAAGAAGATGGCCTACTGTTTTAACATCTACAATCAGATTACGCCTGCACCAAGACAAGGAAAAAATAACTATCTCAACTAGACAACCTCGTTCGTCGCTGATTTCTTATTACTGTTAGTCAACAATATCGTTTGCTTGTTTTGATTAATTTATGATGACTAATGATATTATTATTATTAGTCTGAACATTTCAGGTTTACGTACAAAACAAAAACACATCATCACACTCATACACAAATACAAGCATGACTTCCTTCTCCTACAAGAAACAAACATATGCGAATACACATACGCAAAGCAAATCACTACACAAATAGGGCTCAGACACTCATGCTTCAGCCTGTCGACACATTGTATGGGTTCTGGAACCGCCATACTGCAGACTTAAGACGAATGGGAAATTACTGGCACACACAAGGATGACCAAAGAGACATTACCATCATACACGTTAGAAACAACACATACACATACGCTTTAGTCAAAATACATGCCCCAGCAAATTACAGCTACCAACCACAATTCTTAGAAAATACTTAGAAAACCTATTAGCACAGGCATTCAGAGAGAGGCATGTTGTTTTAGCAGGTGATTTTAATAATTGTTTAGCTTCGGTTGACATAATAGGCGAGGAAGTAAAAACGCAGTTAAGAATAGCTGGCCGAGACGACATGAATCAACTCGATACATTGCAATACATAATTGACACACATAACCTAGTAGATGCATTCAGGCACAAGCACTCCAATAGTCATGATACAACGCACAGAAACCATGCACATAACAGATCATCTAGATTAGATAGAATATACGTACCAACAACACACCACATAACACAAACTAAACACCTACAAGAAACTCTCCTGTATACAGACAACAAAGCAATACTAGCACACATAACTATAAATAACACAACCACACAGCCATTCACACGATCACCACACTGCAAATTTAACAACACATTACTCCAAAACACAGAATATATACAATAAATGACAGACCTGATACATACATACACTGATAGTATACCAACTGATAACATTAGACAATACTGGGACTTACTGAAGAACACAGTACGGAGCAGGACCCAACAACTAGCATCCATCATTCACAAGCATAGACTACAACAAAAACAGATCATTACAAACAGCAATACATTTAACAAAGCAAACCGACAAACTCAACATACTTGCATGCATTATAAATGCAACTGGAACAACACCAACAGCACAGATACCTGGGTGCACTAATTAGAACAAAACTCAACACCATCACACAAGAGACACCCAGCAAACAAAATATGGCAATAGAACAAAACATACAGCGTAGCAAACAGATAAACACAATAATAGACATGCAAGGAATCACACAAACAGAAACCACACGCATAAAAGACGCATTCCAGCAATACTATAGACACTTATTTACTGCAAAGACAGTAAACACGCAAATACAAGATAGTTTCTTACAATATACAAATAAGATATCAGACACAGACAAAGAGATATTTGACACACCATTGACATTAGAAAACATAACACAAGCACTTAGTAAAATGAACAAAGACACGACACCAGGAGCAGACGGATTAACAGTAGAATTCTATCAACAGTTCTTTCCTATCATAGGTAACCTTCTTCTAAAAGTCTATCAAGAAGCCTTTGACAAACAAGAACTCCCTGATAGTTGCAACATGCCTTATATAACACTTATACACAAAGCAAAGACAGACAAGACACAACTGAAAAATTACAGACCAATTTCACTTCTTAACACAGATTACAAAATCTGGTCAAATCACTAGCACACAAAATCATACATTTCCTACCAAAGCTAGTACACCCAAACCAGCAATGTAGTGTACCGCACAGGAATATACAAAATCACACACACCTTCTTAGAGACATTATAACATACAAACACCAGAAAGACTGTCAATCCTCCCTCTTGTCTTTGGACCAAGAGAAGGCCTTTAACAGAATTGCACACTCCTGTTTGCACAAAACCCTAGAACACTGCAATATAGGACAGTACTACAGAAAGTGGATACATATTTTGAATAACAACCCTGAAAGCAAAGTCTTAGTGAACTATTCACTGACTGCCAGCTTCAGGCTGACAAGATCTGTAAGGCAAGGGTGCCCACTATCACCACTTCTGTATATACTGACGAGTCATTATTAGAAAAGATAAGACAAGATACCAGCATGAAAGGTACTTTCATACAGAGAATAGGAGAGCAAAAGGTCATTGCTTATGCAGACGATACTACATTTTTCCCTACAAGCAACACGTCCATCAGAAACATACTGCGCTCTTTCTCCCACTTTGGGAAAGGCAGTGGAGCCAAAATTAATATACAAAAATGACAAATTATGGGCCTGGGAAAGTGGAAACAAAAGTCTGATTTCCCTCCAGACCTAACACATACACACAATATGAAATTGTATGGGATCACACTTCTATGTGATCCCCGAACAACACACAAAGAAACATGGCTACAACTAACACAACAGATCACAGACATACTACACAGGTATAAATACACAACAGCAACAATATTTGGTAGAAGCGTAACAGTTAACACATACATCATACCAAAAATAATATACTTAGTGACAGTGTTAAACCCTCCATAACGGGCAATCACAGACATAAATAAACAGATAAGACATTTCATATTTAGTTACACAATACACAGAATACAGCATACACCTCTCATGCAGGACAAGAAACAAGGAGGCATAGCTCTTCAGGACATACAAACAAAAATACAAGCTCTTAGAATCAGTCACATAGGCAATATTATCAGACATCCAGAACAACATTGATTAGCATTATATTATATAGCTCACAAAATAAAACATCTCACAAAACAATGCAGCAGTACATTATCAGGGCATACTACCATCCTTCTATCACACTTGTATACAGGCAATACAAGGACATGAACATTTAATACATGAAAAAACACAAGAAATATACAAACAATTAGTTAGTAAACAAGCACCATCGCTTAAACTGAGAATCAAAAGAGGACAAAAATATTTCATGTCAGACTACACATCCACCTTTTCCAACTTACACAACAAACACATCACATCTAAGGCGAAAGAAGTAACTTACAGACTGATTTTTAATATAACTCCCATAATACTCAAATTAGCATTCAGATCCAGACAAATAGGAAAATGCCAATTATGCAGGAACAACACAAAAGAGTCAGAAGAACACATATTTTTCACATATCAAACAGTCACAGATGCAGTGGAAACTCTACAACAAATAATACAAACACACACAGGCAAACAAACAGACATTTACAAGGCAATCTTTCTTAACACTCTTCCTAAAACATCCGAAGACATACACACAAAACTACTTCAAACACTAGCGGAATACAGAAAATTAGTTTGGACTTGCAGAATAAAGGCAAGGTTCAACTCCCTTACATATAACAGAAACTTATTTTTACTAATGTTCAAATACAAACTAGCTACTATTTTTCCTGACTGAAATGTGTAAATTTCCTTAATTTCATTTACTCTTGCAATTAGAAAAAAAAATGGGGAAAACATCTCCACAAACCACACTAGGAGGTAATACACAGTTTCCTTCTTTGTTACTGGTGTCTACACCGCGCATAGCTTACCGGCGGGTGGGGGGGGGGGGTGTCCTTTGTGAGTCAGTACTCTTTGTCAATCGAGGGTTGACCTTGGCCAAGCTAGGCACAGGCAAATTCTTTGTACTGACCTGGTAGTCCCGGCCCATCTAGCGGCTCAAGTAAATTCTTTGTAGCCCAAGTAAATTCTTTGTACACGCAAATAGCCAAGGCCACAGGTGTAACTAATTTCAACTGCTCTCACCCAAGGCATTTCCTTGTTTAATTGTTATTTGTTTGTTTCTGGGTCCTTCATTGTTCATGGCTTTCACTAGTTTCCATAGTTTGTTTCCATCCCTGTCAAAATTCAGGTTTTCTGTTTTTTCCCTCCAACAATATCTTGTTGTTTGATTTACTGTTCTTTTATATTTTGCTGAGATGGCTTTGAGAGAGATGTTTGCTTTAATTGTTTGTTCTCTCTCTGCTGTCTTCCTGGCATCTTCAACTTTGTCCTCCAAAATTTGTAGTTCTTCAGTCCAGTAGGGTTTGTAATTTTTCCTCGCTCCTCTTGGAATAGACTCAGTGGCCGCCTGTATTATTGCTCTGTTTAGACTTTCCACCATTTGCTTCATGTTGCCATATCGTGTATTTATGTTTTCACAATATTTGTCTGTTAGTATGGCAAATCTGTCCCAATCTGCTCGTTTGTAATTCCAGCGGGGCAAAGGCTTTTGCTCCTGTGGAACATACTCCATATTCATTACAAGCTTGATTGATCTGTGGTCACTACCTGCTAATTGGTCAAGCACAAGGCGATCGATTTTGTGGAGGATGTCTCCTGTGCAGAAAGCTAAGTCTGGAGTAGAAGTGGTAATCCATCTTCTGGAGTAGAAGCTCGGTGTGTCATCTGCTTTGTTGAGTAGATGGAGATTTGAGTCTATTTCCCAGTCCTCCACTTCATCTCCTCTTTTGTCAGTATCTGGGTATCCCCATCTTTCTGAACGGCTATTAAAGTCTCCGACAATAATGCAGTTTGTGTCAGTTATTTTCATGTCTGAGAGTGTAAGGTCCTTTTATCTGCTGGGCTATACAGATTGTAAATTCTTATTTTCATGTCCTTTATCATTATATCAACACCTATAGTTTCCGTTTGGTTGTCAGAGATCACAGATACTTCACTGCAAGGTATTGTATTTTGTGTAAGTATTAAAACTCCTCCTTTATGTCCTTCGCGGTCGAAACGTGTGGCCTGATATCCTCTGACTGAGAATTTGCGATTGGCATTGAGGTGTGTCTCTTGAATGCATGCCACATCTATTCTATCTTTATGAAGACGTTTTGTTAGGGAGACTTTCTTGTTATAAACTCCTTCGGCATTCCACTGTAGTATGTTGAGTGTCCGGGGTATTTGGTCAATAAATAGCTCTTAACCTGCTCCTCTGTGCCTTGACTCCACAGCACAGGGGAAGGTGACCACCAGAAGTCATGGGTGGACCCCCTCGAGGCAGGGGGCCCGGCACTATCACCGCCTGATGGGACTTCGTGGGATTAGCACCATAACGATTAATTTTAATTTGTGACATCATGAATTAAGTTACGTTGCACTGCTTTGTCAAGCCTGTGGCTCAGTACATCCGATTTCGTCAAGCATTTTTTGGGATGCTTTCCCTAGCCTTTGACTGTCCCCAGTCTACCTACTAGGCAGCAGGTTTGTGTGTCTCTTCGTCTGGTCCCTCTCCCTTGACCTGTCCGACATGGGTGACCCTACCAGTAGCTGTGCTACCGTTGGCAGATCTCTTGGGGTCATTGGAATGCACAAGCCCCTCTACCTCGTCATGGTAGACACACAGCAGAGGGGATTTTATTATATTATATTATTAATATATAATATAGAATAACAAAAACACAAACAATAGATTGCATAATTTATTGCCTGGCATTTTTCACTGCACCTTTTCAGGTACATACTGCAGAAATCACACAACATAAAGTAAAATAACTAGATACATCCTTCAAGCTGAAATATACATATATTCACACAGTAATTTCAATTGTCTACCACGATAATTTTAAACTGACTATCATGTCTTTCTGTTTGCACAAAACTGTCTTCTACCAATTAATGGCGATTGCTTCTGCAACCTTTAACAAGCGACCATTTTGTGTGTTTTATTATATTCGCTAATTACCCACATCATGACAAAATAATTATACTTTGGTTATCATCATCATTATGTAGCTGGTTTTTTTGCTGAACACCGCTCTCATCATGGCCCTCCAAAAGATTTTCTGCCCCTTGCCAGTTCCTCTTGTCTAAGTGTATTTTTATGCTCAAGATGTCGGCAGTGTCCTGCGTCCATCTTTGTGCTGGGAGACCCTGTCTCTTCTTTCAGGGACCGTGCCTTCCATTAACATTTTATTTGTCCACATCATGTTTATTTGTTTCTGAGATATGATGAAGTCATCAATCAGGTGCCATCTCCACAATGAAAGTCAGCTGCAATGGATCTCCAACACTGTCTCTCCCTTTATTGTACAGTCTTGTCGTGAAATACTGAGAGTTAATGATTCCCAGATAGACGACTGTATACACCGACCACCCAGGTAGAAGAAGGGTTAACCACCGAAGCAGTAAGGGTAACAAACAAAGGAATGACCAGGCGCATGTGTTTATAGGTCAAGACACGAAAGGGGCCCGCTAACCGCCCAGGTAAACTGTCGAGTGGAGAAATTGGTTTGCGACAAAGGCAGACAGTATTATTGGACAGCATATTGCGGTATGGATGTGAAACGGTTCAGAGCTGTAATTTTCCACTAACGATGATAATGAAGTCTGGATGTGAGGTGTCCAGCAAGGTCAAGGACTATGCGGCAAAAATGACCTATAAAGAGTGGCTACGTCTTTGTGAGGGAGTGTGATTTTTAGGTTTCGGGAGAAGAAGGATTATGAAAAGGGATGTGCTGCGTTCAGAAGAACGTTTGTGTATTTATGGTGCATTAGTACTCCCAATTCAGACTAGGATTATTATAAGGTATAAATATATTAGAGTATAGTTAGCATAGGAATATAGATGTGAATGAATAGCATTTAACATTGCTTTCTATTAGTGGATAGTTTAGACTTTGGTGAATTCATATGTCTTATGCGGGTGTTCACTTCGGAAGCCTTGTCATTATGGCTGGAGAAGGACACTTGCATAAGTAGTAGTAAGGGGCGGATGCTTATCACGGGATCTGTTATACTTCTCCACAGGTTCAAATCTCCTAGTGAAAGCAGAGAAGAGATGAAGAGTACTACACTTGAACAAATAAAGTACATACTTAGAAAAAAAAAAATAACATAGACAGGTTTGAAGATGAAGAAATAATCAATTCAAATACAGAACACTGTATGCTCAAATGAATATACCACTAAAACACTTAAAAGGAAAAGATGTTAACCTGTGGCAAGCAGGGATACTTACAACTACATACGTATTGTATGCATAAGGAAGAAAGAATAGACAAGTAAAACAGTGTTAGTAATAAAAGACTATAGGAAGAACTGTGACAATGTGATGGTTTTTCGAGGTTGGATACTTACCGTCATGAAACAGATTCAGGCGCATTCATAAACTTACGGGACTTTTATTACGGTACCTTGACTCAGTGGTGAACAGTTTTTGTTTCATTCAATAACGGATTTACCATCAGATTCAAGCATACGGATCATCCCGGGTGAGCTCTGTCCTGTTTGATGTGCTGTCCTGTGATCTTGAAGAATGAAAGGGCGAGAAGCAACACAGCTGATAGACATTCAGAGTTCATATCTGGCAACCACACTAGAAGAACATACCAACTACATAGACAATATCCATACATACACCAGACATAGTTTTTATTAATAAATCTTTTATCTTATCGTTGAAAGGAACTGTTGTCGGAGTATGTGTTGAGGGAATAATAGAGAGAGAGAAAGAAATAGATATATGGAATGGAAGACAGAAGAGAGGAGTGTAGACCAAAGTCAGTCAATAATCCCAACAGATACTAAGTTTAAAGATGTGCTTGTTGATTCCAATCTCCTCTCGGGTAATTAACAGGACATAATTGGTGGAGCGAGTGAGGTACATACAGAATACCCATATGACCTGAAGGCATAACATGGCATATGCATAGAGGGGTACCTGCATATTGGCACAGGCATAGCGGAGTACCTGCATGTTGGGACATACTGATTGGAATAAATATAAGTATATATTGATGACTTTTAATGGAAGGACGTCCATTGGATATATGGTGCCATTACATTTATGGTGGAAACATTTCATTAACGCTGGTGACTTTACAGTGAGAAAGTTCCAGACAGAGTGAATGTGGATAGGTGGTAAGACACATTACATACCTAGTCACACGGTCACACGTCTACATAAGTCTTTATCCTATATCTCCTCTTGTGGATGAGAGAGTGGTTGTGATGTACTGTGTGGTGTTGTAGATTAATAATATTAGATAGGCATAGAAAATGATATAGGTTCTAGGTAGATTATCTGTTTATAGTGAGTACTCTTTACTGCCTTGAGGTGTCTATACTCAACGTGCTGACTTACCTGCTTTAACTATGGCCACTCCCAAACTAACTACCGCCGAACTGAGGGCAAACGGAGAGGAAATTGGGTTGGCTGGTTCAGACTTAACTGATTACATACAGCAAAGAGAGCGAGAGATTCGTCAAGCGGAACGAGAAGATCGAAAGACAGAGTTGGAAGTGAGAAGAATAGAGGTGGAGACCAAGCGACTGGAAATGGAACAAGAGGCCAAGAAAATGGACCAGGAGACCAAGCGAATGGACATTGAACAAGAGGCCAAGAAAATGGACCAGGAGACCAAGAAACTGGAAATGGAACAGACTGCCAGGAGACAAGAAATGGAACATGAATACCGCTTGAAAGAGTTAGAACTCAAGACACAAACTAAGGGTGAAATAGATGCAGCAGAAGGAAGTTCTTCGTCACCTGGTGCAACCCACATGAGTGGACATGGTTACCATGCCATGAAGTTTCCCTTAGCTGTCTACGATCAGTCTAAGGAACGCTTTGACCAGTACGCATCTCGTTTCGAAGCAATGTCAGTCGCTATGGGGCTGGATAGGAGCAGGTGGGCTCTTAAATTATCCCAGGGATTAATAGGTTCGGGATTTGAGGTGTACACACGCTTACCACCAGGACAGGAAAATAATTACCAGGAATTAAAAGCCGCTTTGATGAAACATTTTGACATCACAGCACAAACGTATAGGAAGAAGTTTAGATCATCTAGACGAGAGCCGGGAGAACTATTCGCCGCCTACAGTCTGAGGCTGAAATCCTATCTCCAGAAATGGATGGACTTGGCAGAATTCAAGAGGGATTATGAGAGTCTCGAAGAGATGATGGTGGTCGACCAGATGCGAAAGCAAATGTCGAAACCTCTCAGAACCTTCTTGGGAGAACAAGGGGCGGAACGGATTGATGTTGTGAATAAGCTGGCGGAACGATTCGTGGAAGTACATGGTGAAACTGAGGAACTAAGTACACAAACCAAAGGTCAGGAGAAACCAGAGAAAAAGAAACCTAAAAACTGGGAAGGAGAAAAAGTGGAACCTTATATAAAGCACACAGAGGAGAGTTCAGAGAAGGTGAAGGAAGGAACCAAGAACACCTCGAATTCTCAAGCGAAACGACAGTGGTCTGAGAAGTGGTGTCATTTTGCAAGGCGGCCTCTCACAACACCAAAGACTGCAGATCGAAACCTAAAAGTTCTTACTTCGCAGCATGCAAAGTGATTCCTACATCGGTGATCACAGACAAGGCTCGCCGCTGCGAAGGAGAAAGGAACAAAAAGGACACACGGAAACCTAGGAAGGGAACAGGGTGCACACAATGCCAGTCGATAACACATAATACTGTGGACTGCAGATGCAAGGCAAACGACGCCAATTGCATAACCAACCTCGAGGAATTAAAAGAGGAAGGCAAGGAAACGGTCAAGGAGATGAAAGGCACTCAGGACCAAGAGAGACCACCTGTGGTTGAACTGATTGAAGTAAATGGCCAACAGGTTGCTTGTCTCTACGATACAGGTTTGGATGGGGAAGCGGTGGTGGACGCCAGCTTAGTAAGCCCAGACCAACTTACAGGGGAGACCATAGAAATACAGCCGGCAATGAGGAGTGCTGTTACCATGACGCTGCCAATCGCCAAGGTGGAGATTAAATCCAGGTACGTCACGGGCATTATTCCAGCTGCTGTATTATCTGACTCCTTATTTCCCATGATCATTGGTACGAAATATGTCTTTTTGGGAATGCCCAAACAGCCAACCCACAAGGGAACAGTAGTCAGTGGATCTCAAGGGAAGGAAAAAGAGGCAGAGACACTATGCGACAACTCAGGGAGAGGAGAATTGCATACTGCTCAGAGGAAGGATACTACATTGCATCCTTGCTACAGGAAGCTGCAAAGAAGTGCTGAGCTACCAGAACGGGGACAGTACTTTCTGAAGAATCGACTACTCTATCGGAGAGCTGGGAGGGGAGATAACCTGCACGAGCAGTGGGTGGTTCCAGAGACCCACCGTCCTCACATTCTTCAGAGTGGACACATCATAGGCGAGAATCGACATATGGGTGTCAGAGAGACCTTGCAGCAAATATCCGGCCATTATTGCTGGCCAGGAATGACCGGAGATGTACGCCGGTGGGTGAAGTCTTGTTCGGAGTGCCAGAAAGCACCACCCAACAAGCGAATTAAGAGGAAACTAGCTCTTAAAGTGGAAGACAAAGTGGAAGTGTGGAGTCCAGCAGAGACCAATATACTCCAAGTAGGATGGAAAGGACCTTATCCTGTGGAAAAGGTGGTGTCCAAGAACATCTACAAAATACGGATCGGGGAAGAGAAGAAAAATCTCCCTAGACATCTCATTAGGAAATATGAAGAGAGATCCGGGAGCAACACTTCACACTTTATGGTGATGGCAGCCATTGGGACAAAGGTTACCAGTCCAGACGAAGACCAGAGATCGCCAGTACAACATAGGAGGGCCTATGGGACAGTACGTGATAGGTCAGATTTACCCAACGACCGGAGGAGGGAAATCACAAGTCAGGGAAAGGACAAGAGTGAAAGTTTCACCGGTAACCAAGTTCAGAAGGGGTGGGTAACGTCGGGAAAAGCGAGAATTACCCAGGACTCCAACCGAAGATTGGCTGACCAGATACAATATCGCCCAAGATGGTCCTGGAAGCAAAAGTCCAGGAGATTTGGGAAAGATGACTCGGTCCATCGAGGACGAGGTGGAACATCCCCAGAGGCAAAGCCGGGGGAAACCAAGAGGACATGGAAGCAGTGTTACAATCAAGATGGGACAATCCGTCTGTATTGTGAGCCGTCGCTGACGCAAGTCGAAAGTAGGTCGACCGGACGTACAGGAGCGAGGAGCCAACACTAGTTTCAGTCGTGAGTAGTATAGTAGGGTGTCAATTAGAGCGCCTACTGGATAATGAGGTGAGCCATGTGAGGATCCAATCATATCATCAACACGTGATGTTGATAGCTACTTCGCAGAAGCTCAACGCACGGTGGATGTGATGGACGTTGTTGCTGCAACTGGACTTCACAATGGACTACATCCTTGGTAAGGAGAAGATATGAGCAGATTTCTTATCCAGACATCCAGCTCCGGAGGAAGAAGACTAGGGTTGTGGATCATGGGAATCAAACCTACAGTGAGAAAGATTCGACGCGGTCTAATCTCTTAAGAGGGGGCCTATGTCGTGAAATACTGAGAGTTAATGATTCCCAGATAGACGACTGTATACACCGACCACCCAGGTAAAAGAAGGGTTAACCACCGAAGCAGTAAGGGTAACAAACAAAGGAATGACCAGGCGCATGTGTTTATAGGTCAAGACACGAAAGGGGCCCGCTAACCGCCCAGGTAAACTGTCGAGTGGAGAAATTGGTTTGCGACAAAGGCAGACAGTATTATTGGACAGCATATTGCGGTATGGATGTGAAACGGTTCAGAGCTGTAATTTTCCACTAACGATGATAATGAAGTCTGGATGTGAGGTGTCCAGCAAGGTCAAGGACTATGCGGCAAAAATGACCTATAAAGAGTGGCTACGTCTTTGTGAGGGAGTGTGATTTTTAGGTTTCGGGAGAAGAAGGATTATGAAAAGGGATGTGCTGCGTTCAGAAGAACGTTTGTGTATTTATGGTGCATTAGTACTCCCAATTCAGACTAGGATTATTATAAGGTATAAATATATTAGAGTATAGTTAGCATAGGAATATAGATGTGAATGAATAGCATTTAACATTGCTTTCTATTAGTGGATAGTTTAGACTTTGGTGAATTCATATGTCTTATGCGGGTGTTCACTTCGGAAGCCTTGTCATTATGGCTGGAGAAGGACACTTGCATAAGTAGTAGTAAGGGGCGGATGCTTATCACGGGATCTGTTATACTTCTCCACAGGTTCAAATCTCCTAGTGAAAGCAGAGAAGAGATGAAGAGTACTACACTTGAACAAATAAAGTACATACTTAGAAAAAAAAAATAACATAGACAGGTTTGAAGATGAAGAAATAATCAATTCAAATACAGAACACTGTATGCTCAAATGAATATACCACTAAAACACTTAAAAGGAAAAGATGTTAACCTGTGGCAAGCAGGGATACTTACAACTACATACGTATTGTATGCATAAGGAAGAAAGAATAGACAAGTAAAACAGTGTTAGTAATAAAAGACTATAGGAAGAACTGTGACGATGTGATGGTTTTTCGAGGTTGGATACTTACCGTCATGAAACAGATTCAGGCGCATTCATAAACTTACGGGACTTTTATTGCGGTACCTTGACTCAGTGGTGAACAGTTTTTGTTTCATTCAATAACGGATTTACCATCAGATTCAAGCATACGGATCATCCCGGGTGAGCTCTGTCCTGTTTGATGTGCTGTCCTGTGATCTTGAAGAATGAAAGGGCGAGAAGCAACACAGCTGATAGACATTCAGAGTTCATATCTGGCAACCACACTAGAAGAACATACCAACTACATAGACAATATCCATACATACACCAGACATAGTTTTTATTAATAAATCTTTTATCTTATCGTTGAAAGGAACTGTTGTCGGAGTATGTGTTGAGGGAATAATAGAGAGAGAGAAAGAAATAGATATATGGAATGGAAGACAGAAGAGAGGAGTGTAGACCAAAGTCAGTCAATAATCCCAACAGATACTAAGTTTAAAGATGTGCTTGTTGATTCCAATCTCCTCTCGGGTAATTAACAGGACAAGTCTGTCAGACTGCTGTTCCTCCATCTCTTGATATCTTCCCACTTATATCATTGTCTACCTCTTGCTCGCATAATTCAACCCTATCCTCTAGTATGGTTTTTATGAGTTATGTCTTTTAACAAAGCTGAAATATTTCACTTGTCTCTCTTTCTTTCGTCGACTCTTTTCATTCCCAATTTTTATAGAACCTCCGTAAGATTATATATTTCCATTAAACACAACCAACACAGAACTGGCATTGTTAGCCACTACACGCTGCGGGATTTGCTGAGGAGGGGATCCGAGCACTTATGGACTGAATGGTTCGATGTGCAACGAGGATGATCTGTCGACTAACTGACTAACAACATATTCTTTTATACATCCACATCTCCAGCATCTCTGTTCAATTTTCTAATTGATTGTTCTTTGTCCAGACTTCCACGCTGCATGAGAGATAGACCCAAATCTCAGTTATGCTGCCATCCTGAATGATTGTCTGTATTATCATACCGGGCCGGCTAACCCGCAACAAATGCCAGCAGAAGTCAGATGTGTTGGCTGAAAGGAGCAATTATCACAGCTATAGAAAGCTGATACAACGCAATCACTTCCTAACCAAAAACAAAACTAAACAAAAAATCGGACAAAGAAGAAGAAGAAATTCATTGCACATAAACAGAAGATAGATTCAACATGAACTCAGTATTGAAGATTGGTTATTAAATAAATGGAAAACTTTTGAGCATGTAAAAAGACGTGTCTGAAAAAGATGATTATTGAGGTATATGTACTGGTAACTGATAAAGGTGATAATGGAGGGATATGTATTGGGAACTGATAAAGATGATTATTGAGGGATATGTACTGGGAACTGATAAAGGTGATGGAGGGATATGTACTGGGAACTGATAAAGATGATTATGGAGGGATATGTACTGGGAACTGATAAAGATGATTATGGAAGAATATGTACAGGGAACTGATAAAGATGATTATGGATTTGTATTAGGAACTGATAAAGATGATTATGGAGAGATATGTACTGGGAACTGATAAAGATGATTATGGAGAGATATGTACTGGGAACTGATAAAGATGATTATGGAGGGAACAGCAACATCTAGAAACATCGAGACTTTGGAGGTGAACATCTGGTTGGGAAAGTGACTGCCAATTCCATCAAGGATAAACTGTATGTTTCATAGAGGATGTTTGTGGTGACATTCTGGCGGCGGCATTACGCACAGTGTGGCTGAGCGGGCTATTGTTTGTCGAGACTCCTGTCTTTTCCACTTTTCACATGGGGCAGTGGGGAACATTTTATGTGATATTTACTGGCATGGGAATGGAGCATAATGGGGATGACCCTTTGCTGTGATGTTGGAACCGTGACTAATGACTAATGACTAATGGAGGGATATTTACTGGGAACTGATAAAGATGATTATGGAGGGATATGTACTGTGAAAGTGATGACGACAGTATAGATGGATTCCATATGTGATAATTGATTTACTCACAGCAGCAATAGTGGCAGGACAATTGGATTATGTTAATATTTACAGATTTGAAAGATTTGCTGACAATTTTGAAATTTTGAAAGAACCTGGGTTTGCACAGGACAAGCCACTTGAATAGTGATTGTCAAATTATTTCTTTAGATATATTCATATTTACATGTGTATAAAAAAAGAAGAAATTATAAAAATGGATTATCATCATTATATCAGCACGCTTAAACATTCGATGTGCTGATGCGATGTCGCAGGTTCAACCGCTACACCGGTCAGTTGGACTAAAATGTTGACTTCTGATCCATGACTTGGGGATAAATTCTACTACCTCAGAAGTCTGAGTGCTTTCATCTGATCGAAGGACACTGGTAACAGGGAAAGCTAATCCACACACAAATCATTCTAATGTACTAGAATTAGTAGCACATGTGTGGACAATGCTTGAGTTTAAAGCAAGCGAACGCCAAAAAAAAAAATGCTGAAAAAAGTTCATTAGTGATCAGGTTAGATCTCCTCCTCAGATTTTTGAGTTTGTGATTAACGATCACCAGTTCATTGGTGATTCCCCAGTCATGTGGCTCATACCAACCTTCAAGTCTTGCAACTACTCGATGGTCCCCAGTGTCTCTCATCCTGAGCACGGCCGTCGACTCACTGTAATTGAAATCAGTTTCATGAAAATATTTAATGGCATTTATAATTACTGCATGACCCGTGTGCTACCAGGGCCGATAGGGAAGCACAGAATAATTGCACTGTAACCTGCAATGCTGGGGTAGAAGGCAAATGAGGCGGGTTGGTGTGAGCCTGACTACCTAATCCTATAGAAAATAAAGGTCTAAAAAGTCGAGAGGATTGACTTCATTTCACCTTGTTTATCCCATATGACTTGGTATCTTTCCGCAGGGTGGCCTGCCGAAAGCGTCGCACAAAGCACAAACTCCATAGCTCCAGCGACAATCCCTAGTATTCTCAGAGAAAAATGCACTCATGAACCAAAAGATGTAGCCCAGAATCGAACCCACACCATCAGGCAAACCCTCTCCATCTTCTGAGGTACTTGGAATTTACATCCCCAAGTCAAGGATAAGTCAACATTTTAGTCCAATTGACGGGTGTAGGGGTTGAACCCGCCATCTTGATTTCAGCACACCCCCAGTTTTAAGAATGAATGTTCTTATTCATTCAGCCATGCTGACCTACATCATCACATTGATAACTTGCCTGTCCACAGCCATTGCTTGTTTTCTGTATTGACTATTGTGACTCTATATGATGGTTAATATGACATTGTGTATGATTAATTTAACATTGTGTATCATTTTATTTGAATTAACAATTTTTGTTTCTTTTTTCCCTCCTGTAGACAAATGGAGAGTCAGTTTACAAATCTCTTCAATGTTTTGTTTCCTGACCCCAAAGACAAAGTAGTAGAACAATTAAAAGTCTGGTTTACAGCACAGAGAAGATGGGCGGATGAGATGATACAGACATATTCGACTGATCCAATCTGGCGACATGCTTCTTATATTTTTGCCCAGTTAGATGGTCTATATGCTGGCTACAAGTCTGTTGCAACTGAAGGCACGGTTAGTTTGAATTCTTGAGGTGTTTTTTACTATGCTAACACTGTGTCTAGTTAGTGTGGTTTTTTGTTTGGTTAATTTTAACACCCCACATCTGTGATTATCTATTTGCTTAATTTGTAACACTCCACATCTGTGGTTATTTAATATTACCACCCCACATCTGTGGCTATTTGCTTAATTTTTAACACCTACATCTGTGATTATTTACATGCTTAATTTTTAACACCCCCTCATCTGTGGTTATTTGCTTAATTGTTACCATCTTTCAACATCTGTGCTATCTTATTTGCTTAACATTTATGATCTTCCAACATCTGTACTCTGTACTTAACTTATTTGCTTAATATTTACCATATTCCAGCATCTGTGCTTATTTGTCAAATATTTACCTTTTCCAACATCTGTACTTACTTATTTCCTTAATGTTTACCATCTTCCAACATGTGTGCTTATTTATTTGTTTAACATTTACCATTTTCCAACATGTGTGCTTACTTATTTGTTTAACATTTACCATCTTCCAACATGTGTGCTTACTTATTTGTTTAACATTTACCATCTTCCAACATGTGTGCTTACTTATTTGTTTAACATTTACCATCTTCCATGTGTACTTACTTATTTGTTTAACATTTACCATCTTCCAACATGTGTGCTTATTTGTTTAACATTTACCATCTTCCAACATGTGTGCTTACTTGTTTAACATTTACCATCTTCTAACATGTGTGCTTACTTGTTTAACATTTACCATCTTCTAACATGTGTGCTTACTTGTTTAACATTTACCATCTTCCAACATGTGTACTTACTTATTTGTTTAACATTTACCATCTTCCAACATGTGTGCTTACTTATTTGTTTAACATTTACCATCTTCCAACATGTGTGCTTACTTATTTGTTTAACATTTACCATCTTCCAACATGTGTGCTTACTTATTTGTTTAACATTTACCATCTTCTAACATGTGTGCTTATTTGTTTAACATTTACCATCTTCCAACATATGTGCTTATTTGTTTAACATTTACCATCTTCCAACATGTGTGCTTATTTGTTTAACATTTACCATCTTCCAACATGTGTGCTGTGCTTACCTATTTGTTTAACATTTACCATCTTCCAACATGTGTACTTACTTATTTGTTTAACATTTACCATCTTCTAACATGTGTACTTACTTATTTGTTTAACATTTACCATCTTCCAGCATGTGTACTTATTTGTTTAACATTTACCATCTTCCAACATGTGTGCTTACTTATTTGTTTAACATTTATCATTTTCCAACATGTGTACTTACTTATTTGTTTAACATTTACCATCTTCCAACATGTGTGCTTACTTATTTGTTTAACATTTACTATCTTCTAACATGTGTGCTTACTTATTTGTTTAACATTTACCATCTTCTAACATGTGTGCTTACTTATTTGTTTAACATTTACCATCTTCTAACATGTGTGCTTACTTATTTGTTTAACATTTACCATCTTCTAACATGTGTGCTTACTTATTTGTTTAACATTTACCATCTTCTAACATGTGTGCTTACTTATTTGTTTAACATTTACCATCTTCCAACATGTGTACTTACTTATTTGTTTAACATTTATCATTTTCCAACATATGTGCTTATTTGTTTAACATTTACCATCTTCCAACATGTGTGCTTATTTGTTTAACATTTACCATCTTCCAACATGTGTACTTACCTATTTGTTTAACATTTACCATCTTCTAACATGTGTACTTACCTATTTGTTTAACATTTACCATCTTCCAACATGTGTGCTTATTTGTTTAACATTTACCATCTTCCAACATGTGTACTTACCTATTTGTTTAACATTTACCATCTTCTAACATGTGTACTTACCTATTTGTTTAACATTTACCATCTTCCAACATGTGTACTTACTTATTTGTTTAACATTTACCATCTTCCAACATATGTGCTTACCTATTTGTTTAACATTTACCATCTTCCAACATGTGTGCTTACTTGTTTAACATTTACCATCTTCCAACATGTGTACTTACCTATTTGTTTAACATTTACCATCTTCCAACATGTGTACTTACCTATTTGTTTAACATTTACCATCTTCCAACATGTGTACTTACTTATTTGTTTAACATTTACCATCTTCCAACATATGTGCTTACTTGTTTAACATTTACCATCTTCTAACATGTGTGCTTACTTGTTTAACATTTACCATCTTCCAACATGTGTGCTTACTTGTTTAACATTTACCATCTTCCAACATGTGTACTTACTTATTTGTTTAACATTTACCATCTTCCAACATGTGTGCTTATTTGTTTAACATTTACCATCTTCCAACATGTGTGCTTACTTATTTGTTTAACATTTACCATCTTCCAACATGTGTGCTTACTTATTTGTTTAACATTTACCATCTTCTAACATGTGTGCTTATTTGTTTAACATTTACCATCTTCCAACATATGTGCTTATTTGTTTAACATTTACCATCTTCCAACATGTGTGCTTATTTGTTTAACATTTACCATCTTCCAACATGTGTGCTTACTTATTTGTTTAACATTTACCATCTTCCAACATGTGTGCTTACTTATTTGTTTAACATTTACCATCTTCTAACATGTGTGCTTATTTGTTTAACATTTACCATCTTCCAACATATGTGCTTATTTGTTTAACATTTACCATCTTCCAACATGTGTGCTTATTTGTTTAACATTTACCATCTTCCAACATATGTGCTTATTTGTTTAACATTTACCATCTTCCAACATGTGTGCTTACTTATTTGTTTAACATTTACTATCTTCTAACATGTGTGCTTACTTATTTGTTTAACATTTACCATCTTCTAACATGTGTGCTTACTTATTTGTTTAACATTTACCATCTTCTAACATGTGTGCTTACTTATTTGTTTAACATTTACCATCTTCTAACATGTGTGCTTACTTATTTGTTTAACATTTACCATCTTCTAACATGTGTGCTTACTTATTTGTTTAACATTTACCATCTTCCAACATGTGTACTTACTTATTTGTTTAACATTTATCATTTTCCAACATATGTGCTTATTTGTTTAACATTTACCATCTTCCAACATGTGTGCTTATTTGTTTAACATTTACCATCTTCCAACATGTGTACTTACCTATTTGTTTAACATTTACCATCTTCTAACATGTGTACTTACCTATTTGTTTAACATTTACCATCTTCCAACATGTGTGCTTATTTGTTTAACATTTACCATCTTCCAACATGTGTACTTACCTATTTGTTTAACATTTACCATCTTCTAACATGTGTACTTACCTATTTGTTTAACATTTACCATCTTCCAACATGTGTACTTACTTATTTGTTTAACATTTACCATCTTCCAACATATGTGCTTACCTATTTGTTTAACATTTACCATCTTCCAACATGTGTGCTTACTTGTTTAATATTTACCATCTTCCAACATGTGTACTTACCTATTTGTTTAACATTTACCATCTTCCAACATGTGTACTTACCTATTTGTTTAACATTTACCATCTTCCAACATGTGTACTTACTTATTTGTTTAACATTTACCATCTTCCAACATATGTGCTTACTTGTTTAACATTTACCATCTTCTAACATGTGTGCTTACTTGTTTAACATTTACCATCTTCCAACATGTGTGCTTACTTGTTTAACATTTACCATCTTCCAACATGTGTACTTACTTATTTGTTTAACATTTACCATCTTCCAACATGTGTGCTTATTTGTTTAACATTTACCATCTTCCAACATGTGTGCTTACTTATTTGTTTAACATTTACCATCTTCCAACATGTGTGCTTACTTATTTGTTTAACATTTACCATCTTCTAACATGTGTGCTTATTTGTTTAACATTTACCATCTTCCAACATATGTGCTTATTTGTTTAACATTTACCATCTTCCAACATGTGTTCTTATTTGTTTAACATTTATCATCTTCCAACATGTGTGCTGTGCTTACCTATTTGTTTAACATTTACCATCTTCCAACATGTGTACTTACTTATTTGTTTAACATTTACCATCTTCCAACATATGTGCTTACCTATTTGTTTAACATTTACCATCTTCCAACATGTGTGCTTACTTGTTTAACATTTACCATCTTCCAACATGTGTACTTACCTATTTGTTTAACATTTACCATCTTCCAACATGTGTACTTACCTATTTGTTTAACATTTACCATCTTCCAACATGTGTACTTACCTATTTGTTTAACATTTACCATCTTCCAACATGTGTACTTACTTATTTGTTTAACATTTACCATCTTCCAACATATGTGCTTACCTATTTGTTTAACATTTACCATCTTCCAACATGTGTGCTTACTTGTTTAACATTTACCATCTTCCAACATGTGTACTTACTTATTTGTTTAACATTTACCATCTTCCAACATGTGTGCTTACTTGTTTAACATTTACCATCTTCCAACATGTGTGCTTACTTGTTTAACATTTACCATCTTCTAACATATGTGCTTACTTATTTGTTTAACATTTACCATCTTCCAACATGTGTACTTACTTGTTTAACATTTACCATCTTCTAACATGTGTGCTTACTTGTTTAACATTTACCATCTTCCAACATGTGTGCTTACTTATTTGTTTAACACTTACCATCTTCTAACATGTGTACTTACTTATTTTTTAACATTTACCATCTTCCAACATGTGTACTTACTTGTTTAACATTTACCATCTTCCAACATGTGTGCTTACTTGTTTAACATTTACCATCTTCTAACATGTGTGCTTACTTATTTGTTTAACATTTACCATCTTCCAACATATGTGCTTACTTGTTTAACATTTACCATCTTCCAACATGTGTGCTTACTTGTTTAACATTTACCATCTTCCAACATGTGTGCTTACTTGTTTAACATTTACCATCTTCCAACATGTGTGCTTACTTGTTTAACATTTACCATCTTCTAACATATGTGCTTACTTATTTGTTTAACATTTACCATCTTCTAACATGTGTACTTACTTGTTTAACATTTACCATCTTCTAACATGTGTACTTACTTGTTTAACATTTACCATCTTCTAACATGTGTGCTTACTTGTTTAACATTTACCATCTTCCAACATGTGTGCTTACTTGTTTAACATTTACCATCTTCCAACATGTGTGCTTACTTGTTTAACATTTACCATCTTCCAACATGTGTGCTTACTTGTTTAACATTTACCATCTTCTAACATATGTGCTTACTTACTTGTTTAACATTTACCATCTTCTAACATGTGTGCTCACTTATTTGTTTAACATTTATCATCTTCCAACATGTGTGCTCACTTATTTGTTTAACATTTACCATCTTCCAACATGTGTACTTACTTGTTTAACATTTACCATCTTCTAACATGTGCTTACTTATTTGTTTAACATTTACCATCTTCCAACTGTAGTTAATTTTTTTAATATTTACCATCCTCCAACATCTATTGTTTAGTTTCTTAAATTGTTACCATCTCTCAACAGACCACCCTTGATTTGTTTTCAATCAATATTCTGAATGCCAATGGAGATCTCCTGGATCTGATATCTGTCCTTGACCCAACATCCATCAAGGATTGGACCAAACTGACCCCACAAGAGGCCGAAAATTACTTTTATTCCAGTGGGCACTGCTCAGCACTGATCAAGGTTAGTGTTTGTGGGATGCTAGAAGGCTTTGTTAATTTTATTGCATATTTATCATGTAGTGGTTGGTCTTCCTGACATGCCTTGATACCCATACTTGACAGTTATGGATATCCTTCCTAGCAGGTTTGGATATCCATATTCTCAAATCTGTTTAACAGGTTTGGTTATCCTTCCTAGCAAGTCTGGATATCTGTACTGTCAGCTCCTGGCAACCTTATGGCAGGTCTGGATATCCTTCTCAAACCTGACAGGTTTGTTTGTCCTTCCTGGCATGTCTAGATATCCTTACTGACAGGTCCAGACATAATTACTTACAGGTCCAGACAGATGTCATTACTGCCAGGTGCATATATCATTACAGCCATGTCCAGACATCATCATTGACCGGTGCAGACAACACTACTGCCATGTCCAGATATCATCACTGACCTGTTCAGACAACATTACTGACATGTCCAGACATCATCACTGACCAGTTCAGACAACATTACTGACATGTCCAGACATCATCACTGACCGGTTCATACAACATTACTGACATGTCCTGACATCATCACTGACCGGTTCAGACAACATTACTGACATGTCCAGACATCATCATTGACCGGTGCAGACAACATTACTGCCATGTCCAGACATCATCACTGACCGGTTCAGACAACATTACTGACATGTCCTGACATCATTATTGACCGGTTCAGACAACATTACTGACATGTCCAGACATCATCACTGACCAGTTCATACAACATTACTGACATGTCCTGACATCATCACTGACCGGTTCAGATAACATTACTGCCATGTCCAGACATCATCATTGACCGGTTCAGACAACATTACTGACATGTCCAGACATCATCATTAACCGGTGCAGACAACACTACTGACATGTCCAGACATCATCATTGACCGGTGCAGACAACATTACTGCCAGGTCCAGACATCATCATTGACCGGTGCAGACAACATTACTGACATGTCCAGACAACATTACTGCCATGTTCAGACATCATCATTAACCGGTGCAGACAACATTACTACCAGGTCCAGACATCATCATTGACTGGTGCAGACAATATTACTGCCAGGTCCAGACATCATCATTGACCGGTGCAGACAACATTACTGCCAGGTCCAGACATCATCGACCAGTGCAGACAACATTACTGCCAGGTTCTGACATCATCATTGACCGGTGCAGACAACATTACTGCCAGGTCCAGACATCATCATTGACCGGTGCAGACAACATTACTACCAGGTCCAGACATCATCATTGACCTGTGCAGACAACATTACTGCCAGGTCCAGACATCATCATTGACCGTGCAGACAACATTACTACCAGGTCCAGACATCATCATTGACCGGTGCAGACAACATTACTGCCAGGTCCAGACATCATCATTGACCGGTGCAGACAACATTACTGCCAGGTCCAGACATCATCATTGACCGGTGCAGGCAACATTACTGCCAGGTCCAGACATCATCATTGACCGGTGCAGACAACATTACTGCCATGTCCAGACATCATCATTGACTAGTGCAGACAACATTACTGACCCGTCCAGACATCATCATTGACTGGTGTAGACAACATTACTGCCAGATCCAGACATCATCATTGACCAGTGCAGAAAACATTACTGCCAGGTCCAAACATCATCATTGACCGGTGCAGACAACATTACTGCCAGGTCCAGACATCATCGTTGACCGGGGCAGACAACATTACTGCCAGGTCCAGACATCATCGTTGACCGGTGCAGACAACATTGCTGCCATGTCCAGACATCATCGTTGACCGGTGCAGACAACATTACTGCCATGTCCAGACATCATCGTTGACCGGTGCAGACAACATTACTGCCAGGTCCAGACATCATTGACCGGTGCAGACAACATTACTGCCATGTCCAGACATCATCGTTGACCGGTGTAGACAAGATTACTGCCATGTCCAGACATCATCGTTGACCAGTGTAGACAACATTACTGCCATGTCCAGACATCATCGTTGACCAGTGCAGACAACATTACTGCCAGGTCCAGACATCATCGTTGACCGGTGCAGACAACATTACTGCCATGTTCAGACATCATCATTGACCGGTCCAGATGTCATTACTGCCATGTTCAGACATCATCATTGACCAGTGCAGACAACATTACTGACCAGTGCAGACAACATTACTGCCATGTCCAGACATCATCATTGACCGGTCCAGATGTCATTACTGCCATGTTCAGACATCATCAATGAGCGGTACAGACAACATTACTGCCATGTTCAGACATCATCATTGATCGGTGCAGACAACATTACTGACATGTTCAGACATTATCGTTGACCGGTGCAGACAACATTACTGCCAGGTCCAGACATCATCATTGACCGGTGCAGACAACATTACTGCCATGTCCAGACATCATCGTTGACAGGTGCAGACAACATTACTGCCATGTCCAGACATTATCGTTGACCGGTGCAGACAACATTACTGCCAGGTCCAGACATCATCATTGACCGGTGCAGACAACATTACTGCCATGTCCAGACATCATCGTTGACCGGTGTAGACAAGATTACTGCCATGTCCAGACATCATCCTTGACCGGTGTAGACAACATTACTGCCATGTCCAGACATCATCATTGACCGGTGCAGACAACATTACTGCCAGGTCCAGACATCATCGTTGACCGGTGCAGACAACATTACTGCCATGTCCAGACATCATCAATGACCGGTGCAGACAACATTACTGCCATGTCCAGACATCATCAATGACCAGTGCAGACAACATTACTGCCATGTCCAGACATCATCATTGACCGGTCCAGATGTCATTACTGCCATGTTCAGACATCATCATTGACCAGTGCAGACAACATTACTGCCATGTTCAGACATCATCATTGACCGATCCAGATGTCATTACTGCCATGTTCAGACATCATCATTGACCGGTGCAGACAACATTACTGACCAGTGCAGAAAACATTACTGTCATGTCCAGACATCATCATTGACCGGTCCAGATGTCATTACTGCCATGTTCAGACATCATCAATGACCAGTGCAGACAACATTACTGCCATGTTCAGACATCATCATTGACCGGTGCAGACAACATTACTGCCATGTTCAGACATCATCATTGACCGGTGCAGACAACATTACTGCCATGTCCAGACATCATCTTTGACCAGTGCAGACAACATTACTGCCAGGTCCAGACATCATCACTGACCAGTACAGACAACATTACTGCCAGGTCCAGACATCATTCCTGGCAGGTCCAGACAGCCATCCTACTCCCATAAGCCAGGTCATTTGAGGCACCATCCTTTTCATAGCAATTTTAAAACCAAAGGGAGTCCAGTCACCTTCATACACCAAAATCTGTCCATGCTGTAAATATTCTGTTGTGACATTATTTCAGATTGGAAATATTGATAGTACAGAAGCATTTTTTTAAAAAATACATACACGTATTTACACATACTTACCTGTTCCCCCACACATTTAACATGTTAGGTCATTCTTCTTTCTTCATCTCCCATTGGGGCATAGGGCCTCAAGCGTCTGCAAGCTCTCAAATGTCTAGGCCAGTGGTTCTCAACCAGTGGGGAATTCCCCCCCCCCTCCCCACCCTGGGGGAATTTTAGGGTTTCCAGGGGGAATTAAGATTATTTTAAGATCGCATTATTACAAGAACCAGTTACTTGATATTGTTTTTCCCTCTAAATTTTATGGTTCTGTACTTCACGCCCTAATGAAATTCGTTTTATAACGTAAGTAAACCCGCACATCATGTTTTATGTAGATGTGTAGACTTGTTCTAGTATGTGTTATAGAATTTAGCATCCATTTTTATATGTATACTGTGTAAGGATGGGGGGATTTATAGGGAGGAAATTCGAAAAGGGGGGAAAAGGGGGGGGGGGGGGAATTATGTTCTGAACATAAGGTAAAGGGGGGCATGGGCCAAAAATGGTTGAGTACCACTGGTCTAGGCTCTCCAATTATTAGCTATCCCTGCATCACCATGTGCCATGCTGGTAAGCGTGAGCGGTCATGTTTTGCTATCTCACTCGATCACTAGAGTCGTGGATCAGCTTAGTGTTCTTGTCTCGACCATACGTGGCCAAGCCATCCAGGTATTTACTTCTCTGCCCTCGTCTTGTTCTCTTCCCCTCGATCTTGCCAGTTGTCACTAAGTTCTCCAATTTATTTTTTCTCATAACGTGACCAAAAAATTCTGTCTACGTCTAATGTCTCTAATCAGTTTACGATTTTCATTTGTTTCTTGTAGGACTTGGTCATTGATTTTTCTGTCTGTCCATGGTATTCTTTGCATTTTCCTCAGAAAATACAGCTCTGTCAATATCCTCCCCTTATCATTCATTTGTTTCCACTTGTCTCTTCTCCATGTTTTTTTTTAAGGTCTTCCGCTTGCTCCATTGTCTTCCATCTTCTCCTTGAGCATGGTTCTCAAATACGTAATCAAAGGGCAGACAATGCCTAGCAAATTTAGTCTTAATACTGAAAATCAAAATGCTGTGCAGAACTCTATGGTTTGTGTGAAATCTAAAAGAATTGCAATACAATGAATCCCTTCACATTCCAGCATACCTGGAAATGAAGAGGCTGACAGACAGGCAATGGAAGGGAAAAACTACTGCCAGGGTGCGAAATGGTGGGACTTAGGCGGATTAACAAAGGCCTAGGGATATTAGTTATAACTTCTCGCCTCTTGTTCCATTCGCCACCATGGTTACTTCTCTCCCAGCTTCGTCGTCCACACACAGAGACAGGTTCTATTACTTGAGTATTCATCTGTGTTTTCTTATAATCATTCCGCCTTGTCTGGCTAATTGGAAACTCTGCCATTCCCTACCAACTGCATCCGCTTACACTGAATACAACGCCACACTCAGACACAGATGTGACTCGGACACCAGAGTAGGTTTTCCTGTATAATTAACACTCTACCATAAACATTATCACAGTCACGTATGCTACAATACACAAAATACAACACTACTACACAATCTATTAAAATGGGCGGCACAATCTTTGGCCATCACCATCTTCGACCCTCGTGGTACGTCCGCACAGAACGAAGTCCACGGCTTGAATGCCCCGCCACCTTCGCGATCACGTGGGTTCGCTCCGGTGGACATCTCGGCGTGCCAGTTCATGACCTAAAGTCACGCGTGTCACGTCCTTTCGTGTGACACTCTTTCCCCATACCATGAGTTAGACTTCACACCATGGCATTACACTGGCGGCCGAGGCAAAAAATTGGGCACCAATTTTTTCCAAACTCTAGCCTTTGAATACCTGTAACTCTGTGGATATGATAAAACATTCTACAATTCAGTCTAATTATAATTTAAATTATCTGTAGTCTATCCGTAGCACTTGATACATTCTTGTCATTCTGAAATATAGAAACTCATTGATCATCTTCGTCACAATATCTAATACATCAAGATATTTCTAGCTATATCTATCCCTACAGACTTTGATCAAATTCCTGTTACAATACATATAACTATAAGTGTTCTTTCTAAACTAACATGACTATTTCAATCAGTACTTCAATTGCCTGTTGATTTAAGACCTTTTCATTTTATGATCTTTCAAAATCAACATTTTAGTTTTATCCATCTGTTATGCTGTTCCTTTAACTACTTCAATGTATTGGTGGTAGGTAGCGTCTATAGTGGTCATACACGACTGACAATCACTCAGCTTCATCTGCTCATCTTCACCACTCATTTGCTAAGCCACTCGTCCCAGGTCTAGAAGATCAGCTGTTATCGCGTTACATACAAGGCCACCTGTACAACGCAAGCCAGCGTTCCCATGGTAGACAGACTGATACCCGACTACAAGGATTACCCAAGGAAGATACTAAGTTCCAAGTACCGCCAGCACATCTTTGCTGTTGTCGCGTTACCATACTTGACCACCCGCATCCCCAGTCAGTCAACCACTGCAGCCACAGCCTTCCGCCACCGCCCATGCCTGTACCAAGTCCCAAGTACCGCCAGCATATTAAAATAGACATCCTCTTTGACTCTGTCGTTGTAGACCCAGCGTATAGCAATGAACATAGTTGCAGCTAATAAGCTTGAGAGCATCTTATGTTACTGGCCGCTTCGTTCCATTTGACCAAATCATTACGCTTCAACTGCCACAGCTTCTGTTGTATCTTCATCCTCTATATAGTACTCTCCTCACTTTCATTAATTATTCCAATACTAAGTATCCTATAAATCTAAACAATTTGTTCTTAAATTAATCAAAACCAATCAACAAATATCTGTAAATGTAACATAATAATAAATAACACAAATATATGCCTCAATCAATCAATCAATAACAAAATTAAATAATATCTATACACAACCAATAAGTAATTATATTCTCATTACTAAAATTATATAGCATTTACATCAATAGTTCACAATATTTATTAATAAGTATCAATAACAATTATGCAATGATAATAATAATTATATACAACACAACATCCACCCTATAATTATATAATATATAATATAATAATATATTTGCACTAATAACAATCCTTGCCATGTAAATATATAAGTCATAAACACTAAACTAAAATAATATATAGTTACCATTAATTGATAATATTAAACTACATTCAATCACTATTTCTTAAAAGATCTCCAACCATTATTTTTTATAAAGTGTTAATAATAATTTAAATTCTCAAATTCATTGTAATCAATAGCTATACACTGTATATTTACTATTAATTTACTGTAGGCTACATTATAACATTATTGTACTGATTAAGTAGTGTGTTTAATTCTCCCGCTGTAACAAACCAAACACCATAACCAAACTATACAATCTACCAGAAATCAATAAGCACATAGGGGAGACTGGGGAGAAATGGACCAGCAATTTTGTAGTTTTCAATTTTTGCTCATCACCGGAACAGATTTTATCGAAACATAACAAAACCATGACTAAAATGTTGTACATTCATTTATTTTAAAAGGGGAAAACATTTAGCAATCTATTTCTATATGTTTCTTTACAAAATGCATTTCAAAAATGTATATGAACATGGGGAGAAATTGACCACCATTGGGGTGAAATGGACCAGCACGTGGGGAGCAATGGACCATAGTGGGGAGAAATGGACCTTTTTTAAAAAGAAGCAGCAACAACTCATCCATATTGCTATAAGAAATAAATAATCATTAAAAGGATATTTGCAGTATTTTTTTATTATTTTAAGCGACAGTAAAAAAGTTTAATATGATATATTAATCTAATATAAAGTTTTATCGAACATTTATGCCTGCAAGACTTTCTTTGAAAGCATAGCCATCTTTGGTCCTAGAAGTGGTTCCAGTGATTGTAGATCTAGTAAGCTGTGCTTTAATACATGTAATTGAGACACTGGCGACATCTTCTACCTTAGGCTTAACAAATTTACCAGCAACCTTCTCACTCTTGCGCAAGAACTCTACCTCAACATCACCATCATCATCAATGTCTCCCCTTACAATTCCTACATAGTAGACACAAGTCTTCTTTGTTCCATATTCACATAGCACACACTGGCCTTCAAAAACCTCACGCACACCAGTCAAGCTAACCGTACACTCCTCATTTTCACCAAATGAAACATCAGAATCTGTGTCATCACAAAACGAAATGTCAGTTTCTGGATCTGAATCAACATCAAGTTCTTTCAGCAGCTGTCTCTTTGCCTTTTTGGGTGGAACTTTTGCTGCCTTTTCTTTCATCACCGCTCTTTCCCTAATTCGATCCATTTCTGGCGTAGAAGTAGCCAGCATAGTTTTTCCTCTTTTCCTCATATTATTTGAATCTTTTCGCGGACCAGCTTTTGGTAGTCCTCTGAAAACATGAGGCAAAGTAAAGGAAGAAGTAGCTTTATGTTGAAGACTCCCTGATATTTCCTGCAAGTCATCTACAAGGTTCTCAACATTACACTCTTTCTGATTTTCATGAAATTCTTGTGCAGTTTGATCTGTGCTGGTACCACAATGTGGAGATGCTGATCCTGTCTGTTCATTGCTTTCTAAAGTGGCATTTTCACTGTCCTTGCTGATGAGCCTGTTCGTTATTTCTGAAGGCATAAAATCATCTTCTGTAAAAACATCTTCGTTAAAGGGCCAAATACCTGACACTGCAAAGCCTGATTGAATGTTAATGGGAGTTGCCGCTTTAAGAAAAGCGTGGCCTCCTAGATTTGCAACTTGATAGATTGTCAGTGGTGTCCCAACATTTTTCATCATCCATGAATCACACGCATTGTTGTAGACCGACTTCATGGGTCAAAAAACTGAACGGTCCAAGGGCTGAGTTTTAGATGAGGTGTGTGGTGGCAACGTGATCACATGAATGTTGTTTTTCTTGCACAGTTCAAGTGATTCAAATGAAATGTGGGAATCGTGATTGTCCAAGATCAAAATCAAAGGGAAGTCTTTGGAAGGTCTTGAATGCTTAATGAAGTGATTTATAACTTTGACGAAATTATCACGGGTCATCCAACCTGATTCATTCACAAGGCCAAGGGAACCTTCAGGTGCTCCAGCAAGCATAAAATTCTTAAAAAATTTTCTGGGAAACACAAAAACTGGAGGGATAATGTGACCCGCAGCTGACACAATGCAACAGATTGTGACCAGTTCTCCTCTTTCTCTGGATGTCACCTGGCCTTTTTGCTTCACTCCTCGTGGGGCAATTACTTTTGGCACTTTCTGTACAGTGGTCAGACCTGACTCATCCAAATTGTAGATTTGAGCTCCACTCACATTTAGTTTTGTAATGGTTTCCTTCACAATGTTGAAGAAGGTGCAAATATTATGTTTGTTGAAAGCTGTAGCTCTAGCCAGAGATGTTGCCTCAGGTTGCCTTATGGTCAGCTCGGGATTCCGTCGCAAAAATCCACAAAGCCAGTCATTCCCTGCCATCATTTGCTCATCCCAGGTTAAAGGATGTGCAATGTTATTGACTTTCGCCATCTCGTACGCCAAAATACGAACGTTTTTAGTTGTGAGTCCATGGAACATTCTTGCACAATCTTTCAAGTAACTAGCAAAATCAGCTTCTTGCTTAGCTGTGAAAACAAGGCTATGCCTATAATTTGGCACGAGTCTAGTAGGCAGACCATTTCCTTCTCTGTCTTTTGTAAGATTGTTATTGAGGGTAGAGCGAGCAATGCCGTACTCCCTTGCAGCTTTCCTCACTTTCATTCCATTTTTCACAGCATTAACAGCTTCTCTCATACGTTCCTCCGTAACGAGACCCTTGTTGGTGTTTCTGATGTACAATCTTGGCATCTGAAACAAAAGAGTGACAGAATTATATAACATTTAGAATGGTAGGCCTATCATTTGCAAAGAAATACTGATCATAGCACGAATGGCGTGCAACTTTAATAAATCACTGAAATCAAATTTGTTAACAGTTTTATTGGTCTAGATTTAGACCCCAGTATTAAAAAGAATCAATAATGCTGATATTTTAATGCAATCTTCAACACTTTTAATAACAACAGACTGTCTTGTCAATTTCTTCAATGGGGAGAAATGAACCATGGGGAGAAATGAACCGGTCCATTTCTCCCCCATCAATGTATTAAACTATTCAGCCATAAAGTCTCTTAAATCTAATATTATATGCTATATTTTTTATATGAACTCTTAAATAACAAGTAAATAAAGATATTAACGTAATTACCTTGTCCTGATTCCTGACTATGCGTCTGCTTTACGATGGTGTCTGGAACTGGAAAAAGAAACTTTAGTGCAGAAAATTTTTCAAACTTTGCGTGGGAACGACCTGTGCGGGAAGTCGATGGCAAATGAAAAATTCGGACTATGTTTGATGTGGAAAACAAACTTATTATGGTTTCACTTTCATTGCATCACAGCCAGGAGCCAGAGAGGGGGTGGTCCATTTCTCCCCTATGTCCATTTCTCCCCAGTCTCCCCTATCATTACCTTCATAACTGTTGACTATCATATTCCTACTGCTAGCTATCTAGTATTATTTTGTATCTTACTAATTTATAAATTAATTTTATTTTTTATTTTTTTTTTTTTTTAATTGTAAAGTTAATATAATTGCGCTGCAATATTACCAATGTCTTCCTATCCATGGTTCAATTAATTATCCTTAACTTTATGAATCACTTAATCCATCAATTCATTGCATCAATAAACACCAATCAATCACTTAGAATTGTTAATGTCTTGAACACAAAATGAATCCATGCAAACAAGTGCATAACCTTAATATCTATGAACGCTATATGATATCACTTTTAAGTGCTGACTCCTATTGCCTATACAACTTATCACATGATTCCTCGTCCACTAACAGCCATTCGATAACCAAGGTATAGTCTCCAACAGTCAAAAACAACATCTTAACCTCCACTTTTATTTCTGGGTGCAATGTTGACTGCTATCTTACAGCTATGTCCAAATCATTATTTATTAATACCATGAAGATGATGTCTTTCTTGTTAACTACATTAGTGTCTTTGCTATCATCATTAACTCTCTTGTCTTTAAGCACCACCTATTATATTAGTTAGTCACCCAATAGTAAAATCTTCCCACTAGTTTGATCATATTCTCTGCAAATCTATGAACAAACTGTCTTCGTGTTGACTTATTGCTTTCCTTCTTATTCTGCAGAGATTCGTGTACAGTGCTACTAATCCTTACCTCAGAGATTGCACCCTACTCTTAGTATCATATAGTATGACCCTCGGATCCAGAAAATCACAGACCTTCGGTCAGCCCACTCTGTACCACTTTACTGGATATCCTGTCTATGTACCCTTGAGTGCTGTATCTGAAAGTATACTTGCTTAGAGAAGAAAAACTAGCAATATTACACTCAACCGTAGCATGCAAGACATGATGATGTTAATTCAAATAATTTCTGCATGCCACCAACTCAACTTCAAAAAAATTTATACAGTGGAAAATATGAACTAAATCCTTAGAAATTATGTTCCACCTCAGCCAACACAATGTCGCGTATCATAACCCAGAGACGCGACACCGGTCAGGTGCCGATATAACACAACTTCACAAGCTGTTATCATTTGTAAGCTATTTTTATTTCTAGATCACTCTTTACCGCAACAACACTCTGTTGTGTATCATTTACCCATACACACAACAACAGTTAGTTGAACCTACAATCAATATGCCCAACACCCCGCATAGCAAGTCTCCCGTCACATAACAATTACCCATGCCATATGCCGGAAGGCTGCTCTACACGATGCGAAACATTCTTGAGAAATGCTCTTGTCGGCACAGAAAGATTACCCACGAACTACGCCGGCAATGCACGTCTCCAGTTGTAACCCAACTCACTCATCCGAAATTCACTTCGCCAGGTGTTAATTCACTATCTGTTAATTTTCCACTGGACAAATAATTGCCAATTCTATTTTAAATAACAATAAAATACTTGCAGAAGAACAACATTATCCTCAAACCTGCATGCAAGAAATGATGATGATAATTCAAATCAAATAATTTATACATTCCCCCAACTCAACTTGAAACCAGAAAGAAAGAAAAAGGAAATATCCAACAAAAGATAACACACCAAACAACACATCGGTTAGCAACCGGAAAGCTTGATGTCATGCTGTAATACAACAACTTAATTGTTAGATGTCATTATCATTGTTATCATGCATCAACTCCAACAATCAAACCCAGCACACATACATAGTTACCTGATTGTGTTAGTTTTGCAACATACATAAAAGAACAATCTCAACCAAAACAAATTTTAAATTAATACTTTTATGTAGCTTCCACTGATATTATGACATTTACCAACCAGTAATTTCTAATAACTCATACATCTTATGTTCAGATAACTATCTATCTATTATTTATTTTCACCAAATTTATTTAAAAGGAAAAAAAAATATTTATTTTTAAATAAAAATATATATAAATTTTAAGGAATATTAATAATACATTAACTTATCTAATTTGCTGTAAATAATAATTATAAAGGTTGTATGTCTACTATTAAGTCTAATAATTGCAACTAATTCGCATGCAAACAACCGCTAACACCAGAATAAACTTTCAAACACGACAAACCATGCTTGTTTTAAGTTTATGTTGTAAAAGGTAATTTAACAGTTCATGACAGAGCTCATACTTACACACTCGATGTGTTAATTTGTTAATACACTATAACCAAAATTAATTATAATAACATAAAACCCGTAAAATATTCTACCGTATAGTTCACCAATTATTACTGACTTACTAACTAAATGTGTAAAACAACATTCAGCTTTAACCATAATAATAATATGCTCACTGAAATATCTATCTTCCGGACATATTAACCAGCCTTTAATGTATCTTAACTTATTGACAATAACATTGTAAACTAATAAATCTCAACTACATTATCGTCCCTATTCTCTCAGTATAATATCTATTAACTAACTTATGTTCCTTCTTAAAATTATCATTAGAATAATCCACTATAGTTTTCATACTGAATAACTTACAACTGAACTGGTTTGTTGAGATACGCTTATGAACTACACACTAAAGAAAGAGTAAAGGACACGAAGCTAGCCAACCTATGTGTAACTACGTTTACTTTATAACTGAAAATGTTTCCCATAAAATCTACTATATTGTATTTGTACTAAGTTATCAACTATTAATACACTCTTTGCTATGGTCGATATACACAAGTTCTAAAATCTAACCCTTATAGTCTTCTACAACCGTTAATACTCTTGTTTCGCTAACTATCACAATTTCTAAGACGCACAATGTAAACACAATTACTAACTACACACAAAAGCATTGCAGTAATCGACTTCTCATTATCCATCGCAGTTTGTTTACTGTTTAATCTCTTATTATCCAAATGTCCAGTTCTTATTACATCGTTCTGGTTGCTAAATACACATCTCTGATATAACAACTTTTTAACCTGCCTATAATATAATTCACCATCTTTCCCTATTCATTCACAATTGCTACTGTTCAACACATTGTCCCGGAATGATGAAATTGAATCTTGAATCAACTGTAGGTGATTGTTGACACTTGACAAGTTGTCTGCTGTGACCTGTGTCCGTGCCGCCGTCTGTACACGCTTGCTGGAGCTCAGGTGGAAAGTCTATCAATCACGGGCTCCGTGACCTATTTTGACCGGTAGGAAAAAACCTGTTTCCTGTAATCTGTCGAATCTTTATCTGCATCCTCAAAATCATTTTCGTTGTATCTTGTGAATTCGTAGTTCTTTACTGTTCTCTATAAATTATCTCTTAACCATTTCTGACCACAGTTTTCAGTTATCTAGCGCACTTTACACACGCTTGTTGCCTTCAGAACCAAAGTTCACACAATATTTCGAAAGTTGATCGGGTTCGGAATTCCTCGCTGTAATCTATTGACGACTTAATTTCTATAACTGCAATCACTTGTGTATTCCCGCTCGTTATGTACATTGCAATAATTCTATCATTGATAGTTCTTCCTACTGTTTATTGATTACACCTTGACCACTGGGACGATATTTACCAAATATACGTCGACATTTTATATAACGTCACCTTCACATGTTGATTGTCGTTTATGAGACAGTCTTAATACTGAGAAATTCAACTCGTTTTTAGGACAAACTTCACAAAATAATATTTGATTTGTCCATACAATCTCTTTATATATAGTTTACCACACATATGTCTTATCAGCTCTCATAGCTCATGAAGAAACCATTGTGTTACCAGAGTTCTTATGTCTTGGCTCAAATGTTAAAATTGATGATTGCGCCTTCACAAAGTCATAGTGCGTGGCCTCGAACTTCAAACTATACAACTGCTACATTTGCAGAACCATATGTGCTGAATCAAAATTCAAGTTGACGACTGCCAGAATCCCAGTGTGTGGTCTCAACCTGTTACTTCACTATCATTAAATAATTCCAGGGTTCAACTGACGAGCAACCCATGTGCCAGGGTGCGAAATGGTGGGACTTAGGCGGATTAACAAAGGCCTAGGGATATTAGTTATAACTTCTCGCCTCTTGTTCCATTCGCCACCATGGTTACTTCTCTCCCAGCTTTGTCGTCCACACACAGAGACAGGTTCTATTACTTGAGTATTCATCTGTGTTTTCTTATAATCATTCCGCCTTGTCTGGCTAATTGGAAACTCTGCCATTCCCTACCAACTGCATCCGCTTACACTGAATACAACGCCACACTCAGACACAGATGTGACTCGGACACCAGAGTAGGTTTTCCTGTATAATTAACTTCTTCTTCAGCGTTCCGAGCCATTGAGGTTCTTTGCTGCAAATACAATCCGTCTCCATTCGTCTCTCTAGTTGACCTTCTCTTGCCAGTCGTTGATTCCAAGTGCTTGTAGATCTGTATATATATTATCTCTCCACCGCCTTCTTGGTCTACCTCGGGGTCTGCGGTCATTTATTTCCTGAGTGTAAGCGAGTTTTGTTTCCCTATATCTTCCATTCTTTCTATATGCCCCAGCCATTGTAGTCTATTAGCCTTCATGATACCAGTGATTAGCGGGGACTTAAACAGATCATAAATGTCTTTGTTACTTCTTCTTTTCCACTCTCCACTATGTGTATCCCTAATGGGTCCAAAGATGCGAATTAAAAATTTGTTCTCAAAGGTTTGTAACAAGGCTTCGTCTCTTTTCGTTGTACTCCAGGTTTCAGAGCCATACAGCACAACTGGTCTGATCAGTGTTTTGTATATTGTGATTTTGGTGTTACGAGATAGCGCCTTTGATTTTAGTAGATGTTGTAGTGCATAGTATATCTTATTTCCAGAGTTGATTCTAGTTTGTATTTCTTCCCTTATGATGTTGGAGCAGTTGAAGATTGTACCCAGGTATTTGTATGTTTCCGTTCTTTTAATGGTCATATTATCTATTTGTATGTGGCCAGAGTTTTTAGCCATTCCGTCTCTTGAAATTACCATATATTCTGTCTTATCTTGGTTGATAACCAGCCCCATCTGTTGGGCTTTTTCCTTTAAGTGAGTCAATATTTCCAATGTCTTTTGTTCACTTTGCCCTATAATATCTATATCATCTGCATAACCAAGCAGCTTGGATGTTCCTCCAATATCACATTCCTCCTTTACCTTCCTTACAACTTTCTCTAGAGCCAGATTGAAGAGTAGCGGCGATAGTGCATCACCTTGTTTCAAGCCAGATGTTATTTGGAAGGGGTCTGATTTCCTGCCTTTATATGTTACTATATTATAATTATCTTCCATGCATAGTCTGGTCATGTTGATTAACTTCCTTGGTATTCCAAATTCCTGCATAGCATTCCATAGACTATTCCTATGGACACTATCATAAGCCTTTTTAAATCCACAAAAATGTTATGGAGATCTCTTTTATATTCCCAATGTTTCTCGGCTATTTGTCGTAAGATAAATATCTGATCTATTGTTGATCTGTTTTGTCTAAAACCCGCCTGGTAGTCACCTAATATGTCTTCTGAATATGGTTTTAGTCTATTTAGTAATACTGCGGATAGTATCTTATAGCTTGTGGACAGTAGTGATATTCCTCTATAATTTCCACATTGGAACTTGTCTCCTTTCTTAAAGATAGGTATCAATAATGACTCTTTCCAGTCATGGGGTAATTCTTCTGTCCTCCAGATCTTTATTATTAGTTCGTATAGCTTTAGATGTAATGCATGGCCACCTGCCTTTATAAATTCAGCAGCAATTCCATCAGTCCCAGTTGCCTTATTGTTTTTAAGTCGTGTGATTACATATAGGATTTCTTCAAATGTAGGTTCTTCAATTTGTGGTTCGCATGTTAGAACCTCTTCCTGTGGGAAAATAATCCTGTGGGAAAATAATCCTGTGGGTATAATTAACACTCTACCATAAACATTATCACAGTCACGTATGCTACAATACACAAAATACAACACTACTACACAATCTATTAAAATGGGCGGCACAATCTTTGGCCATCACCATCTTCGACCCTCGTGGTACGTCCGCACAGAACGAAGTCCACGGCTCGAATGCCCCGCCACCTTCGCGATCACGTGGGTTCGCTCCGGTGGACATCTCGGCGTGCCAGTTCATGACCTAAAGTCACGCGTGTCACGTCCTTTCGTGTGACACTCTTTCCCCATGCCATGAGACTTCACACCATGGCAACTACCTTAACCTGATATGGACATAGCCTACAATGCAGCCAAGAGGTTTATAAGAAATTATGTGTGACTATCACCAGCAAGATTATGCATATTACTCATTTGAGTGTAGTGAACAAGTAACAATCTTCAGACTCTGCACATGATATAACATGCTGAAATGTCACTTGTTCAATAAAATAAAGATAGGCAATATTAATTAAAGTTACTGTGGAATTGGTAAAATGATCACTAAACATTTGTTGTAAGACTGTCCAGTACTTTGAGAACAGAGAAAATTACTATGGCCTACATCCATTCCATTTGAATACAATGGAGATATCAGCAGACTCAAGTTGATTGCTGCTTTCTTTAAATATATTCATGTTGACATCTGAAGATGTACGAAGATTATCATGCCATACCCAACATGCTTCACCTACATTGATGCTGTTTTATAGGCTTAGGTGACCAGATTTTTGCAAATGTGCCCAAAATATTTACCACAGATCGAATAACATGAACTGAAATGTTTTTTTCTATTGAGCTATGTGTTTTTTCATGTTGTTTCTTCAGCTGCTGCCTGGATATGAAAATATCTTCATGTCCCACTCCAGCTGGTTTGCCTATGCAGCCATGAACAGAATCTTCAAACATTACAACCTAAATGTGTCAGATGCTGCCACCGCAGCAAAAAGGATATCATTCTCCAGTTATCCAGGTATTTGTTTGGTCACAAATCTGCTTTGTTTTGTATCTTAAATTGTTTTTGAGAAGAAATAAACTAAAGAACTTGGCAACAACTGACAAGATTTAGGGGTAAAGAATAAGGGGATGACAGAAAAATAAATATCCAGATGGCTTGGCCACATGGCATGGTTGAGGCAAGAATACGGAGCTGATCCACAACTATAGTGATCGTGTAAGATGGTGAAACATGACTACTTATTGGAATGGTACATGATGATGATGATGATGATGAGTATTCAGGAATGTGGAAATTTGTTTAAATTGAATTTTCTTATACACAAACTTGAGTACATAACACATTCTCCATGGTGTCGAGCTGAAAATTTAACAAGCAAAGAGGAAATATAAATCAAAATTATAGTGAGGTACACACAAACAGACATACTCTCTCACACACTGTCACACATAGACACGTACTCTCTCACACAGATACCCACTCACATATTGATATGCTGACTCTCTTGCTCAGTCATTTAATCCCACATTCCCATAGTTTCACATCTACCAGTCTTTATCTAATGCTTCTCTTTTCACACAGTGTCTCTTTACTGCTTCTCTATTGTCTTTCGTTATTGCTTCTTCTCTCATATATAATCTTTCTTTATTGTTTTCCTCACACAGCTCTCATTGTTGCTTCTCTTATCAGTTTTTCTTTATAGCTTCTATTCTCGCAGTTTCTTTATAGCTTCTATTCTCACACAGTTTCTTTATGGCTTCTATTCTCACACCTTAATAGCTTCTATTCTCACAGTTTCTTTATGGCTTCTATTCTCACACAGTTTCTTTATGGCTTGTATTCTCACACATTTTCTTTATGGCTTCTATTCTCAAACCTTCATAGCTTCTATTCTCACAGTTTCTTTATGGCTTCTATTCTCACACAGTTTCTTTATGGCTTCTATTCTCACACAGTTTCTTTATGGCTTCTATTATAAAACCTTCATAGCTTCTATTCTCAGTTTCTTTATAGCTTCTATTCTCACACAGTTTCTTTATGGCTTCTGTTCTCTCAGTGTTTCTTTATAGCTTCTATTCTCACAGAGTTTCTTTATGGCTTGTATTCTCACACAGTTTCTTTATAGCTTCTATTCTCACACAGTTTCTTTATGGCTTATATTCTCACACAGTTTCTTTATAGCTTCTATTCTCACACAGTTTCTTTATAGCTTCTATTCTCACACAGTTTCTTTATGGCTTATATTCTCACACAGTTTCTTTATAGCTTCTATTCTCACACAGTTTCTTTATAGCTTATATTCTATGACAGTTTTTTTTATAGCTTCTATTCTCACAGGTTTCTTTATGGCTTCTATTCTCACACAGTTTATTTATAGCTTCTGTTCTCACACAGTTTATTTATGGCTTCTATTCTCACACAGTTTCTTTATAGTTTCTATTCTCACACAGTTTCTTTATAGCTTCTGTTCTCACACAGTTTATTTTTGGCTTCTATTCTCACACAATGTTTCTTTATTGCTTCTCTTCTCATACATTCATTCTTTATTGCTTCTATTCTATTTGTTTTTTGTTTAGTTTTCTCATCTGACAGTTTTTTTTTTTTATTGCTTCTCTTCTCTCACACCTTTTCTTAATGCTTTTTTTCTCACACGTAGTGATTCTTTATTGTTTCTCTTTGCTTACAATCTTTCTTTATCTCTTCTCTTATGACACAGTCTGTAATTGCTTCTTTTATTAATCTTTCTTTATATTTTCTCAGTCTTTCCTTATTGCTTTTTGTTCCTTCAAATAGTTTTTTATTTTATTGCTTTTCTTTTCACACAGTCTAGTTAGTCTTTATTAAATCTTATTACATCTCTGCTCAGTCTTTCTTTATTGCTTTTCTTTTCAGTCTTTCATTTACAGCTGCTTCTCCTGTCACAGCTGTTGATTAGTTAGTGAGGTTATTACTTCTTTTGTGCATTTTCAGGTTACCTGGAATCTTTAGATGATTTTTACATGCTGGGAAGTGGCTTGGTGATGTTAGAAACCACAAACAGTATTTTTAATTCAAGTCTCTACAAACACGTGAAGCCACAGTCCTTGCTGGCATGGCAGAGAGTGAGGATTGCCAATATGCTGGCTCACAGTGGCAGAGAGTGGACAGGGATTCTCTCCAAGTATAACTCGGGTGAATAGTTTTATTACTTTTGCTTTGAGGAAAGAACATTTGAATGCAGTTTCACTTTTAAATGTAGTTTCCTTTCATAAAAATGTATAGAATTGTTCTGTTTCACTTTTCAGTAGAGATGCACAGGCGCACAAAACAGTGATATGTACACATAGCCACCAAGAAAACACAAGCCAGCCAGAAATAGACAATTACAGGCATGAGAACAGACACAGCCAGGTGGATAGAGACAGACACACCAAGCCAGATGCATGTGTTAAAAAGTTGCATATCCTTTACAGGGCATAGCAGTCAACCCCAGCATTTTTGGCTGTTTGTGATTCCTGAGCAAGTTTATGTACAGTAGTTTGCCATTGATTTCTTATGATCTGCACCCATACCATTTCATAAAAAACCAACATAAGGATGTTTGTTGCCTAATCACCCACAGCTGTGTTTGGAATGCGGTATGCGGGATTACAAACTGCGTTCTTAACCCCCTCGCCAGAGATTCATGTGACACATATTTATAAGAATATGAAATCAAGAATCATTATTGTACTCAAGACATTCCTACACCTGCTCCTTCCCCTTCTTTAGTAGCCAATCAAGAGTTCCCATGCTGATGGTACCAGTGGCAGCCTAAGTGAACCTCCGCCTGTTTTCCCCTGTGTATTGTCGTCCAGGCCCTCGCTCACCCCCTGTTGAAGCAGCCTCTTCTGATATGGGTCCTGTTTGTTTTGCTCATACCTCCACACAATCCCATTGAGCCTTCACAACCTCAGTCTTGTTATAATATAGCTTGCCATCCAAAGGGACTGCAGCAGCCTGTTCATTTCCTTGCACACCAGGATGCCCTGGGCAGAAAATCCAGTGCATACACATGTAGCGTGATATAGAGTGGGAACATGGAGCTTGACTGAAAAGATGCAACATGACATTGAGGCTTGTACAAGTCTTGGAAGACTGGGACGATTTCCTTTGACGGAAAAAAGACAAATAAGGAAATTTAGAACTCAATGCAAAAAGGGCACCGCCTGATTAAATAAAATGAAAAAAAGGCACTGGGTCACATCAAACGATATCCTTGGTTGAAAACCATAATGGACAGAGGAAGTTTGTAGTAAAAGAGCTGGAGGACATCAAAGGTATCAATGAACAGCATCAAGATATAGTCAGTGTTACAAATCTCTCTCATGGTATCTGGATGTCTAGGGATGACTTGATGATGGCGGCTGGTACGGTGAGGAAACATGACAGCAGTTGAGGATTTCAGCAACACTGAACATCATCAGGCTGTAACAATTCTGATTAATATGACCACAGATGGCCAACTTGCATGTCTCTCCTTTTGTGACTGTCAAAGACTCAAGTATAGAGGAGGAAGACCACCATGAATGAGTGGTCTACCTCCAGTAGATTAGAGGTAACTCAGTGCCCCTACATGAGGGCAGGGTAGGTGATAGGAAGGGGAACTATTAACTAGTTCTCTCATGAGACACGGAGGTGTCAACCACAGAGAGTAAGCACTCTGATCACGGCAGAATCCCGCCTACGTGATAGCCACGGATAAGTGGATTGCCACTCAAGAGTGAACGGCTACTCTAAGCGTGCTGAGTATGGCAGCACGCAAAAAGCCGAAGGACGCACAAGGTCCCTCCGCGGGCTGTGTAGCCACGCGTGTAGAATAGTCAGACGGGACACAGACTTCATAGTGATAACATCGCTTAGCGATGCTTGTTTCGTTAGCCGAATAGATAGATTAGCGATAGGGTTAGGAAATGACTAGTGATAGGATATTCTGTGCATTTATTCTTGTGTGATTTGTTAGCGACTGTTTGTTGTACATTGATGTGATACAAAGAGCCAGTGGCAATAAAATGTGTTAACCAATTCCTCTCGTCTTTTGTGTGGTGCGAGAGAAGTATCCTAGAATGCCTGTGACAGCGGTTGCTGACAGTGACCCTTGCCTGAACCATATAGTCTTGTTATTTGGGTCATACTACCCCTACCTCAGCTCACATGTCCACCTCTCTGATGGCCATTGGTTATACTGCCTTTGCTTGTCTTCAATACCTCGCGCTTTATCAGACGATGGTGAAGCAACTCAAAATGTCTCATGACATTTTTTCCATTACAAAATTAAATCAGCTCTAGATGATGGCATTAATAAATGTACACATAGAATCTATACTTGGATGAACAGTCTTGTGAACTGCCGCAGTGTGGGGATTGTCAGGTTGCTTGTTCTCCTGCAATTATACGAAGTGCGCAGGTGCACAAATCAATTCTTCTTTTTTGTTCACTTAAAATTTGTCTATAACTGCAATATAGTCTCTTGTATAAAATTATTAGTTCACTCAGTGGTCCATAGAGTTTAACTGCCTCAGACTCAAGAGATGGAATTGACTTCCAGAGACCTTCCAACTCACCAAATAACAAACCCACAAATCAAACAACTAGCCAGCCCACCAACTATTCACCCAGTTCATCACCAAACAACCCATTATCCACCATCCACCAACCAGTCAACATAAAACCATTTTTCTAATGTGTTCACCCCACCAGCCAACCAAACAACCAACACATAAATCAAACAACCAGCCAACCATTCACCCACTTCATCACAAAACACCATTATCCACCACCCACCAACCAGCCAACATAAAACCATTTTTCTAATGTGTTCAATCCACCAGCCAACCAAACAACCAACACATAAATCAAACAACCAGCCAACCATTCACCCACTTCATCACAAAACACCATTATCCACCACCCACCAACCAGCCAACATAAAACCATTTTTCTAATGTGTTCAATCCACCAGCCAACCAAACAACCAACACACAAATCAAACAACCAGCCAACCCACCAACCATTCACCCAGTTCATCACCAAACAACCCATTATCCACCACCCACCAACCAGCCAACATAAAACCATTTTTCTAATGTGTTCAACCCACCAGCCAACCAAACAACCAGCCAACCCACCAACCATTCACCCAGTTCATCACCTAACAACCCATTATCCACCATCCACCAACCAGTCAACATAAAACCATTTTTCTAATGTGTTCAACCCACCAGCCAACCAAACAACCAACACACAAATCAAACAACCAGCCAACCCACCAACCATTCACCCAGTTCATCACCAAACCCATTATCCACCACCAACCAACCAGCCAACATAAAACCATTTTTCTAATGTTTTCTCTAGGAACTTACAACAACCAGTACATGATCATTGACCTGAAACTCATTCAGCCACAGAGTCCACTCCCAGACAACACATTGTGGGTTGCCGAGCAGATCCCTGGTCTGGTCGTGGCTGAAGATCTGACCCCAATACTGAGAGCAGGTCTGTTGTACTACAGATAGTGTCATTGTGATATTTTGCACTGATGTAGTGTGATTGTGATGTTTTGTGATGTGTAATTGTGATATTTTGATACTGAGTAGTAGAATTGTGATATGCTAATGTGTAATTGTGATATTTTGCTACTGTGTAACTGATGTGTTGCTACTGATGTTGTGTAACTGTGATGATGTGCTACTGAGGTAGTGTCTGTTTTATGTGTGATATAGTGACAAGCTGTGATTTATGTGTGGTATAGTGATTAGTTGTGATTTACATGTGATATAGTGATTAGTTGTGATTTATGTGTGATATAGTGACAAGCTGTGATTTATGTGTGATATAGTGATTAGTTGTGATTTACATGTGATATAGTGATTAGTTGTGATGTATGTGTGATGTAGTGATTAGTTGTGATTTACATGTGATATAGTGATTAGTTGTGATTTATGTGTGATATAGTGATAAGCTGTGATTTATGTGTGATATAGTGATTAGTTGTGATTTACATGTGATATAGTGATTAGTTGTGATGTATGTGTGATGTAGTGATTAGTTGTGATTTACATGTGATATAGTGATTAGTTGTGATTTATGTGTGATATAGTGATAAGCTGTGATTTATGTGTGATATAGTGATTAGTTGTGATTTACATGTGATATAGTGATTAGTTGTGATTTATGTGTGATGTAGTGATTAGTTGTGATTTACATGTGATACAGTGATTAGTTGTGATTTATGTGTGATATAGAGATAAGCTGTGATTTATGTGTGATATAGTGATTAGTTGTGATTTACATGTGATATAGTGATTACTTGTGATTTATGTGTGATATAGTGATTAGCTGTGATTTATGTGTGATATAGTGATTAGCTGTAATTTATGTGTAATATAGTGATTAGTTATGATTTATGTGTGATATAGTGATTAGCTGTGAATTATATGTGATATAGTGATTAGCTGTGATTTATACGCGATATAGTGATTAGCTGTGATTTATGTGTGATATAGTGATTAGCTGTGATTTATGTGTGATATGGTATTAGCTGTGATTTACATACTCGGGTAGTGTGCCTGTTTTACTACTGAAGTAGTCTGTTTTACTACTGAGGTAGTGTGACTGTTTTACTATTGATCTAATGTGACTGTTTTACTACTGAAGTGGTGTGACTGTTTTACTATTGAGGTGGTGTGACTGTTTTACTACTGAGGTAGTGTGACTGAGTTAGTGTCTGTTTTACTACTGATGTAGTGTGACTGTTTTACTTCTGAGGTAGTATCTATTTTACTACTGAGGTTGTGTGACTGTTTTACTACTAATGTAGTGTGACTGTTTAACTACTGAGGTAGTGACTGTTTTATTACTGAGGTAGTGACTGTTTTATGACTGAGGTAGTGTGACAGTTTTACTATTGAGGTAGTGTGACAGTTTTACTATTGAGGTGGTGTGACTGTTTTACTACTGAGGTAGTGACTTTTTTATTACTGAGGTAGTGACTGTTTTATTACTGAGGTAGTGTGACAGTTTTACTATTGAGGTAGTGTGACAATTTTACTATTGAGGTGATGTGACTGTTTTACTTCTGAGGTAGTGTGACTGTTTATTTGTCACTGATGTAGTGTCTGTTTTACTACTGATGTAGTGTGACTGTTATGTTTTGTTACTGATGTAGTGTGACTGTTTTGCTACTGATGTAACTGTAATGTTTTTGATAATGTGTCACTGATGTAGTGTGACTGATGTATTGCTACTGGTGTGATGTTACAATTTTGCTATTTGGTGTGGTGTAATGTGATGTCTTGTTACTTACTACTGTATGAAAGTGTAATCTTTACTATATTCATGCAAGTTGATGTCATGATGGACTCGCTAGCGAAGTTGGAGCGTTGGACATGGTGCTTGACACACATTTCTATAGGGAGTAATTTTAATGACTGTGCAGTGTTTCAAAATATTGCCGATCCAAGTTTTGTATTCACCCTCTATAAAGTTCATGCAGCATAATAGGTAAATACAAAACTTGGATCGGCAATATTTTCAAACCCTGCAGTCATTAAAAATACACCCAGTGTAACATCAGTTAGATGTATCACGTAAATAATGAACAGATTAGGGGCAAGCAAAAACTGCATTTTATAAAATGAACATCTTAATGCAAAATGTCACTGGCATTGGAAGTTAGAAAATCATTCTTGCATGTAAATAGAAGAAATTTTAACTTATGGCAGTAAATCATTACAGTTAATAAATTTGGTTTTTCAGGCTACTTCCCATCCTACAATGTTCCTTTTTTCGAGGAAATCTACAACAGGAGCGGTTATCCAGCGTTCGTGGCCAAGCATGGGAAGCAGTACACATATGAACTAGCACCAAGGGCAAAAATCTTCCGCAGGGACCAGTCTTCTGTTAAAGATATGGATACTTTCAAAGCTATCATGCGATACAATGGTATGTTTTTGTTGGTTGTCTTTTTTGTTCTTATCCTTGGTATATATGTTCCTTTTTTTTTTTTGGTGGTATATTTTTTTAATGTTCCTTGTAGTTTTTTTTCCCCGCCAGTCCCATAGTTGATTCTGTTTTGCGGGACTGAAACTGTCACATACTGCAAATAGCTACGTTGTGAGCAACGATTCTTCTTCATGAGTTAATACCAAAATTTTTATCAACAATTTTCCTTCATGAGCTACTGGCAAAGTTGTGAGCAATCATTCTTCTTTATGAGCTAGCAAAGTTGTGAGCCAGTCTACAATTTACTATCTATCTATTTTCCATTAAATTTCATTATATGTCTACTTGTGCATCGAGCCAAAATATTTGCTCTAAGACAGTGGTTCTCAACCTTTTTTTGGCCTGTGCCCCCCTTCACCATATTTTCAAAACGTCATTCACCCCCCCCCCCCCCACCCCCCCCCCCCCTTTTCATATTTCCTACCTAAAGATTTGGCCCGTGTCCCCCTTCACCATATTTTCAGAACGTCATTGCCCCCTTTCATATTTCCTACCTAAAAATCCCGCCCTCGCCCCTGCACAGTATACATAATAATGGAAGCTAAATTTAATAGCACATACTAAAACAAGCCTAGACGTCCACATAAAACTTGATTTGTAGGTCTACTTACTTTATGAAATGAATTTTAGAAGGGTGAGATGTACAGAACCGTAAAGTATGAAGGGAAAGACAATATCAAGTAATCTGTTCTTGTATTAACGGGATCTTGAAATAATCTTAATTCCTCCATTGGAAACCCTAAAATTCCCCCCTAGGGGGGAATTCCCCACCGGTTGAGAACCACTGCTCTAAGAGATAAAAATGTGTGCAGCATTGCATCTGGTATTGCTTAAACAGGACATTACTTCCATCTGCTGTTAACAAGATTATCTTGCTTTGTAATTGCTGCATTTGCTGTGTGCTTTATAATTATTCCATTTATGGCTTATGAATTTCTATGATGTTGCTTATCAGCAGCCACAATAACATGACTATTACAGGATGACTTTCTTTTTATTCAAAGACTACAAGAATGATCCGTACAGTGGAGGAAGTCCCTGGGGTGCAATATGTTCCAGAGGAGACTTGGTTGCTAATTCCACTTCACCTAACGGATGTTATGATACAAAGGTAACAACTTTGTTGATTAATTTGCTGGTGTAACGACCTGCTGGGGAATTAACTATACTGAATTAGCTTAATCTATAAGTCGTGAAATTATAACATTTTAAGACTTTCTCCTGAATTAGCATAACCTGTCAGTGGTGAGATTATAACATTTTCTCTTTCTCCTGAATTAGCTAACCTGTCAGTGGTGATATTATAACATATTCACACTAATTCTCCTGAATTAGCAAAACCTGTCAATGGTGGTAATATAACATTTTCACACTTTCTCCTGAGTTAGCATACCCTGTCAGTGGTGATATAACATTTTCAAACTTTCTCCTGACTTAGCATAACCTTTCAGTTGTGAGATAATAACATTTTCACACTTTCTCCTGAATTAGCCTAACCTTTCAGTGGTGAGATTATAACATTTTCACAATTTCTCCTGAATTATCATAATCTGTTAGTGGTGAGATTATAACATTTTCACACTTTCTCCTGAATTATCATAACCTGTTAGTGGTGAGATTATAACATTTTCACACTTTCTCCTGAATTATCGTAACCTGTTAGTTGTGAGATTATAACATTTTCACACTTTCTCCTGAATTAGCGTCACCTGTCAGTGGTGAGATTATAACATTTTCACACTTAATCCTGAATTAGCATAACCTGTCATTTGTGAGATTATAACATTTTCACACTTTCTCCTGAATTAGCCTAACCTGTCAGTGGTGAGATTATAACATTTTCACACTTAATCCTGAATTAGCATAACCTGTCATTTGTGAGATTATAACATTTTCACACTTTCTCCTGAATTAGCATAACCTGTCATTTGTGAGATAACATTTTCACACTTTCTCCTGAATTAGCCTAACCTGTCAGTGGTGAGATTATAACATTTTCACACTTAATCCTGAATTAGCATAACCAGTCAGTGGTGATATTATAACATATCCACACTAATTCTCCTGAATTAGCAAAACCTGTCAATGGTAATATTATAACATTTTCACACTTTCTCCTGAGTTAGCATGCCCTGTCAGTGGTGATATAACATTTTCAAACTTTCTCCTGAATTAGCATAACCTGTCATTTGTGAGATTATAACATTTTCACACTTACTCCTGAATTAGGATAACCTGTCATTGGTGAGATTATAACATTTTCACACTTTCTCCTGAATTAGCATAACCCGTCAGTGGTGAGATTATAACATTTTACACTTTTTCCTAATTAGCATAACCTATCGTGGTGAGATAACATTTTCACACTTTCTCCTTAATTAGCATAACCTGTTAGTGGTGAGATTATAACAGTTTCACACTTTCTCCAGAATTAGCATAACCTGTAAGTGGTGAGATAACATTCTCACATTTTCTCCTGAATTAGCATAACCCGTCAGTGGTGAGATTATAACATTTTACACTTTCTCCTGAATTAGCATAACCTATCGTGGTGAGATAACATTTTCACACTTTCTCTTTAATTAGCATATCCTGTCAGCGGTGAGATTATATATAACATTGTCACTGCGATCAAATTATTCGTCGTCTTTGTTCTTCTGTCAAGGTTAGTCTGTCATACCTAGTTACAGAGACTTGGGCATGCATTTGTCCAGTGATTGCTTCCTTTAGTCAGATTTTGTCCAGGATAACGGGTTTCTGTCTACCCCAGGGCTAGAGCTTTTTTCTAATAATTGTACCTGCGCTGTGGCCTTATGGCCTACTCCTTGCAGTTTCAAACTGCCATTGGATTTTTTTTATTGCACACAACTTGCATATATGACCTCTTGTGTTTATTAGTCTATGTAAGAAGGCTAGGTAAAACATGAATCTTACTAATCACTATATCACAGTTCTGATGTAAATCACTATATCCATCCATCCACCCATCATGTGCCATGCTGATAAGCGTGGGCGGTCATGTTCTGCCATCTCACTCAATCACCAGAGTCATGGATCAGCTCCGTGTTGCTGTCTCGACCGTACCATGTGGCCAGGCCATCCAGATATTTCACTATATCAGTTTTACAAATCAAACTATATCAGTTCTAACAAATCACACTAATCACTGTTCCAACATAATTCAATCTAATCACTATATCACTGTTCCAACATAAATCAAACTAATCACTATATCAATGTTCCAACATAGACCAACATAATCACTATATCATTATTCCAACATAAATCACACTATTTCACTATATCACACAGTTCCAACATAAATCAAACTAATCATTATCACAGTTCCTACATAAATCACACAATATCACAGTTCCAACATAAATCATACTAATCACTATATCACTGTTCCAACATAAATCAAACTAATCATTATCACAGTTCCCATACAAAACACACAATATCTCAGTTCTAACATAAATCACAACTAATCACCATATCACACGTAAATCACAGCTAATCACTATATCACATATAAATTACAATTAATCACTATATCACATGTAAATCACAGCTAATCACTATATCACACATAAATCACAGCTAATCACTGTATCACATGTAAATCGTAACTAATCACTATATCACACATAAATCTCAGCTTATCACTATATCACACATAAATAAAACTAATCACCATATCACACATAAATCACAACTAATCACTATATCACACATAAATCACAGCTAATCGCTACCACACATAAATCACAGCTAATCACTATATCACACATAAATCACAACTAATCACTATATCACAGTTCTGACAAAGCACAACTACAGTTACAACACATGCAAAAATCTCTATGCAGTTATTTGATGGTATTGTTAGCTTACACTTCTACAACATAATGGGGTCTAACATGGCACAGTGAAGCTGCCTGATTCAGGCTCTGAAGATTGGTTTCCTACTGTCACTTCTACAACATAATGTTGTCTACATGGCACAGTGAAGCTGCCTGATTCAAGCTCTGAAGATTGGTTTCCTACTGTCACTTCAACATAATGGGGTCTAACATGGCACAGTGAAGCTGCCTGATTCAAGCTCTGAAGATTGGTTTCCTACTGTCACTTCTACAACATAATGTTGTCTACATGGCACAGTGAAGCTGCCTGATTCAAGCTCTGAAGATTGGTTTCCTACTGTCACTTCAACATAATGGGGTCTAACATGGCACAGTGAAGCTGCCTGATTCAAGCTCTGAAGATTGGTTTCCTACTGTCACTTCTACTTCATAATGGGGTCTAATATGGCACAGTGAAGCTGCCTGATTCAAGCTCTGAAGATTGGTTTCCTACTGTCACTTCTACTTCATAATGGGGTCTAACATGGCACAGTGAAGCTGCCTGATTCAAGCTCTGAAGATTGGTTTCCTACTGTCACTTCTACAACATAATGTTGTCTACATGGCACAGTGAAGCTGCCTGATTCAAGCTCTGAAGATTGGTTTCCTACTGTCACTTCAACATAATGGGGTCTAACATGGCACAGTGAAGCTGCCTGATTCAAGCTCTGAAGATTGGTTTCCTACTGTCACTTCTACTTCATAATGGGGTCTAATATGGCACAGTGAAGCTGCCTGATTCAAGCTCTGAAGATTGGTTTCCTACTGTCACTTCTACAACATAATGTTGTCTACATGGCACAGTGAAGCTGCCTGATTCAAGCTCTGAAGATTGGTTTCCTACTGTCACTTCAACATAATGGGGTCTAACATGGCACAGTGAAGCTGCCTGATTCAGGCTCTGAAGATTGGTTTCCTACTGTCACTTCAACATAATGGGGTCTAACATGGCACAGTGAAGCTGCCTGATTCAAGCTCTGAAGATTGGTTTCCTACTGTCACTTCTACTTCATAATGGGGTCTAATATGGCACAGTGAAGCTGCCTGATTCAAGCTCTGAAGATTGGTTTCCTACTGTCACTTCAACATAATGGGGTCTAACATGGCACAGTGAAGCTGCCTGATTCAAGCTCTGAAGATTGGTTTCCTACTGTCACTTCTACTTCATAATGGGGTCTAATATGGCACAGTGAAGCTGCCTGATTCAAGCTCTGAAGATTGGTTTCCTACTGTCACTTCAACATAATGGGGTCTAACATGGCACAGTGAAGCTGCCTGATTCGAGCTCTGAAGATTGGTTTCCTACTGTCACTTCAACATAATGGGGTCTAACATGGCACAGTGAAGCTGCCTGATTCAAGCTCTGAAGATTGGTTTCCTACTGTCACTTCTACAACATAATGGGGTCTAACATGGCACAGTGAAGCTGCCTGATTCAAGCTCTGAAGATTGGTTTCCTACTGTCACTTCTACTTCATAATGGGGTCTAACATGGCACAGTGAAGCTGCCTGATTCAAGCTCTGAAGATTGGTTTCCTACTGTCACTTCTACTTCATAATGGGGTCTAACATGGCACAGTGAAGCTGCCTGATTCAAGCTCTGAAGATTGGTTTCCTACTGTGACTTCTACAACATAATGTTGTCTACATGGCACAGTGAAGCTGCCTGATTCAGGCTCTGAAGATTGGTTTCCTACTGTCACTTCTACAACATAATGTTGTCTACATGGCACAGTGAAGCTGCCTGATTCAGGCTCTGAAGATTGGTTTCCTACTGTCACTTCTACAACATAATGTTGTCTACATGGCACAGTGAAGCTGCCTGATTCAGGCTCTGAAGATTGGTTTCCTACTGTCATCAGGTTCATGGGTGTACATTTTTTGTTGTTGAGACCCCAGGGGGTGGTTAGTGCAGCTACAGAATTTTGGCCGCTACTCAGCTGAAAGAGACTGAGCCTTATGGAATAAGACCCTCTGCAATTTTGTTTAAAATTTTGTGGTTTGCTGACCTTGAACTCAAAAGAAGCCCATACACGTGATACTGCTTCTAGTGGCACTAGACTGATATTTGTGTGTGGATCAACTTTCCCTATAACCAGTATCCCTCATCATCAGGCGAACCCACTCTGACTTCTTAGGTGCTTGTAATTTACATCCCAACGTCAAGGACGAGACGTCAACATTTTAGTCCAACTGACCGGTGTAGGGGTTGCACTCGTTACCTCGGCATCAACACACCAGTTGTTTAAGAAAGCAATGCAATAAAGTCAGTTCTCTTTAAACTTGCTCTGTGGCGATGGGGTTATGGACACAGTTCGTAATTCCACATACCCATGTTCGAAACACAGCTGTGGGCGATTTGGCAGCAGACCGCCTTGCGTTGGGTTTTTTATGAAATGGTGTGGGTGCCGGTCGTTTAAACTACTGAACGTAAACTTGCCAAGACATCACGAACAGCCAAAAAGTGCTGGGGTTGACTGCAACGCCTTGTACAGGATATGCAACTAACTTTAACAAGTGACATGTTTTTCAACTGACAATATTTTTCAGACAACTGACTTGAACATGGCCAGACGATTTCAAGCTGATATTGTAAATGGTCCCACTCTTGGCACAGGACTTCCTCCATTCTCCTGGACTGGACAATTTGCACCAGTGTCTCATGTAGGACTTCCTGAGACATTCAATTTCTCTTTCGTTAGAACACAGCCCAGATTCTGACCAACTAGCTGGCAACAAGACATGTATGAGACTTTCCCAGTGAAGTTTGGATGTGTGAAGATGTAACAATTTATACAACTGATGTTAATAAATGAAAGAAGGCAAAATAATGTTTTTAAATTCTTTGTGAAAGCACATCATGTTGAAAATAGTTCTTATTTGAAGAATACTGTTGTGTGTCCATTTCTGCCAGTTGTGTAAACTGTTAAGACTTTAGCGTGAAAATGGTAGTAAATTTATTTATAATGCTGCTGCTATTTTCAATAATTAATTTTGAGACACGTTAAAACGAATTAACAGTACATATGCTAATATTTTGCTTCAAGCAGTGAGTGTCAAGAGACAGTGTCTTTTCTTAATGTAGATTCTTTCAGAATATGTTTGTGATTGCAACCCAACATTATTATCAAACTAAACATAAATATTTCATTTAAAATATAAAAATCAAATTGTCTGAGCAAAATACACCACAGAAAGATCATATCTCATTATCATGTGCCATGTCAATAAGCGTGAGCAGTTATGTTTTGCTATCTTACACGATCACCAGTCATGGATTAGACCATGCCACATGGCCAAACCATCCAGATATTTACCTCTCTGACTTCCCCATGTTCTTTTTCCCTCAATCTTGCCAGTTGTCACCAAGCTGTCTAGTTTTTCTTCTCATGTGTCCAAAAAATTGTCTGCCTACGTCTAATTCCTCTTTCAGTTCACGGTTTTCACCTGCTTCTTGTAGGACTTGCTCATTGATTTGTCTGTCCGTCCATGGTGTTCTTTGCCTTTTCCTCAGAAACCACATTTCCACTGCCACTAGATATTTTTCAGCTTGTCTGTTTATTGTCCAGGTCTCAACATTCATACAAAAGTACACACAGATTCTATGTAGCACTTCAACACTTTTTCGCATTGCAGTTGACATCTTTTTATTGGTCAATGTTTTTCATCTTTTAAGTCTACCTTCCCCGTAACGATTCATGTTCTCTCTTCAAGGCATCTGTCATCAGATGTTATAACTGTTGCAAGATAGTTGCAGCAGTTCGCTTGTTTAAGAATATTCTCATTTACCCATATATATCATATTGTGGTATTTTTTTCTTCCTAGTGACAACCATAATCTGTGTCTTCTTACAATTTAATTTTAACCCTAGTTGTTCACTGTATAACATCTACTAAATGTTGCAGATCCTGTTCATTGTTTGCTGTCAATACTGTATTATCTGCATATCTAATATTATTGTTATGTCCCCCAATGGTGGTTCCTCTATTTTCTACATTTCTAAAAGTGTTTTAATGGTATAGGGAAAAACAGATCTGGAGACATTACACATCCCTGTCACACACTTCTCTTAATAGGTAGATATTGACCTACTTTATTTCAATCTTTATGGCAGCTTGTTGTTTCCAATATAAGGTTTTTCTTTACAAGTCTGTCCCATCAATTTGTAGATCTGCAAGTATCTCCATCATGTTGACATTTCTTACTTTATCGAAAGCCTTTGTGTAGTCAATGAAGCAGAGATGTAGGTCTTTGTTTACTTCTAGGGAACGCTCAGTTAATATTGAGATTTCCCTTCCCTCCCCCACCCGCCCTCTTTCTATCAAATATAAAATTACACACAAAGATTAATTTTCTTAAAAAACAGTTTCAGGTACAGTTAATGAAGCTATGCGATGGTTTGTTTCTCTCCAATGTGATTCGTTTGTACTCATATTAGTAATAAACAATTGCAGCGCACAGCAAGACTGGACTGTTCATAATTATTTTACTTTGGTGATTCATTCCAAAACAGTTGTATGCAAAACAATGGCAATACATCATCATTATGTGGCAGGTACTGTACACAAAATGTCTTCCATCCTGGCCCACCAGAAAGACCCTTGCCTCCTGTATTTTCATGCCTCATGTATTTTCATGCCTCATGTGTGTTTATGATCCAGTGTCCACCATTGCACTGGTCAACTACTATTGTCTTCTGTGAATCATGCCTTCCATTACCATTCTCTCTATACCACTGGTGTTTAAAATGGCTAAAGTGGTTTCGTTTTCAGAGACGCTGTTTATGAGCAAGTTCTTTTGTTTTTAAAATTCAGATCTCATGTAATTTATTGACATGTAAGTTGTTGGTGTGTAAGTTGCTGTTGATGTGCAAGTTGTTGTTGTTGACATGTAAGTTGTTGTTGTTGACATGTAAGTTGTTGTTGTTGACATGTAAGTTGTTGTTGTTGACATGTAAGTTGTTGACATGTAAGTTGTTGTTGTTGACATGTAAGTTGTTGTTGTTGACATGTAAGTTGTTGTTGTTGACATGTAAGTTGTTGTTGTTGACATGTAAGTTGTTGTTGTTGACATGTAAGTTGTTGACATGTAAGTTGTTGACATGTAAGTTGTTGTTGTTGACATGTAAGTTGTTGTTGTTGTTGTTGACATGTAAGTTGTTGTTGACATGTAAGTTGTTGTTGTTGACATGTAAGTTGTTGTTGTTGACATGTAAGTTGTTGTTGTTGACATGTAAGTTGTTGTTGTTGACATGTAAGTTGTTGTTGTTGACATGTAAGTTGTTGTTGTTGACATGTAAGTTGTTGTTGTTGACATGTAAGTTGTTGTTGTTGTTGACATGTAAGTTGTTGTTGTTGTTGACATGTAAGTTGTTGTTGACATGTAAGTTGTTGTTGTGTAATTTGTTGACGTGTAAGATAATGTGTAAGTTGTTGACATGTAAGTTGTTGACATGTAAGTTGTTGTTGTGTAAGTTGTTAGCATGCAAGTTGTTGATGTGTAAGTAGTTGGCTTGTAAGTTGTTGTTGATGTGTAAGTTGTTGTTGATGTGTAAGTTGACATGTAGGTTGTTGACATGTCAGTTCGAAATCCCCAGTGTTCTTCTTTAATAATATGAAATGTTGTATGACTCACATCCGCATGCTGCCGGAGTAAAGATGTGTGTTTCCCAAATTATACTTTAATTTGTTTACATTAATGTATGAGTTCACAATTGTGATAAACTGAACAAATTAAGGTAGCACTGTGTTGAACTGTAAGAATTTAGGTAACAGATATGTTGAACTGGAGTTTTGGTAACAGCTGTTTAGTTTAGTTTAGTCGATTGATCAACATCACGGCACATGGGTGTAACCCATAAGTGCTCCATTCTCCTCCTAACTCAAACCCGAGTCTGGAGAATCTCAGCTCAGTGCACAAATTCCATAGCACCGGCGAGGAAACGGCTGTGTTGAACTGTAAGAGTTTAGGTAGCACTGTGTTAAACTAAGAGTTTAGGTAGCACTGTGTTAAACTGTAAGAGTTTAGGTAACATCTGTGTTGAACTGCAAGAGTTTAGGCAACAGCTGTGTTGAACTGTAAGAGTTTAGGCAACAGTTGTGTTGAACTGTAAGAGTTTAGGCAACAGTTGTGTTGAACTGTAAGAGTTTAGGCAACAGTTGTGTTCAACTGTAAGAGTTTAGGCAACATTTGTGTTCAACTGTAAGAGTTTAGGCAACAGTTGTGTTGAACTGTAAGAGTTTAGGCAACAGTTGTGTTCAACTGTAAGAGTTTAGGCAACAGTTGTGTTGAACTGTAAGAGTTTAGGTAACAGTTGTGTTGAACTGTAAGAGTTTAGGTAACAGTTGTGTTCAACTGTAAGAGTTTAGGCAACAGTTGTGTTGAACTGTAAGAGTTTAGGTAACAATTGTGTTCAACTGTAAGAGTTTAGGCAACAGTTGTGTTGAACTGTAAGAGTTTAGGCAACAGTTGTGTTGAACTGTAAGAGTTTAGGCAACAGTTGTGTTGAACTGTAAGAGTTTAGGCAACAGTTGTGTTGAACTGTAAGAGTTTAGGCAACAGTTGTGTTCAACTGTAAGAGTTTAGGCAACAGTTGTGTTCAGGTTAGGCAACAGTTGTGTTGAACTGTAAGAGTTTAGGCAACAGTTGTGTTGAACTGTAAGAGTTTAGGCAACAGTTATGTTGAACTGTAAGAGTTTAGGCAACAGTTGTGTTGAACTGTAAGAGTTTAGGCAACAGTTGTGTTGAACTGTAAGAGTTTAGGCAACAGTTGTGTTGAACTGTAAGAGTTTAGGCAACAGTTGTGTTGAACTGTAAGAGTTTAGGCAACAGTTGTGTTGAACTGTAAGAGTTTAGGCAACAGTTGTGTTGAACTGTAAGAGTTTAGGCAACAGTTGTGTTCAACTGTAAGAGTTTAGGCAACAGTTGCGTTCAACTGTAAGAGTTTAGGCAACAGTTGTGTTGAGCTGTAAGAGTTTAGGCAACAGTTGTGTTGAGCTGTAAGAGTTTAGGCAACAGTTGTGTTGAACTGTAAGAGTTTAGGCAACAGTTGTGTTGAACTGTAAGAGTTTAGGCAACAGTTGTGTTCAACTGTAAGAGTTTAGGCAACAGTTGTGTTCAACTGTAAGAGTTTAGGCAATAGTTGTGTTGAACTGTAAGAGTTTAGGCAACAGTTGTGTTCAACTGTAAGAGTTTAGGTAACAGTTGTGTTCAACTGTAAGAGTTTAGGCAACAGTTGTGTTCAACTGTAAGAGTTTAGGCAACAGTTGTGTTGAACTGTAAGAGTTTAGGCAACAGTTGTGTTGAACTTAAGAGTTTAGGCAACAGTTGTGTTCAACTGTAAGAGTTTAGGCAACAGTTGTGTTGAACTGTAAGAGTTTAGGTAACAGTTGTGTTGAACTGTAAGAGTTTAGGCAACAGTTGTGTTGAACTGTATGAGGTTAGGCAACAGTTGTGTTGAACTGTAAGAGTTTAGGCAACAGTTGTGTTGAACTGTAAGAGTTTAGGCAACAGTTGTGTTGAACTGTAAGAGTTTAGGCAACAGTTGTGTTGAACTGTAAGAGTTTAGGCAACAGTTGTGTTGAACTGTAAGAGTTTAGGCAACAGTTGTGTTCAACTGTAAGAGTTTAGGCAACAGTTGTGTTCAACTGTAAGAGTTTAGGCAACAGTTGCGTTCAACTGTAAGAGTTTAGGCAACAGTTGCGTTCAGCTGTAAGAGTTTAGGCAACAGTTGCGTTCAGCTGTAAGAGTTTAGGCAACAGTTGCGTTGAACTGTAAGAGTTTAGGCTACAGTTGTGTTGAACTGTAAGAGTTTAGGCAACAGTTGTGTTGAACTGTAAGAGTTTAGGCAACAGTTGTGTTGAACTGTAAGAGTTTAGGCAACAGTTGTGTTGAACTGTAAGAGTTTAGGCAACAGTTGTGTTGAACTGTAAGAGTTTAGGCAACAGTTGTGTTCAACTGTAAGAGTTTAGGCAACAGTTGCGTTCAGCTGTAAGAGTTTAGGCAACAGTTGCGTTCAACTGTAAGAGTTTAGGCAACAGTTGCGTTCAGCTGTAAGAGTTTAGGCAACAGTTGTGTTGAACTGTAAGAGTTTAGGCAACAGTTGCGTTGAACTGTAAGAGTTTAGGCAACAGTTGTGTTGAACTGTAAGAGTTTAGGCAACAGTTGTGTTGAACTGTAAGAGTTTAGGCAACAGTTGTGTTGAACTGTAAGAGTTTAGGCAACAGTTGTGTTGAACTGTAAGAGTTTAGGCAACAGTTGTGTTGAACTGTAAGAGTTTAGGCAACAGTTGTGTTGAACTGTAAGAGTTTAGGCAACAGTTGTGTTCAACTGTAAGAGTTTAGGCAACAGTTGTGTTCAGCTGTAAGAGTTTAGGCAACAGTTGTGTTCAGCTGTAAGAGTTTAGGCAACAGTTGTGTTGAACTGTAAGAGTTTAGGCAACAGTTGTGTTGAACTGTAAGAGTTTAGGCAACAGTTGTGTTGAACTGTAAGAGTTTAGGCAACAGTTGTGTTGAACTGTAAGAGTTTAGGCAACAGTTGTGTTGAACTGTAAGAGTTTAGGCAACAGTTGTGTTCAACTGTAAGAGTTTAGGCAACAGTTGTGTTGAACTGTAAGAGTTTAGGCAACAGTTGCGTTCAACTGTAAGAGTTTAGGCAACAGTTGCGTTCAGCTGTAAGAGTTTAGGCAACAGTTGCGTTCAGCTGTAAGAGTTTAGGCAACAGTTGCGTTCAGCTGTAAGAGTTTAGGCAACAGTTGTGTTGAACTGTAAGAGTTTAGGCAACAGTTGTGTTGAACTGTAAGAGTTTAGGCAACAGTTGTGTTGAACTGTAAGAGTTTAGGCAACAGTTGTGTTGAACTGTAAGAGTTTAGGCAACAGTTGTGTTGAACTGTAAGAGTTTAGGCAACAGTTGTGTTGAACTGTAAGAGTTTAGGCAACAGTTGTGTTGAACTGTAAGAGTTTAGGCAACAGTTGTGTTCAACTGTAAGAGTTTAGGCAACAGTTGTGTTGAACTGTAAGAGTTTAGGCAACAGCTGTGTTCAACTGTAAGAGTTATGGTAACAGCTGTGTTGAAGTGTGAAAGAGTTATGGTAACAGCTGTGTTGAACTGAAATGACTTTTGAAATGTAACAACAGAAGAATAGGCTGCTTGCCCAGTCTTTTGTCCTGCCAATCGACAGGTTTCATGTTGTAACAGCAGTTCTCCCTTTGATGATGTAACAGCAGTTCTCCCTTTTATAATGTAACAGTATTAACCCATTTGATGATGTAACAGTATTAACCCATTTGATGTTGTAACAGTATTAACCCCTTTGATGCAGCAGTTGTCCCTTTGATGATGTAACAGTATTAACCCCTTTGATGATGTAACAGTTCTACCTTTGATGATGCAACCGCAGTTCTACCTTTGATGATACAACAGCAGTTCTACCTTTGATGATACAACAGCAGTTCTACCTCTGATGATGCAACAGCAGTTCTACCTCTGATGATGCAACAGCAGTTCTACCTCTGATGATGCAACAGCAGTTCTACCTTTGATGATGTAACAGCAGTTCTACCTTTGATGATGTAACAGCAGTTCTACCTTTGAGGATACAACAGCAGTTCTACCTTTGATTATGTTTCCTACTCCAGCCTAGTGGTCATCGGTTCAAATCTACATCAGAGCATATTTCAGTTCACCTGGGTTCCTAAGTCAAACCAGCCTGAATGACGTACCAGGAGATGTGTTGAAGCAGTTGGTCAGCATGATACAGCCTACATCACTCACCCACTGCCAATTTGTCTATAAAGATACCGGACCAGCTACATATATCCCAAAGGCGTGTTTTTTTTTTTTAAAGGGGAGGGGGGGGGTCCTTTACATCTTTTCTTCTCCTCTAACGTTCCCGTTGATTTTCTAAACTGTAATGAGAAAAAGAGTGTTGAGGGGATACATAGAGCCTGTTCTTGTATGGATGTAAAACTTGGACAATGTGCAGTCAAGCTGAAAAAATCTAATGGGTGCAGAAATATGGTTTCTGAGGAAAATGCAAAGAATACCATGGACAGACAGAGAAACCAATGACCAAGTATTACAGGAGACAAATGAACATCGTAAATTGATTAGAGAAATTAGATGTAGACAAAGTTTTTTGGTCATGTTATGAGAAGAAATGGATTGGAGAACGTGGTGACAACTGGCAAGATCGAAGGGAACAGACAAAGGGGAAGACCTAGAAGTGAATACCTGGATGGCTTGGCCACATAGCATGGCCGCGACAGGAACACTGAGCTGATCCACAACTCTGATGATCAAGTGAAATGGCGAGTCATGACCGGCACAGCACATGATTGATTGATTGAATATGCATGTTTCTTCTTCTTCTGCGTTCATCCGGAGTTTTTTTTTTGGACGTGATTGTGTTGTGCTTGTTTACAGTAGAGCTGCGTTCTTGCGCCTTTAGGCTGACACATCCGACTTCTGCGGGCATTTGTTGACCGGGTTAACCTTCCCGGGGGAATATGCATGTGTTTTAGCTTCAGCAGTTAGTGAACAAAAAAACAGCAGCTTGGACAACCGAAAATGTGTTGTGGTGGAGAAAAGGGTAGATGCATGAAGACAGTACAGTACAAAATAATCATACTGACTACATTAATAGCAAATAACACAATAGCTCTTTGTATAATTTTTATTTATTAACAACAAACAAATATAGCTAACAGCCTTTTCCTTTCACACACAGCAATGAATGTACTTGAAAACAAAAGGTCTACATACACAACTAGCATTGATGATCAGACATCAGAACATATACAACATTGGGGATGCACATTTGTAAGCTAAACAGGTGTTCCCTTTAAATGCTCATCTTCTGATGTTCTGTAAGTAAATTTTAATTGGAATGTCCCATCAATGTCACCCCTTGTTACATAATACACATTCAGTCCCACATTATTTCCCAGCTAGAAAAGAAACTTGAATCTTTCTGCAGGTGAATCTTCTGATGGACTAGTGAAATTAATTATAGCCTCAATATTCACATGGGACATTATGGGAGATGAAGCGTAGTCCTATTTTTAAAAAATTGATTTATGGAGTATAGGTTATTTGTAAAACTAAAATCAACAAAACCTCTGTCTGCGTTCTGAGCTTGGGGAAGGGGAGAAGAACCCTGGGAAACAGATGGAATGGTACTTTGGTGCAGAACAGTGGAACATCCAGACCAAATTTATTCCAACAGATCTGTGAGCTCTTATCTGGATGACCTGAACATCATTACACCCAGAACGGTGGAACATCCAGACCAACTTTATTCCAACAGATGTGTGAGCTCTTATCAGGATGACCTGAACATCATTACACCCAGAACAGTCTTTGGGAACAGACACCTATCAGTTATAACAATGGGAAGTGGGATTTTGTGCACACAGAACCAAATATATCAGATGAAATCATACTGTTTGAAAACAGTACAAAATAACCAATTTCAAACAAATGAAAACATCACATTCTTATTTCAGACAAATGAAAACATCATTCTTTCAAACAAATGAAAACATCACATTCTTATTTCAATCATCTCCACATGACTTTACATAAACATTATTTCAGTCCTGCAATCACCTCACATACACAGTGACACACACGCAAACCGCTCTTTCATTAACTATAAACCAAGCTGCCATGATCTAAATCTTCTCTTTAACAATGGAGGGGGGAAAAAGAAAACGTCAGAAAATCTGTCCTATCAGCCCTTGAAATAAACAACAATCCTATCAGCCCTTGAAATATCTAACAACACAAAAGCACCCCGTCTGCTCCAATCATATCTCTGACATCCCAATCTGCAAACAAACTGCTGATGATGTGGTTCACGCTGTGCTGGGTTACACATGTCATTCACGCTTGGCACTGAAATCGAACACAAACCTTGGTTATTTAACTCATTTCACATTAGTTTCCTAGTGATGAAACAGCTCAGTAATTCGCATAACGAATACTCTCTAATTATTTCTAAATTAAGAATGGGAGAAAGTTGCAGATATGTGTAGAACCCTTAAACTATTGCAGATAAATAAATGTAACTGTCCCAATATTGTTGAGAACTACTGAAGATATTTAAATGTAGCTGTCCCAATATTGTAGAGAACTACTGCAGATATTTAAATTTAACTGTCCCAATATTGTAGAGAACTACTGCAGATATTTAAATGTAACTGTCCCAATATTGTAGAGAACTACTGCAGATATTTAAATGTAACTGTCCCAATATTGTAGAGAACTACTGCAGATATTTAAATGTAGCTGTCCCAATATTGTAGAAAACTACTGCAGATATTTAAATGTAGCTGTCCCAATATTGTAGAAAACTACTGCAGATATTTAAATGTAGCTGTCCCAATATTGTAGAGAACTACTGCAGATATTTAAATGTAGCTGTCCCAATATTGTAGAAAACTACTGCAGATATTTAAATGTAGCTGTCCCAGTATTGTAGAGTACTATTGCAGATATATAAATGTAATTGTCCCAATATTGTAGAGAACTACTGCAGATATTTAAATGTAACTGTCCCAATATTGTAGAGAACTGCTGCAGATATTTAAATGTAGCTGTCCCAATATTGTTGAGAGCTACTGCAGATATTTAAATGTAACTATCCCAATATCGTAGAGTACTGCAGATATTTAAATGTAGTTGTCCCAATATTGTAGAGAACTACTGCATATATTTAAATGTAGTTGTCCCAATATTGTAGAGAACTACTGCAGATATTTAAATGTAGTTGTCCCAATATTGTAGAGAACTACTGCAGATATTTAAATGTAACTGTCCCAATATTGTAGAGAACTACTGCAGATATTTAAATGTAGCTGTCCCAATATTGTAGAGAACTACTGCAGATATTTAAATGTAACTGTCCCAATATTGTAGAGAACTACTGCAGATATTGAAATGTAACTGTCCCAATATTGTAGAGAACTACTGCAGATATTTAAATGTAATTGTCCCAATATTGTAGAGAACTACTGCAGATGTTTAAATGCAGCTGTCCCAATATTGTAGAGAACTACTGCAGATATTTAAATGTAACTGTCCCAATATTGTAGAGAACTACTGCAGATATTTAAATGTAACTGTCCCAATATTGTAGAGAACTACTGCAGATATTTAAATGTAACTGTCCCAATATTGTAGAGAACTACTGCAGATATTTAAATGTAACTGTCCCAATATTGTAGAGAACTACTGCAGATATTTAAATGTAGCTGTCCCAATATTGTAGAGAACTACTGCAGATATTGAAATGTAACTGTCCCAATATTGTAGAGAACTACTGCAGATATTGAAATGTAACTGTCCCAATATTGTAGAGAACTACTGCAGATATTAATGTAGCTGTCCCAATATTGTAGAGAACTACTGCAGATATTTAAATGTAACTGTCCCAATATTGTAGTGCAGATATTTAAATGTAACTGTCAATATTGTAGAGAACTACTGCAGATATTTAAATGTAACTGTCCCAATATTGTAGAGAACTACTGCAGATATTTAAATGTAACTGTCCCAATAATGTTGAGTACTGCAGATATTTAAATGTAACTGTCCCAATATTGTAGAGAACTACTGCAGATATTTAAATGTAGCTGTCCCAATATTGTAGAGAACTACTGCAGATATTTAAATGTAACTGCCAATATTGTAGAGAACTATTGCAGATATTTCTCACTTATTTTCCCAGTATTCTAGACTAAATAAAACACATGCAATACTAGGATATTGAAGTTTCCAACATCTACATGAGCTACTGAAACTGACCTATCCTAATATTCGGACCATTGAAATACCATGAGAAACGGTGGAATTGATTGGCACACATACAATTGAAGTAGAGATATGTTCAAGCTGGCTATATGTCGCAGTACACTTGTCCCTTCATTGATGCCCACTACTGTCACTCGAATGGAGCTTCGAAGTAGCTTTCAATTTTTTGTTAAGTGAATCCATGAGAGCCAATCGATATCTGTGTGAATTTATTTCTCATACTATTTATTACATCCCCATCAACCCCCACCTCAGCAAGATCTGGTAAAGCACCACGACCCCAGGGAGATCTGGTAAAGCGCACCACCCCCTCCTCTGTATGGATCCACCAACCTCAGAAAGATCTGATAACCCAAAGGCAAATCACTCAATGCTGACCATATTTCCCCCCTCCTCATGCACCAGTCAGTCATGGGATTGGGGGTGTTCAAACAACCTCCCTCCCGCAAGCTGATCCATGTGATGCGGACACTCACCTGTGCTGGCAAGTACACGGTTGTTTACAGGTTCAAGATTCACTCTGACATGGGGGACAGTGCTCAAACAATTGTTTACAGGTTCAAGATTCACTCTGACATGGGGTGGGGGTGGTGGGGGGGGGGGGGGGGTGGAGACCAGTGCTCAAACAATTGTTTACAGGTTCAAGATTCACTCTGACATGGGGGGACAGTGCTGAAACAATTGTTTACAGGTTCAAGATTCACTCTGACATGGGGGGACAGTGCTGAAACAATTGTTTACAGGTTCAAGATTCACTCTGACATGGGGGGACAGTGCTCAAACAATTGTTTACAGGTTCAAGATTCACTCTGACATGGGGGGGGACAGTGCTTAAACAATTGTTTACAGGTTCAAGATTCACTGACATGGGGGGACAGTGCTCAAACAATTGTTTACAAGTTGAAGATTCACTCTGACATGGGGGGACAGTGCTCAAACAATTGTTTACAGGTTCAAGATTCACTCTGACATGGGGGGGGGGGGGGGGGGGGAAAGACAGTGCTCAAACAATTGTTTACAGGTTCAAGATTCACTCTGACATAGGGGATAGGGCATGAGCTCGTACAATTGTTTACAGGTTCAAGATTCACTCTGACATGGGGGACAGTGCTCAAACAATTGTTTACAGGTTCAAGATTCACTCTGACATGGGGGACAGTGCTCAAACAATTGTTTACAGGTTCAAGATTCACTCTGACATGAGGGAACAGTGCTCGAACAATTGTTTACAGGTTCAAGATTCACTCTGACATAGGGGACAGGGCATGAGCTCGTACAATTGTTTACAGGTTCAAGATTCACTCTGACATAGGGGACAGGGCATGAGCTCGTACAATTGTTTACAGGTTCAAGATTCACTCTGACATGGGGGACAGTGCTCAAACAATTGTTTACAGGTTCAAGATTCACTCTGACATGGGGGACAGTGCTCGAACAATTGTTTACAGGTTCAAGATTCACTCTGACATAGGGGACAGGGCATGAGCTCGTACAATTGTTTACAGGATCAAGATTCACTCTGACATGGGGGACAGTGCTCAAACAATTGTTTACAGGTTCAAGATTCACTCTGACATGGGGGAACAGTGCTCAAACAATTGTTTACAGGTTCTTCTTCTTCTTCTTCGTTCATCCGGAGTTTTTTTTTCGGATGTGATTGCGTTGTGCCTGTTTACAGCAGAGCTGCGTTCTTGCGCCGTTAGGCCGACACATCCGACTTCTGCGGGCATTTGTTGACCGGGTTAACCTTCCCGGGGTTTACAGGTTCAAGATTCACTCTGACATAGGGAACAGGGCATGAGCTCGTACAATTGTTTACAGGTTCAAGATTCACTCTGACATGGGGGACAGTGCTCAAACAATTGTTTACAGATTCAAGATTCACTCTGACATAGGGGACAGGGCATGAGCTCGTACAATTGTTTACAGGTTCAAGATTCACTCTGACATAGGGGACAGGGCATGAGCTCGTACAATTGTTTACAGGTTCAAGATTCACTCTGACATAGGGGACAGGGCATGAGCTCGTACAATTGTTTACAGGTTCAAGATTCACTCTGACACAGGGGACAGGGCATGAGCTCGTACAATTGTTTACAGGTTCAAGATTCACTGACACGGGGGGACAGTGCTCAAACAATTGTTTACAGGTTCAAGATTCACTCTGACACGGGGGGACAGTGCTCAAACAATTGTTTACAGGTTCAAGATTCACTCTGACACAGGGGGACAGTGCTCAAACAATTGTTTACAGGTTCAAGATTCACTCTGACACAGGGGACAGTGCTCAAACAATTGTTTACAGGTTCAAGATTCACTCTGACATGGGGGGGACAGTGCTCAAACAATTGTTTACAGGTTCAAGATTCACTCTGACACAGGGGACAGTGCTCAAACAATTGTTTACAGGTTCAAGATTCACTCTGACGGACAGGGCATGAGCTTGTACAATTGTTTACAGGTTCAAGATTCACTCTGACACAGGGGACAGGGCGTGAGCTCATACAATTATGCCATGGATGTTTACACAATCTGTGTGTATGGGAGAGTGTATGTGTGTGCTTTGCTGTATGTATGAATGATGATATATATATATGAGAGAGAGATAGAGAGCATGAGAGAGGAATATGATAGAATGAGAATGTATGTATGTATAAGTAAACTTTTGTTAGTTCATGATTGTGAGAGTATATGTGTGTTATTGAGTGGGCTGATGCACACACATCCACGCCATCATCATCATTTACACACAACCCACTCAATAACACACATATACTCTCACAATCATGAATTTCACTAACAAAAGTTTACTTATACATACATACATTCTCATTCTATCATATTCCTCTCTCATGCTCTCTCTGTCTCTCATATATATCCTCATTCATACATACAGCAAAGCACACACATATACACAGATTGTGTAAACATCCATGGCATAATTGTAGGAGGTCATGCCCTGTCCCCTGTGTCATGATGATGGTGTGGGTGTGTGTGTGTTTGTGCATCAGCATGCCTGCCTGTCTCACAACATGGTAATAGGCATTATGTTCACAACATTCATTTCACAATGTTCTTTTCCTAAGTGAATGTAACATGCACATTAGATAATTGATGTACGAAAGATGAGTGACTGAAAGGGCCAAATGTAAGACTGGCCTGCATGTCCAATTTGTGACTCTTTCGTTCATTCATTTCTTCGATATTCTCACATACCCGTCTTCTAAATGTTACTTACAATCTATATGACAATGCAAATAGAAAATCCCCCGTAATAAATGTTTGCACCCAAAAAAATCCAGGCCATAATAAAAAGCCATGAGGAAGGGATTTCAAAGATAAATCACCGAGAAAAAATGCCCAAGGAAGACAAATACTGACATAGCAGTCTAAAATCATTAACGTGCATAGAAAACGTAACAATAAAAACAAATGGAGGAACGTAAAACCTGTAAAAATTCAGAAATTTAAAAAACCAAAAAAAAACCTGGAGGACAGTAAAACCCGAAACAATTCTGAAATTTAAAAAAAAAATGAAGGACAGTAAAACCTGTAACAATTCAGAAATTTAAAAAACAAAACAAAACAAAAACTGGAGGACAGTAAAACCCGAAACAATTCTGAAATTTAAAAAAAAAAATGAAGGACAGTAAAACCTGTAACAATTCTGGAACAAAACTGATTGCAGTTTTTACTGGCTTACTCTACTTGTGTTTTTTGGGTCTCTTGTGATCTGGTTGCACAGTAACACGATGTGGCTCTACCACAGGCACCGGAGTGATCCAGAGAGTTCTAAACACAAGCATCAAATACTTTTCTTCATTACTCCAATCTTCATTACTCTACTGTCCTTCACACCCAACTAGTTTTCTATGGAACAGGATAGCCGGCCCCAAGCTCAATACTCCTTGGTTGGCCGAGTTATTCATTTGTTCCTTATCGTTCTATCTTTAGAATTGTTTATGGTTGGCTGATTTTACAGCTAAAGTTGTCTATGAGACCAAGTAGCTGGCCCCAAAACCCAACCCTCCTTGGTCGGCGGAGTTACTCATTTGTTCCTTATCTTACACTTGCTCATGGTTGGCTGATTTTGCAGCTAAAGTTTTCTATGGAATGGGATAGCCAGCCCCAAGCCTCCTTGGATGGCCAAGTTACTCATTTGATTCTTATCTTTTGACTTATTCATGAATGGCTGATTTCACAGCTAAAGTTTTCTATGGAATGGGATAGCCAGCCCCAAGCCCAAACCTCCTTGGATGACCACGTTACTCATTTGATTCTTATCTTTTGACTTATTCATAGATGGCTGATTTTGCAGCTAAAGTTTTCTATGGAATGGGATAGCATCCCTAGGCCCAACCCTCCGTGGTAGCCTTTTATGACTACAAAGTAGGTTACAGTGTTACTATTCCTTGCTTCCCTTACAGGCCCTGGTAAGATACAAGCGAGAACCCAACCATGTGTGACACTGTTATTGCAACTTTTAAGTCACTTTCTCCTTTATGTAGACAAAATAATTGAAAGTAAAAAGTAAAAAGAATAAAAAACCAAGCATATGTCCCAGAAAATAAATACAGACATAACCGCCTCCACCATATGAGAACAATTAGCACCGTCAAGACAGGACTTACCGTTTCAAATCTTTTGCACTACGAATAGTCAATGGTTTCATATGACAAGTTATGGTCATATTTGTCACAAAATGAGACAATAGAAGGGAAAATTCTTAAACAAGTGGATAATTTTAAATACCTTGGGGCATTTATAACAACAGATGGAAGATGTACAATAGAGATAAAGAGCAGAATAGGGCAGGCAAAAGCCACATTTCAGAAAATGAAGAGTATCTTATGCAATAAATCACTATAATAACTAGGCCGAGGGAGGGGTCATGTCGTTTGGGCATCACATGATCTCTGAAGCTCTGCCCAGACATTGTGATGGAATATTGGCCACATTCCACTCACATACTTTGGTCTGTCAAGACTGCAAGGTGTCTACTAAATCACTATCAATGAATGTAAGAAAGAGAGTGCTGAAATGCTATATAGAAATAGAAATATTACATTTTAAACCTTGTATACTTGCCAACTTGTATTTTACATTATATTTTAAATTGCTCGCTGTTTTGAAAGTGTCTAAGACATAAAGACAACTTATTTTTGCAACCTTATGAGAACAGAAAAATTAGAACATATTGTGACAATGGAAAGGTTTGTGAAATGAGAGACTGAGGTAAACAGCGAGAGAAGATTCTTGAGTCTGTCGTCATGGCATGGAAAGGTGTCAGCGCACAAATTTATACATGTTGTAGGAGGTTGCATGATGTGGAGGTGCATGATCACCTAAACGGTTGGCAGGGTAATGGATGATGATGATATCTTGTTGAAATTAGAAACCATTTTATTTTGCATTTTAACATAATTGAGTTTGTCGTCCTCTTCTTCTGGTTCCATTCGGTCTGTACATCATTACTTGTTGTGGGATACTGTTAGTGTGTAGCCTAGTTATATGGCCGAACCATTTAACTTGCTGTTTTCTGATGAAACCTAGCGTTGCTATAACCCCCACTTTAGTCCTGATTTCTTCATTGCTCAACTTCTCTCTTCTTGATACACTCTGAGTATTATTCTCAGGAATCTCATTTCCGTTGTAATTTTTTTTTTTTTTTTTTTTTCTGTCATGTATGACTGACACAAATATTACTGCTTGCATTTTTTCCATGTATTAAAATATGTGAGTTTAAAAGCGGTATAAAAATGAGATTGGGTTTATCCCATATGGCTTGGTCTCTTTCTGCAGCGTGACGTGCCGAAAGTGTCACACAGAGCTTGAATTCCATAGCTCCAATGATGACCCCCAGGAGTCTCTGAGAAAACATGATATAGAGAGGAGAGATACAGAGAGGAGAGATTTAGAGGAGAGAGAGAAGAGAGAAAGAAGGAAAAGATACAGAATGGGGGATATATTTAGACAAAGTGGAGAGAGACAGGGGAAAGAGATAGACAGGAGAAAGACAGAAAATATTGTGACATATTTGAGAGTGGACAGTTTATTTTTGTAAAATTCTCCCGTTATAAACTCTTTCTCTGTTAAACCTTTGTAACTCTCTAAGTGAGAATCTAATAATTGCACAGACTAATGTTCAAACTACACACGAGACCTCAAGCATGAACTAAACAACTGGCAGGGTCTCTGACAACCTGGCTGTTTCACAGACGGGACTCACCTTTTAGACGCTAATGCACTTAAAAGGCGGTTGCCAAAGGCAAAGGTAGGAATAGCAATGATGCCCAACCAGCGCAAGGTCTGGAACATATTTAGCTGCACCCAGTAGCAGTAGTAGAGTCCAAATATGGCTGGAGAGGAGATCAAATGTCCAGGTGGATTACAATGTTAGAAATCGGCAGAATGATTACACTATTAGAAATAGGCAGAATGACTATACTATTAGAAATTATGCTAACGATTACAATATTAGAAATGGGAAGAATTATTATACTATTAAAAATAATGAGAATGATTACAATAATAGAAATGGGAAGAATTATTATACTATTAGAAATAATGAGAATGATTACAATATTAGAAATGGGGAGAATTATTCTACTGTTAGAAATATGGAGAGTTATTATACTATTAGAAATGGGGAGAGTTATTATACTATTAGAAATGGGGAGAGTTATTATACTATTAGAAATGGGGAGAATTATTATACTATTAGAAATGAGGAGAGTTATTATACTATTAGAAATGGGGAGAGTTATTATACTATTAGAAATGGGGAGAATTATTATATTATTGGAAATGGGGAGAATTATTATACTATTAGAAATTATGGGAATGATTATAATATTATAAATGGGGAGAATTATTATATTATTATAAATGGGGAGAATTATTATACTATTATATATAAATGGGGAGAATTATTATACTATTAGAAATGGGGAGAATTATTATACTATTAGAAATGGTGAGAATGATTACAATATTAGAAATGGGGAGAATGATTATACTATTAGAAATGGGGAGAATTATTATACTATTAGAAATTATGGGAATTATTACAATATTAGAAATGGGGAGAATTACAATATTAGAAATGGGGAGAATAATTACCATATTAGAAATGGGGAGAATAATTACAATATTAGAAATGGGGAGAATGATTATACTATTAGAAATGGGGAGAATTATTATACTATTATAAATTATGGGAATGATTACAATATTAGAAATGGGGAGAATAAGTCATCATTGGCACCTTGCCGTCTTGACAGACGATAGTTTGTGCTCTAAAAAGGCATAATAACTTTTAACTATGGCGGTAGCGAGTGTGGCTGATAAGGCCAATTTGCGCTGTAAATGTCCGTTCACAGTGGGTGCATGTGAACACGTGGTCATTTCCACCATCATGCACCATCTTACGTCTCAAACGCTTGGTGTGTGACTTTTCTGCAATAATTTTCTCCTTTGACTTTATTCCATTTCTGATATTTGCCCTCCATGCAACACGTTCAGCGGCGACTTGCTCCCAATGTGCATTATCAATGCCTGTATCAATCATGTCCCGCTTACACACATCTTTGTATCGTAGTAGAGGCCGACCCTGAGATCTTACCCATCTGTAATTCACCAAACAAGATATCCTTTGGTATTCTACCATCATCCATCCTCCTAAGATGTCCTATCCATCTAAGTCTACGAAGACTGAGCATGGAATAAACTGTCACACAACCTGATCTTTCCAATACTTCTGTATTTGTGATTTTGTCTTGCCACTTAATACCAAGAATTCTTCGCAGACACCGCATATGAAAGCTGTTTAAATTGTTCTCTTGGTGTGAGTAAGTTGTCCAGGTTTCACTGCCATAGAGAAGAGTACTAAGGACACAGGCTTGATAGACAAGGACTTTTGTTTTGGCAGTAAGCTTCCTGTTCTCCCAGACTCTTTTTCTTAACCTGTTCATTGTTGTTGCTGCCTTACCAATCCGGATGTTGATTTCCTGATCTAGGGATAATTTGCTATTTACCACTGATCCCAGATATGTAAAATGGTCTACTATCTCTAGTTCGGCGTCGTCAATAAAGATTGATGGTACCCCATGTGCACCTTGTGACAAAATCTGTGTCTTCTTTTTGCTAATTGTTAAACCAAATTCAGAACAAGCATTGGAGAATGCAGATAGTAGACATTGCAATTCTTCCTCAGAGTGGGTCGTAACTGCAGCATCATATGCAAAAAGCAACTCTCTGATCAGTACCCTCCTAATTTTGGTCTTAGCCTTCAATCTCTGAGCATTGTAGAGGCTGCCATCTGAGCGTGAGTCTATATATAGACCACTATAGTATATACCACCATCCTGATCACGAAATGCATATTTCAGTAGAAGTGAAAAGTATATTCCAAAGAGGGTGGGAGCTAGTACACAACCTTGCTTAACTCCACTCTTGATTTCAAATTCTTCAGAAGTTGCACCATCAAACTTGATTATACCCTTCATGCCTGTGTGGAACGATTCCACAATGGACAGAAGAGTTGGTGGGCAGCCAATCTTCTTTAGTGCCTTGAACAGACCCTCACGACTGACCAAATCAAATGCCTTTGTGAGGTCGATGAAGGCAATAAACAGTGGTTGATTCTGTTCACGGCATTTTTCTTGCATTTGTCGCAATGAGAATATCATATCAGTGGTAGACCGGTTCTGTCGAAAGCCACACTGTGATTCGGGGTAGACTTGATCTCCTAGGACTTGAAGTCTGCGCAGAACAATTCTGGCAAATACTTTTCCAACAATACACAGAAGTGAGATACCCCTATAGTTGTTACAGTCGCTCCGATCACCCTTGTTCTTGTACAGCGTTATGATGTTTGAATCTTTGAAATCCTGTGGGACTTGTCCTTCACGCCAGCATAGCTCTATTAGCTGGTGGATCTGTAGAGTGAGTGTGTCTTGCCCACTCCTGATAACCTCTATTGGAATCCCATCCTTACCTGGAGCCTTGCCAGATGCAAGTTCATTTATAGCACACTTAACTTCTGTTATGGTGGGAAGTGTGTCCAGGTGGTCAAGAGTTGGTAGAGCCTCTATGGCGTTAAGGGCATCATCCGCTAGTTTGGTCTCACTTGAGTAAAGCTCCAAATAGTGCTCTACCCATCTGTCCATCTGCTGTTTCTTATCAGTGATGACTTCTCCAGTCAAGGTTTTCAGCGGTGCACTTCTTTTGATCACTGGACCACAGGCTTTCTTTATTCCTTCATACATGTTTCGTATGTCTCCCTTATCACTTGCGATTTGAATGGACTCACATAACTTGATCCAATAATCATTTGCACACTGCCTGGCAGCCTTTTGCACATCCTTCCTAGCTTGCCTTAGCTCACTCAGAGTGTTACGCGTTGGTCTTTCCTTGTTTCTTAAGAGAGCTTTCTTCTTCTTATCAATCAAGGGCTGCAGAGTCTCGCTGTTGGCCGCAAACCAGTCCTGCCTCTTATGATCCACAGTGCCATAAACCCCTACGGCAGTTTTATAAAGAGTTTCCTTAATTTGACCCCACTTTTCATTTACTGTACAATTTGGAGAATAAGTACAATATTAGAAATGGGGAGAATGATTATACTATTAGAAATGGGGAGAATTATTATACTATTAGAAATTATGGGAATTATTACAATAATATTAGTGGGGAGAATTATTATATTATAGAAATGGGGAAAATTATTATATTATTAGAAATGGGGAGAATTATTATACTATTAGAAATGGGGAGAATTATTATACTATTAGAAATGGGGAGGATGATTATACTATTATAAATGGGGAGAATTATTATACTATTAGAAATTATGGGAATGATTACAATATTATAAATGGGGAGAATTATTATATTATTAGAAATTGGGAGAATTATTATACTATTAGAAATGAGGAGAATTATTATATTATTAGAAATGGGGAGAATTATTATACTATTAGAAATTATGTGAATGATTACAATAGAAATGGGGATAATTATTATACTATTAGAAATGGGGAGAATTATTATACTATTAGAAATGGGCAGAATTATTATACTATTAGAAATTATGTGAATGATTACAATAATAGAAATGGGGACAATTATTATACTATTAGAAATGGGCAGAATTATTATACTATTAGAAATTATGTGAATTATTACAATTATAGAAATGTGGAGAGTTGTTATAATATTAGAAATGGGGAAAATTATTATACTATTACATATGATGAGAATGTTTACAATATTAGAAATGGTGATAATTATTATGATATAAAAAACAGTAAGAATGACTACAATATTAGAAATGATGAAAATGATTACAATATAAAAAATAAGAATGGCTACAATATTAGAAATGGTGAGAATGATTACAATATATATAATAGCAAGACTGACTACAATATTAGAAATGGTGAAAATTATAACATTTTGCAGGTCCGCATGGCCGAATGGATAAGGACGCGTGTTCTTAAACATCCGGTGTAACAACTGGAAAGATATAATGAGAAGAGAGGATTAGAGAAAATTGTGATAACTAGAAAGATATGAGGAGAGAGGGTTAGAGAGCATAGTGACAACTGGAAAGATATGAGGAGAGAAGCATTGGAGAACATTGTGACAATTGGAAAGATATGAGAATAGAGGCATTGGAGAACATTGTGACAATTGGAAAGATATGAGAATAGAGGCATTGGAGAACATTGTGACAACTGGAAAGATATGAGGAGAGAAGCATTGGAGAACATTGTGACAATTGGAAAGATATGAGGAGAGAAGCATTGGAGAACATTGTGACAATTGGAAAGATATGAGGAGAGAAGCATTGGAGAACATTGTGACAATTGGAAAGATATGAGAATAGAGGCATTGGAGAACATTGTGACAACTGGAAAGATATGAGGAGAGAAGCATTGGAGAACATTGTGACAATTGGAAAGATATGAGGAGAGAAGCATTGGAGAACATTGTGACAATTGGAAAGATATGAGAATAGAGGCATTGGAGAACATTGTGACAACTGGAAAGATATGAGGAGAGAAGCATTGGAGAACATTGTGACAATTGGAAAGATATGAGAATAGAGGCATTGGAGAACATTGTGACAACTGGAAAGATATGAGGAGAGAAGCATTGGAGAACATTGTGACAACTGGAAAGATATGAGGAGAGAAGCATTGGAGAACATTGTGACAATTGGAAAGATATGAGAATAGAGGCATTGGAGAACATTGTGACAACTGGAAAGATATGAGGAGAGAAGCATTGGAGAACATTGTGACAACTGGAAAGATATAATCAGAAGAGAGCCATTGGAGAGCATTGTGATAACTGGAAAGATATGAGAGAAGCATTGGAGAACATTGTGACAACTGGAAAGATATGAGAAGAGAGCCATTGGAGAACATTGTGACAACTGGAAAGATATGAGAATAGAGGCATTGGAGAGCACTGTGTCAACTGGAAAGATATAATGAGAAGGGAGGCATTGGAGAACACTGTGACAACTGGAAAGATATTAGAAGAGAGGCATTGTAGAACATTGTAACAACTGGAAAGATTAGAGGCAGACTGAGCGAAGCAATGCTTGATAGTCTGGAACTGGAAGGATGAAAGGCGGACGGAGAAGAGATGCTTGAGGTCTTGGAGGGCACGTGATGATGATGGCAGGGCACGTAAGATGTTTGATGAAGAATCAATGATGCTGCATTTGGGATTATCCCACAAGCACTCTGCCCACCTCAGCAGATGTGAAATGATGTGTTTGCTGATTGTACTGATTGTGAACTGATTACACACATCGGAACATGAAATTAGGATATGACATTTTATTCATTCATTCATCTATCTGGAGTCATCTGATCATATCCCTCCACTGTCTCTGAACTCCTTTAACTGACATTTATGCTATTTGAAATGGTATAACTGTGAAATGACACTGACTTTATTTGAAATATAATTACGAACTGGCAATTGTGTCATATAAAATACAAGGCTTAGGCCCTGGTCTGTCCTGCCATGACATTTAGTCTTTAGGCTGCATTTCCTCGCACTAGGGTCAGGATTGTACCTCTCAATTGCACCCCTCCGCCTGAAGCCATAGGCACAATGTGGGGCGTCGGGTTTGGTGTGTGCCGCCAACAACTGATGCTAACAGAAAGCAGGCAGTACTGTCTACTGATATAAAGCAGATCAGTCATACCTGACACTCAATGAAATGGTACAAATCTTTCAAATATCTCGGCCATATCTAAGACTTGACACTCAATGAAATGATATAAATCTTTCAACTATCTCAGTCATATCTGACTAAGACCTGACACTCAATGAAATTATACAAATCTTTCAACTATTTCCAGTCATATCTGACTAAGACCTGACACTCAATGAAATTATACAAATCTTTCAACTATTTCAGTCATATCTGACTAAGACCTGACACTCAATGAAATGACACAAATCTTGCAACTATCTCAGTCATATCTGACACTCAATGAAATGACACAAATCGTTCAACTATCTCAGTCATATCTGACTAAGACCTGACACTCAATGAAATGACACAAATCTGTCAACAATCTCCAGAAACAAAGGACCAGCAACTTACCACCCAGACAGATGTGAAATCCGACAGCACTGAGGGACAGTGGAAAGTTGGAGATATTCACTCCAATCCTGATCCACTGCAATGAAAACATAAAATAACATGAAGGAAATATGCGTCTGCGGCTCAGCGGTTAGTGAAACGCACCTGACGTACCAAGTCGAGGGTTCAAAATTAGCAGCAGGGGATGTGGAAGCAGGCCGCCTTGTGTTGATTCTGATGGTATGAGGCGTTGACCATTCAGAAACAATGGCAAATTACTAAACGTAAAATTGCCTAATAAATCACAAACAGGCAATAAATAGTGGGGTTGATTGCAATGTCCTGTAAAGGACGTGCAGCTAACTTTTTTTTTTAAAGCTGATCCACTGTAATAACAAAATAAAATTATTGGAATATGTCTGTAAGCTCAAGTTACAAATGTTAGTTGTATATCCTTTACAGGACGTCGCAGTCAACCCCAGAATTTTTTTGGCTGTTTGTGATCTCTTGGCAAGTTTATGTTCAGTAGTTTGCCATTGCTTTCTGAACGACCAGCACCATACCATTTTTTTTAAACATCCAACGCAAGGCGGTCTGCTGCCAAATTGCTGTAGCTGTGTTTCGAACGTGTATGCGGGATTACAAACTGTAACCCCTTCCCCACGGAGCCGTAAACTCAAGAGGAACATAATGTAACATGTATTGGTTGGCACTGATATTACAAGTAATCTCACAGCAGAAGCTGCCACTGGATTGTGGAGTGGAAGGCCCTGGCATTACTCTAGACCACAGTGCAAAGAGGTTTGGTAGTCTTTTCCCTTCCTCACCGCTCTTCCTTCTAGAAAAATGTCTAGAAAATTCTGAAAATTATCCTGTATCTAGTGGTATAGTAGCTAGTGACTTGCCTGTGGAGACTGTGGTTGGGGTTCAATCCCCAAACAGAACAGGATTATTTCTGAACCAGTACACCAGTGAAGTCGACCCAGCCACATAGACATGGGGAGCAGTCAATTATCAGAATGTTCTGGGAATTGTTTGGGACAGAAAGATGATGATGGGGAAGAGAACTGCCCACCTCAGCTTGCATGCAGTGACCTAGAATATGTGAAGGCCTAACGGCATCAGCACACCGGAGGTTTAAGAGCAAGCGTTCATATCCATTCGGCCATGCTGATTTCAACCTATTTTGAGACTACGTTGACACCAGGGCCATACTGATCTGAAGAAATGAATGCAGCTTCTGCTGCAGATTGAGCCTGGACAATCTGTCTTGCACGGCAAGTACACTAACGACTATGGTCATTAGTATGTTAAATATGTAAAGATAAGAGAGGATTGGTAGCTTGATTCCACGGTTTACGTAAAATACACAAGCATCTGATACTGATGAACCCAATTTTGTTTATTCTCCCTAATTCATATCTATTAGTTGTAGCTACACAATTGCCTGTTCATGTACAAATCCAGTTCACATACAATATCTCCAGCTCCACATACAATATATTCAGAGACATAGACTATGTCTGTGCACATACAGCATCTCCAGTTCACATACAATATCTCCAGTGCACATACAGTATCACCAGTTCATATACAGCATCTCCAGTGCACATACAGCACCTCCAGTGTACATAAAATATCTCATTTACATATAAGAATATACAGCATCTCCAGTTCACATACAATATCTCCAGTGCACATACACCACCTCCAGTGCGCATAAAATATCTTATTTACATATAAGAATATACAGCATCTCCAGTTCACATACAGTATCACCAGTTCATATACAGCATCTCCACTTCACATGCAGTACCTCCAGTTCACATACATCTCCAGCTAAATGTTGTGTTCTCACTGACAACATGTATAACTTACCAAGATGAGAAGAATCAGGAGTGGTAACAACACAAGGGCAGTGAAAGCCAAGGACACTGTTGCTGGCGGCCGTTTCTCTGGTTCATTAAATTTGTGCTGTAATCAATCAGACAAAACATGTTTGTTACACATACTATTTAAACCACCTTGCAAATAAAACATGTTTATTATATAATCATAATTTTGTTGCATATCCCTTACCGGACGTTGCAGTCAACACCAGCATTTTTCAGCTGCTGTTGATGTACTAGGCAAGTGTTACGTTCAGTAGTTTGCCATTGCTTTCTGAACCACCGGCTCCCATACCAGCACGTTATAACACAACGCGACACGGTCTGCTGCACAAATCGGTCGCAGCTGAGCTTCGAACGCCTGGTACCCAGCTCACGAACTGCGTTCACAAGCCTTTGGCCACGGAGACCGGAGATGTTTATTATACATACTATTTAAACCACCTTGCAAACAAAACCAATCAGTTTCAACTGCAGTGGGGGGGGGGGGGGGGGGGGGGGGGGGGGGGGGTTAGTATTAAAGTGCTATAGAGAACAAAGGCTGTTGTTCTATGTAAGCAAAGGCTGTTGTTCTATGTGAAACATGGACAATCAGCAGACATGTTGAGAAACATCTAATGGCAATGGACATGTGGTTCCTGAGGAAAATGCCAAGAATACCATGGATAATCAGATAAGAAAGAAATGAGACAGACCTTCAAGAAATAAATGAAAATCGTAAACTGATTAGAGAAATTAGACGTTGACAGTCACAATTTTCTGGGAACGCTATGAGAAAAAAAAATATGTTAGAACTTTTTGACATCTGGCAAAGCTGATGGGGGAAAAAAAAAGAAAGGGGAAGGCAAAGAAAAACATCTGAGTAGCTTGGCCACATGGCATAATCGGGACAAGAACACAGACATTATCCAAGACTCTGGTGATCATGTGACAGACATTATCCAAGACTCTGGTGATCATGTGACAGACATTATCCAAGACTCTGGTGATCATGTGACAGACATTATCCAAGACTCTGGTGATCATGTGACAGACATTATCCAAGACTCTGGTGATCGTGTGACAGACATTATCCAAGAATCTGGTGATCATGTGACAGACATCCAAGACTCTGGTGATCATGTGACAGACATTATCCAAGACTCTGGTGATCATGTGACAGACATTATCTAAGACTCTGGTGATCATGTGACAGACATTATCCAAGACTCTGGTGATCATGTGACAGACATTATCCAAGACTCCGGTGATCGTGTGACAGACATTATCCAAGACTCTGGTGATCGTGTGACAGACATTATCCAAGACTCTGGTGATCATGTGACAGACATTATCCAAGACTCTGGTGATCGTGTGACAGACATTATCCAAGACTCTGGTGATCACATGACAGACATTATCCAAGACTGGTGATCATGTGACAGACATTATCCAAGACTCTGGTGATCATGTGAGATGGCAAACCCTGACCGGTTATCGGCATGGCACATGATGATCATGATACCAAATCAAACATTTGACAATTGTTCTGACTTTTTGCTATCAATGCGGTGTCATCAGCATAAGATATTTAATATTGTTCACCAATCAGGATCCCTAACATATTTTCTGTAGATAATGAGATCTATAGAAATTTTCAGGGATTCTGGTTGGTGGACATAATATAAATAACTGATGTTATGCTGATGATACTGTCTTGAAAGCAACAAGACAGAAGAAACTACAGGAAATTACAGGAATACAGTGGCTGTAGAAAGTGAAAAAAAGTGAAAAAAAATAGGCCTTAGTTTGAATAATAGAAAGACAGAAGTCATGGTGATATCAAATAAACAGATAGTGCCTAAATGTGCAATTAAAGTAAATTAAGTTGTTTTGGGACGAGTGCAGAAATTCAGATATCAAGGCATATGGATAACATCAGATGGAAGATGCATCGCTGAGATAAAGAACAGAATAGGATAAGCAAACACTGCATTCTATCAAACGAAGAACGTTTTGTGCAATAAGTCCTTGTCCTTGAAAGTTAGAAAAAAAGATCTTGCATGTTACATAGAACCAGTTTTAACGTACGGCTGTGAATCCTGGACAATTAGTAAACAGGCGAAATTAGACATAAAGACAGTCACACATTTTTGGACACGTTATGAGAAGAAATAAATTGGGTGACAACTGGCAAGATTGAGGGAAAAAGAACAAGGGGAAGGCAGATAATGCTTGGATGGCTTGGCCTGGTGGTATGGTCGAGACAAGAACACAGACAGCTGATCCAAGACCCTGACAGTTGTACGAGTTTGCTAAACATGACCACCCACCTTAATCTCTGGTTTCTTGGCATACTGACTTTGTTTATCCGGCTTGCCTTCCCCACTCTCTGGGAAAGTGAGAGAGACATCAGTCTGTGGAAACAACAAGGAAACCATGATGGTTTGACATAAATATGGATGAATGCATTAGTACATCTGACTTTTTCCTTCCTCTTCTTCTGCCTTCCTTCCTTGTTATTCTTCACTCTGTTGCTTATTCTACTTCTTTATATACTTATTCATCCTTGTTTTTTCTTATTCTTAATCTTTCCATCCTTCTTTTTTCCTGCTGGTGCTTCTTTATGCACTTCCCCGGCTTCGTAAACCTTTAGATGTCAACCTGAATATATCTCTCCCCCCCCCCCCCCCAAAAAAAAAAGCAGCAATCAACTTGAGCCCGTCTATCTCCGTAGAGTTTTTCCTCTAATGTAGTGTATGCAGGGCAGAATAGCCGTCACTTTTCTGTACATGTTGGACTCTGCTATTGTGATGTGTAGCCATCAATTTACCATGTACCCATTTCACCAGGCTGGGCCAAGCTTCAGAACCATCATTCTTCTTCTTCCTTTTCTTCCCTGGATCCCCCCACCCTGGGACTCTCCATGGTAAAGTTGTCAGACCATCTGCCCTGCGCTCCAAAGGTTGTATGTTCAATTCCGGCCTACGTCGTTCAGTTCATGAGCGTAGTTTTCTCAGAGACCCCTGGGGGTCGTCACTGGAGCTATGGAGTTCATGCTTTGTGCAACTCTTTCGGCAGGCCGACCGTGGAAAGAGACCAAGCCATATGTGATAAAACCTGAAGCAATGAAGCTGCTCCCCTTTCCTTTTAAACTCTTTTTAAACACCCTGTATCCCATAAAAGGACAAAAGGCGCCCCCAACCAACCAACATTCAGCAACACTCTTCATGTCCTCCCATACTTCCCATCTGTCTCTAGTTCTCGTCTCTGTGTATTTTTAGGTCTTCCCCTTTTTTTATTTGCCATGTGCATTCCAGAAGGACGTTCTAGATATATTAATATCAGGTTTTCTCAACAAGTGTCCTACCCAGCACCAGTCTTTTCCTCACCGCTTCAATAATTGCTGTCCGCATAGCTCTCTCCTTAAGCTCAAAATAAGTGACATACACCGCAAGATACTATATTGGCAGTAAATGACAGTTTAATGACAGTCAGAACATTTTTGTCAGGCAATAAATCGTGCAAGAGAAGGTCAACCAGAGAGACGAATGGAGACGGATTGTATCTGCAGCAAAGAACCTCAATGGCTCGGAACGCTGAAGAAGAAAGAAAGAAGAATAAATCGTGCAATCTATTGTTTGTTTCCTCGTTATTCAAATTCACTATGGGAAAACATTGTTTTGAATTTGTGTCATTCTCTTCAAGAGACTCGAGTTAATGAAGATCAGTAGTTTGTTACAGAACCATAATGGTTGGTGCAATGTGTTACAGGGCCTTTAAATTAGGCAAAGAATAGAAACCTACCTTGCATGTCATAAGAATTTACTAAGGAGGATTAGCTACCCTATCCCATAAATTTAGCTGCAAAGTTATGAGAAATGATGCTACATGGCCAAAGAGGAATGTAACTGGCACCTTTCCGTCTTGACAGACGATAGTTTGGTACATTGTGCTTCAAAAAGGCTTAATAACTATGACCCATGGCGGTGGCGAGTGTGGCTGGTAAGGCCAATTCGTGCTGGAAATGTTTGTCCACGGTGGATGCATGTAAAAACATGGTCATTTCCACCATCATGCATCATCTTACGTCTCTCACGCTGTGTGTGTGCTTTATCTGCAATCATTTTCTCCTTTGTCTTTAATTCCATTTCTGATAGTTGCCCTCCATGCAGTACGTTCAGCAGCGACTTGCTCCCAATGTGCATTATCAATGCCTGTATCAATCATGTCCCGCTTACACACATCTTTGTATCGTAGTAGAGGCCGACCCTGAGATCTCCTACCCATCTGTAATTCGCCAAAAAAGATGTCCTTTGGTATTCTACCATCATCCATCCTCCTAACGTGTCCTATCCATCTAAGTCTACAAAGACTGAGCATGGAATACACTGTCACACAACCTGGTCTTTCCAATACTTCAGTATTTGCGATTTTGTCTTGCCACTTAATACCAAGTATTCTTCGCAGACACTGCATACGAAAGCTGTTTAAACATTTCTCTTGGTGTGAGTAAGTTGTCCAGGTTTCACTGCCATAAAGAAAGTACTAAGGACACAGGCTAGATAGACAAGGACTTTTGTTTTGGCAGTAAGCTTCCTGTTCTCCCAGACTCTTCAAAGACTCTTCCAAAGAGGAATATCATCAATAAAATGAATCAAAAACACCAAAAACTAAGATGTTTGGAGATAAATGTACACCTATGCAATTTAGCAGGGCTCGTGATCATGATTATTCTTACCAAATGCCAGGAGAATGGGTTCTCAATAACAGCATCACCAACTATCAGTTCCATGCTGTACTTTCCTGAGGAAGAGTCAAACTCCTTGAAACTTGCTCCAACGTCCTAGAAATGAAACAACGTTAATTTTAAAACAAGAACTAATACATTTACATATGTACAACAGGCCTGTTAGCACAGTTGATAGGGAGATATATTGAGGTCATGAGTCTGGTTGGACGAGGGGTCGGTGTCAGCACTCATCATCTAGCTAAGTGAGGGTAAGACTGGACATCTTCCCTGCATTCAGGCCAACAAAATGTGTTAGCCCTTTCCCTTCATTGACCCACAGCCTGCTTCGAGACATGTTGTTTGTTTATTTTACATGTGTACATTTATCATTTTCAATTATGGGCTTTCCTCTTCTACCCTACTCTGTGGTCATTTGTTCTTTTTACAGATAAGGTGAATGTTTGAACCGAATGCTTGTTCTTTCTGTCCAATGAATTTGTAAACTCTTCTGCAACATTTATATTCAATGGCGGATATGACTCATCTACAATGCAAGACCTAAAACGACTTCCTGCAGGTCCGCATGGCTGAATGGGTAAGAACATGTGTTCTTAAACATCCTGTGTGCTGATGCCGAGGTAAGCGGTACAACCCCTACACCAGACAGCTAGATTAAAATGTTGACTTGGGGACGTAAATTACAAGTACCTCTGAAGTCGGAGTAGGTTCGCCTGATGGCGAGGGACACTGTTAATAGGGAAAGCTAATCCACACACAAAATTCAGTCCATCACTACTATAAATAGTGTGTATGGACTACACTTGAGTTCAAAGCGAGTGAGCGAGCGCCAAAAAAAAAAACCCACTTCAGAATACAACCAGACCAAAAGTGTTTATCTGATGCGGAAGAGTCTTTGATGCTGGCTCGATTACACGACCAGGGAGTGAAGCCTGACCAAGCAGGTTGGTGCTGTCTTCAAGGACAAGAGAGGAGATATTGTAACCAATACCTCATGGGAGCAGTGAGTAGAGATACTATGAATGGCTGCTGCACTTGAGGACATACACGGGAATGCCCAATGTGCACGGATGTCAATTGTCATAACATGATAACAATAAAAGAAGACAAAGAATCACATCTACACTTTAAAAAAGTCGCTTCATTGCACCGGGTTTTTATCCCATATGGCACAGTCTCTTTCCGTAGCGCAGGCTGCCGAAAGCGTCGCACAAAGCACAAACTCCGTAGCTCCAGCGACGACCCACAAGAGCCTCCGAAAAAAATCTACATCTACACTGTGGAATGTCAAACCTAGAAAACTTCAGTGCACCCACCAGATCAAATTTGTTTGTCAGACTATTATCTGCCTCAGTGATAAAGATAATCTCCTCTTTTGTGTTGAGATTGGTCAGTCGGATGAAGGTTTGATGAGATGTCAACAGTTGGCTGTTGGTCTTGTCCTTCAGCTGGAACTTCATGACAATCTTCTGGTGATGGTCGGCCTCCAGAACACTGGCTGCTTTGTTTGGGTAAACCAATCTGGTCAAGCAAACAATGACAGGCCCATGAACATACAACTCAAAATTCTATCTTCACAGAAAATATAAGCTAAAGTGTGAAATACTATTTACTATCTTACTAAAATGTTCCTCAACTAATAAAATGGGCAGCTAATATGAGAATGGGCATCTGGTATAGAAAAACTGGACAGTCTCAGTATGACCAAAGGCTGACAATGGTATAGATAAACTGGACAGTCTCAGTATGACCATAGGCTGACAATGGTATAGAAAAACTGGACAGTCTCAGTACGACCAAAGGCTGACAATGGTATAGAAAAACTGGGCAGTCTCAGTATGACCATAGGCTGACAATGGTATAGAAAAACTGGGCAGTCTCAGTATGACCATAGGCTGACAATGGTATAGAAAAACTGGAAAGTCTCAGTATGACCATAGGCTGACAATGGTATAGAAAAACTGGACAGTCTCAGTATGACCATAGGTTGACAATGGTATAGAAAAACTGGACAGTCTCAGTATCACCAAAGGCTGACAATGGTATAGAAAAACTGGACAGTCTCAGTATGACCATAGGCTGACAATGGTATAGAAAAACTGGACAGTCTCAGTATGACCATAGGCTGACAATGGTATAGAAAAACTGGAGAGTCTCAGTATCACCAAAGGCTGACAATGGTATAGAAAAACTGGACAGTCTCAGTATGACCAACGATCGACAAGATTACACAACTATTAATACTTAAAATGGTTACTCTCATCTGTGACAAGACTGAAAACTTATACCAAAATGAACTGTTAATGGCTGAAATATTATGTTACTCCATTTCTTATTTCATAATACAAAATTGGAAATGAAAAACAAAAAACAAAGTAGACTGCAACAACAACAAAAATGCAGAAACATGACAGAAAAAAAATCCAACCTGGTAGTTCTTGCAGCAGTGGCCTGGTCCTTGTCAGCAACTCCAATCTCAACATTTTCTACAGAAACTTTGGTTGTCACCTTCACTTCAACCTAGCAACATAAAACCATCACAGATTACCAAATGTGACTTGTAGAAATACTGGCATAAAAAATGAGCCATACATTTTACTTCACTGGGACTTGAAGAGTCAACTACTGGAGATACTTTAAGTGGTGTTTGGTAAATTTGGAGTAGTTTTTTAACCTCGTCAAGAGTGCATCATCATGATCATGTGCCGTGCCGATAAGCTGGCATGTTTCATCATCTCACATGATCACCTGAGTCGTGAATCAGCTATGTTTTTGTGTCTTAATTATTCCATGTGGCCAAGCCATCCAGATATTTACTTCTCTGCCTTCCCCTTGTTCTTTCCCACTCAATCTTAACAGTTTTCACCAATTTCTCCAGTTTTAGTCTTTTCATAACATGCTAAATACATCTACATTTAATTTCTCTAATCAGTCTATGGTTTTCATTGGTTTCTTGTAGGACTTGCTCATTGGTGTTTTTTTGTTTGTTGATGGTATTCTTTGCATTTTCCTCAGAAGCTACATTTCCACTGCCATTAAATGTTTTTTCAGCTTGTCTGCTCATTGTCTACGTTTCACATACATACAAAAGCACAGGTTCTATTTAGCACTTCAACACCCTTCTTCTCGTTGCAAATGAAATCTTTTTATTGGTCAGTACAAAAGGCTACCTTTGTCATAGTGTCTCTTGTTCTAATCTCTTCAAGTCACCTCCCATGCATGGTTTAATAAGAGTTAAAATTCTTCTTCTTCTTCTTCTTCTGCGTTCATCCGGAGTTTTTTTTCGGCCATGATTACGTTGTGCCTGTTTACAGCAGAGCTGCGTTCTTGCGCCGTTAGGCCGACACATCCGACTTCTGCGGGCATTTGTTGACCGGGTTAACCTTCCCGGGGGTTAAAATTCTATAAGAGCAATAAAGGTTTGGTTTGAACACACACACATTTTGGTGATCACTACAGAAATGGTTTTTCCATGACTTATAAAACCATAACTGCACTGGTCAAACCATGATCTACTATAAAATCATTATTATGGTGAAACCATTGTCTGCCATAAATCATTATAATAGTGAATCTATGATCTACTATAAAATCATTGTAATAGTGAATCTATGATCTACTATAAAATCATTATAATGGTGAATCTATGATCTACCATAAAATCATTATAATGGTGAATCTATGATCTACCATAAAATCATTATAATGGTGAATCTATGATCTACCATCAAATCATTATAATGGTGAATCTATGATCTACCATAAAATCATCATAATGGTGAATCTATGATCTATTATAAAATTTTGTAATGGTGACACCACGGCGTATCGTAAAGTCATGTTTGTACTTCCAAAATCATGCCCTATCATATGAATGGTAGATTTTAATTTGCTATGAGTTAAAACCAGGTTGAAACATTTAAATTGCTAGGGGCAATGACATCAGATAGAAGATGCGTGACAGAACTGGTCAAGCAAGGTTGCAAAACAGAAAATGAAAAGTTTCTTTTGCAATAAGCCACTATCACTGAATCTAAGAATGAGTACAGAAATTTTATACAGAACATGTTTTACTGTATTGTAGTGAATCATAAAGCATTAATGAACAAATTAAGAAGAGCGTAGAAGCAACAGCGATGTGATTCTTCTTCTTCTTTGTACTTCCAGAATGTTTATTTTGGATGTAACTGTGTTGTGCCTGTTTACAGCAGAGCTGTGATATTTGCACCTTTTGGCTGACACATCCGACTTCTTCAGACATTTGTTGAGTGGATTAACCTTCCCAGGACAGCAATAAGGTTTAGTAGAAGAAGGCTGCGAAAACATTGTTCTGCCAGAGTAACTAGCAACATTTGCATGGGAAAAGCTAATAACAGTATAAAACAGAGGCAAACAATCTTCTTTGGTCATGATGAGAAAAGGGGTACAGTTAAATTCATACAAGAGACAACATTGCAGTTACAGACAAATATCAAGCGAATGAAAGAAGAAGAAAAAAGATGAAAAACCCTTAAAAAATCAGTAGAAGCGGAGGCAGAAAGAGAGAAGTGATGCTGGATGGGCAGAGACTGTGGCATGGAGGAATATCATCAACAGAGTTGATCCAGAGAACCAAGGACCGAGATCTATGGAGGGAGACAAGAATGACTACACCAGCTGGCAGAGTATATGATGATGATGATGATGATGATGATTTAAAAAAATGACTACTACTTGCCTCTGCTCCTGTGATTCCAATGAGCTTGGCGTCTGCTTTCTTAGGAACAACGTTGATAGTCAGTTTATAAAAGCCTTTAGCTGGTTTTGCCTCCAGGAAGTTGAGCTCAAACAGTGACCTGGTGATAGATGAGAAATGAATACCACACTGCAGATAGACACGTGCAGCCACAAAAATGCTATCATGTGAACCACAAGAGAGGAGAAACATGCAAGACTGGGCAGAGCTGTGAGATTAGTCTTTAAGGTAGCCCCACGGCAGGTACTGTCAAAAGTAGTAGGAGGAGGAGAAACAGCAGAAGAAGACCTACAAGGATGTGGAGGAAAAAGAGGAAGGAAAGGAAAGAGAAGAAGAAGAAGAAGAAAGAGTATGAGGAGGAGAAGATGAAGGATAAGAAAGTAGGAGGAGGAGAAGAAGATGAAGATGAAGAAGAAGGTAGAAGGAGGAGGAAGAAGAAGAAGAAGAAGAAGAAGAAGAAGAAGAAGAAGAAGAAGAAGAAGAAGAAGAAGAAGAAGAAGAAGAAGAAGAAGAAGAAGAAGAAGAAGAAGAAGAAGAAGAGGAAGAAGAAGAAGAAGAAGAAGGATGAGTAGGAAGAGGAAGAGGAGGAAGTTGATGACGACGATGATGGAGGAGGACAGCTAATGGGGTTTAGTTTTATATCAAGGATCACTTTCAATGCACATGGATATCATCACAAGTGCTCAGCTGTGGTGTATAGTGTCAGGCCTTCACATATTCCAGATCATGGCATAATAAGGTGAAGCAGTCAGTTCCCTCTCTAACCACTATCCCTCCTCAGATTATGAACCCAACAAAAGTGCAAATATGATGTGAAATCCATTTTATGAGGCCGGGTCAATCCCAGTTATATTTTCCTCTTTAGTGAGTGTGAAATTGTCTATGACTTGCATTCATGTTGCCCCAGGAAATATGTATATTTTTTATAAATTTTACTTTTTTTTGGCGCTCGCTCGCTTTGAACTCAAGCGTAGTCCATACATGCTACCTTTTCTCCGACTTCAGGGGTTACTTGTAATTTACATCCCAAAGTTAAGGATGAGAGGCCAACATTTTAGTCCAACTAACCAGTCCCTGACCTAGGGGTTAACGTCTTTCTCCATAATCCTATATTTTCTCGTGAGCAACGTAACCTGCACGAGAATCGATAGTGGTTCTCACCACATTGATAACTTACAGGGTATGTGAACCGGCCGCTCAGAAAGCAATGGCAAACTACTGCGCGTAATCTTGCCTAGTACATCAACGGCAGCTGAAAAATGCTGATGTTGACTGCAAGGCATGTAAGGGATATGCAACAAAACAAAAACAAAAAAAACAAAAAAAACGGTGTAGGGGTTGAACCCCTTACCTTGACATCAGCACACCGGATGTTTAAGATCACATTTTCTTATCCATTTGGCCATGTTGACCTACATGTTACTTTAATTTGTTCTTGTGGATATGTGGATAATACTATATTATGTGGATAATAATCAGACTTTCCATGTCATGATGAAAGAACAAGTTTGCACTGTAAAACAAGGTAGGGTTAACAGAAAGAGAAATAAGAGCACGGCACAGAAAATAGATGCTGGATAGTCTTACATCATGGAAAGATGCCAGTACATGAACTGATGATAAACACTAAAGATCCCGAGCTTTAGAGGGATATGACCAATGACATAACCGGCAAATCTCCTGATAAGAACAGTGACATTTGTGAACACATTCTCAACATCTGTAAACAACAATCTGCTTTGTAAAAGAATAACAAAAGGACCTACTTGTCAGAAGCAACAGGGGTGAACTGCTTTTTGCTGAGAACAACAGCATCATCTCCTAGATGCCTGGCACTCTCTGCCGTGACCGTCATCTCTCCGAGGCTTCCTCCCAAGAGATCTGTCACATGTACCTGAGGTGGTGGGGACAGAGAAACAGGCAGACCATTACATATCCTGTACGATTTCTAATCCCACATGTCTATACATTCTATAAGACTTCTAATCATACATATATATACATTCTGTAAGACGTCTAATCACACATGTCTATACATTCTGTAAGACTTCTAATACACACATGTCTATTCTATAAGATTTCTAATCATACATGTCTGTATATTCTGTAAGATTTCTAAATCTCATATGTCTATATAATCTGTAAGACTTCTAATCACCAATGTTTATATATTCTGTAAGACGTCTAATCACAAATGTCTATATATTCTGTAAAACGTCTAATCATAAATGTCTATATATTCTGTAAGACTTCTAATCACAAATGTCTATATATTCTGTAAGACGTCTAATCATACATGTCTATATATTCTGTAAGACTTCTATTACACACATGTAAGACTTCTAATCACACATCTATATATTCTGCAAGAATTATTATCACACGTCTATATATTCTGTAAGACATCTAAATACATACATCTATATAATCTGTAGGAGAAATAAATTCAAAGGTACTGACTGGTACTCATAGTAAGAAAAGGAAATGCGTAGAGATCAGAGAGCATGCATAACAATATAAAAACTGTGCTTTATACAATTTGTAATGAATTTTACGCACAGAGATTTGAGCCAGCTGCCACCAAATGACAACAGTGCCTCTCTAAAGATCAAATGTACTTTGACATAAGGCCAACTAGACGCTCTAATAAAGGGGTCATCATTAGCCAGGTCTATCATCCACCTGAATCAACATCTATGAAATATCGACAGAATTCACAGCCAGTCATCTGTATAACTTTAAATGTTAATATGCCAGATCCAACAATGAATAAATATTTGTCAAAGTTGCATATTCTTTACGTGACATCCTTGTCAACTCAAGCATTTCTTTTTACTGTTTGTAATTTTTGGCAACTTCGGTCAAGTTTATGTTCAGTAGTTTGCCTTTGTTTTCTGAACGACCAGCACTCATACCGTATGAAAACCAACACAAGGCTGTCTGCAGCCAAATCACCCTAAGCTGTGTCTCAAACGTGGCATGCAGGATTACGAGCTGCGTCAGTAACCCCTTTACCACAAAGCTGGCAATAAATAAGCTGGTATTAAAAATGACTTCAAAGACTTCTTCAAAATCTGCTGCCTTGTAGGTAAACCATGGACAGACAGCAGCTAAGGAAAGCAAACCCATGGATGTACCGTGCCACAGGCTTGACGAAACATTGCAATGCAACCTGCTTAATGATGACTTCATATGACTGTAGAGCAGAAACAGTGCAGAACTAGCAGACCTAAGATCAGCACCCATTGGACGCATCAGAAATCCAAAAAGCTCCCCTCAAACTGCAACATACCTACAAGTGAAGAGGCTGTAGACTGGGAAAGGAAGATGAAAGTCTATCTCAGCCTGATACAGACGTAAGTTTTGATGCCAAGAGATTTATAAAAAGCACGTACACAACCAACTTGGGATCAAAACCACCAGAAAGATGATGCATATTACCATGTCCACCACAGAGAACTTGTAGCAATATTCAGACTCGACACACGACACAACAGGTCGATATACCACATGTTTAACCCTTTACAAGGCATAGCGTCTGATTCCGGCCGATGCGAGAAAACGATCGTAACGTCCGATTCCGGCCGATACTATTATGCATTGTAAAATCGCGATCTCTCGGCTTTCCGACACTTCCGACGGCTACTTTCGCTTTCGCCTACAGCTTGACAACGTGGCCGCCATTTGTAAACGCGATAGTATCAATTTAAACGGACTTTTAAGGACAATTTTTGATAGTTTTCGGGATTTTTACGCTGTTTTTCAAAATGGATTTCGGCGATTCTTCAAGTGATAGCCGAGATTTCGCTAGGTTCATTTTAAATGACATTAAAGGGCACGAAGTTGACTATTAATCGGAGCTAGATATCAGTGCAAAGCGTTACTTTGCATTAGCAGTCGTGAGTCAGACTTTAAAGAAAGTGATTATGATTCTGAAAATGTGTTGTATATTGCCGTATAGGTGACGGAAAATCACAAACAACATGCCGTATTTCGTAAATATTTGTGTTCATGTATGGATTACCGGCAACAATCACGTGAGTAACATATTCTGCACGCTTTTTCCCTTCATTGTGTTGTTTATTTAACTAAAATCGGTTGACTAACACCTTATTTGTGATGTTTTTACTAACGCGACCCGAACTTTTTCCAAACCTGAAAAAATCTTCAGGGCTACAAAATGGACAAGCGTCTGCCCTGTAAAGGGTTAACAAACTAAGGATAGGAGATACTGATGATCAAAACTGACAAAATCAGAGTTAAACATTTGCTGCGAGTACCCAACATATGCAGAACAGAGAAAACTATTATGGCCTACACCCACTCCATTTTAAGACAAACTCTATGAAGGTATTAAGCTCAAGTTGACTGCTGCTTTCTTTGAATACATTCATGTTGACAACTGAAGTTGTACAAAGAAGAAGAAATGAGATATGTTGATATTTAACTAATGTAACAGTATTGCACCACACATTCTGACATATCTACAGTAATTTACAGTTACAACTGCAACAAAAGAAGCTAAGCACAATTGGTCGCTATTGAAAACAGTCTTACCTTAACTGAAGGTTCGGCCTGAGTCACAGCAACTGGACTGGCAAGAGATACAGCGACTGGCACGTGGAACTGAAAGATAAATCAGAGTATAGGTCCATGACTGACAGCTGGTGCTGATCCAGTTTTAGTGATCATCATCATCATCACATGCCATGCAGACAGGCATGGTTCGCTATCTCACACGATCACAACAGTTGGATCAGGTCTGTGTTTGTGTTCCAACTATGTTATGTGACCAAGCCACCCAAGTTTTATGTCTTTGTCTTTCCTTTGTTCTTTTTCCATTAAGTTCGCCAGTTGTCTCAAAGTTTTCAAGTTCATTTTTCCTTAAAACAATCCACACACAAAAAACACGACTGCTTAAATTCACAATTTATGGTTTTCATTTGTTCCTGAAGCACTACCTCATTCATGGTTTTTCACATCCATGGTGTTCAGTGCATTTTCCTCAGAAACCACATTTCCACTGCCATTAAATGTTTCTCTGTCTGTCAGCTTAGTGTCCATATTTCGAAGCATAGAGCAACATAGGTTCTATATAGCACCTCAACATTTGTTTTCTCACTGCAATTGACAGCTTTTCATTTCTATCTTTTCCATTTGCATAGAGATTCTTGTTCTAATCTCTACAAGACAACTCCCATCAGTTGTTGTGACTGTTCCAAGAAGCTGTACCACGCCACATACTTTCATTACTCCCTGTAGTACCTTGGGACAGGAGGTGGTGGGCCCTGACACCCTAGCTAGTAGTCACTGCAAACTTTGCAGGTTAGGTGTTTTTTTGTTCTCCCCCCCCCCCCCCCCCTCCCCAGAAAATAAAAATCCATTACCTTACCAAGGATTTGAACCTGAGTCTCCTCAATGGGCGCCTGGCATTCTATTCACCCGGCCAGGCGCTTCTTATTTAATGTAGTTGATCAGGCATATTTTTTTTTTTTTTTTTTGCGTTTGCTTTTTGCTAGTGGTTTGTGGTTTCACTGACAGACAAGGCTTATCCTGGTATGAAAAGTGAAGCAAACTTACCTTATTGGTGGTCAGGACTTTATTCAGAGACCAAAAGTGATAGTGGTATTACCTTATCGGTGATCAGATATTTAAGTATGGTCAAAGATATGCATGCAGACTTACTTTATTGGTGGTCAGGATTTTAATCACAGACAAAAAGTGATACGCAGACTTCAGCTGGTGAACATGCTTGCGGCTCAGAAAATAGTTGGTGAACTTCAGAACTTTATCCTGCGTGATGGGAAACAAGTAGATCATTATACCAACACTGCAAAAGCTCACTGCACAAGTGCTTTGTTTTGAATAACAATCTGTCCATGTTGTGGACTGGACACTTCCTCTATGGGATCCACGTATATGATTAACCAATCATTAAATAAAAACGGACTGTAAAAATTGACAAAAACTTAAGTCCAAATTAATCATCTCCCAATAGAGCACAGGTATTCAACCAACTCAGGATAAGCACTTTGTAAACTTGTTCTTAGTTAGTTAGTCACGGATCAAACTTCATGGCAAAGGGTCACCCCATAATGCTCCATTCCTGTACCAGTGAATATCACACAAAATGCTCCCCACTGCCCCATGTAAAAAATGGAACAGACAGGAGTCTCGACAATCAAGAGCACACACAGGTATACTATGCATAATGCCGCTACCAGAATGCCAACAAACACAAAAGTCAGCCACAAAAAATACAGTTCATCGTCGATGGAAGCAGCAGTCCCTAGAAAACCAGCAGCCACACATTACTGTATAAGGCAAACTAAGTTAGTTCAGCGGGGACCTTTCCTTTACTTACAATAATGCCCCACCTCAAATATACGTTTCAGAAACAGTATGCGACTGGCTAGAAGAAACACCATAACCATCACACAAAGGTGCTTTATTCCAATAACTAAGTCTTGACATACATCTGGTCTTTCTTACTTCCTCTTAGCATTCCAGAAATTCATCACTTCCATCGCCACAACAGTAAGCGTGGGCCCACTGGTTCACCATCTCACATGATCAGTCTCAGGTTAGTCTATATTCTTGACCTTATTCTCCTATATCATGTTAAGTCATCCAGGTATTTTTCCTTCTGACTTCTTCTTGCTCCTCTGTCATGAAGTTTCCTGGTTATCACTAAGTTTTCAAGTTTCTTCTTCTTCTTCTGCGTTCATGTTTTCAAGTTTAATTCTCCTCATAACATGCTCAGAAAATCTGAACCATCTACATCTAATTTTTCTAATCACTTTATGGCTTACATTAGCTTCTTAAAGAGACTGTCACATTTTGTTTATCTGTCCCTTGAATTCTTTCATTTTTCTCAAAAAGCACATTTCTGATGCTATCTTTCTCAGGATTTTTGTTTTTCATAGCGTGTTAGTGTGGCATCCTGACTGCTGTGGTGTTCCTCCTGGCTCGTTGCCTCCGTCTTCAGCAAATTTCACTTGCTAGGTTAGACTGGTCTTACTCAAATTTTAGATTATGTATGTACACACAGGTCTACACTTGTATGTACGAACATACATATAAGTAAAGCAGTCTGGTTTTACAGCGCCAGAGACTCACCCCTTCTCTGTCTCCTGTTAGGTAAAAGTTATGTCACATGAAGGCCAGGAGTTGGACTTTTGCTGCCAGAAGTGATGAATGCACAAGCCATGGGGGGAATTATGCAAAGTTGGGCTCTCACCCTCAACTCTGCATCCCTGGCTATATAACAGTAATTTAAACCGTTTCTCAGAATGAAGTGCATCATCATATTTAGGTCAGTGTGGGAGAAAGGTATCTCTGTGATGAAGTGGTCTAGACCTCTGCCTGTCTCTGAAGGTCACAAGTTTATTCTTGGACTGTGTTGATCGGACAATGTGTGCAGTTTTTGAGGTTCCCTGAAGGGTCATTTCTAGAGTTAAGGAGTTTGTGCTTGTGTGATGCTCTCGGCAGGCGTCTCTTAGCGAGAGACTGAGCCCGACAGCGTAAAACCTGGTGCATTTAAGATGAACCTCTCTCCTTTAACTTGGTTTTAATACGAGAGAGTAATAACTGCTGCTTCAGTCCAACACTCTTATGTCCACAAAGAACTGTAAGTTGGCCTTCCCTCTTAATGTTCAGTGACATAATTTTCATGTGAATTTTGTATTGAGACTGCGATAAGACGAAGAAGTGAATCAGTTTTTATTTCTATTCTACATCCTATTTTAAAAAATCAACAGTAACACTGATATATGGAAAGTACACACTAGAATTAACATGTGACTTTTTTTTTCATTCGCTTGCATTGGACTCAAGCGTAGTCCATACACGTGCTAGTACTTCTAGTAGTTGCCACTATTGGGCAGTGACTGGACTGATTTTGCATGTGGATTAGCTTTCTCTATTACCAGTGTCCCTCGCCATCAGGCGAACCCACTCTAGCTTCTGAGGAACTTGTAATTTATGTCCCCGAGTCAAGGACGAGAAGTCAACTTTTTAGTCCAACTGGGCGCTCTTATCCATTGGTCCATGCTGACCTGACATATGGCAGTGACTCTTAGAACGTGAACAGACAAACTTGGAAGAGTTTGGAGGCCGCAGAGATGTGCTTTCTGAGACGATTGCTGAGATTGCCTTGAACTGCCAGAGTAACTAACAATCATTGTCTGGAAAAGGCTATTTAAGGCAGAACATAATACACAACTATAAGAGAAACATGGATGTCAGAGAAGGACAACGAAAATAAATGGCATGTTAACTTTTCCATTTCTTCCCCAACACTACTCCAGGCATTACCTAACTTTAAATAACAGAAGACATAAAAAAGAATAAAGATGCATAATTTATTGCCTGGCATATTTCGCTGCATGTCATCAGATGCACACTGTAAAATTTACAAACGAACTAGGGCAATGAGATAATTGAATGTTGTGAATTCCTTGGGCTGCGAGAGTAACTAATAATGATTGTCTAAAAGAGGCTACTGAAATTAGAACATTACAAACAATTATAAGAAAGAGAAACAGCATTCTTTGGTCGTGTATGAGAAAAGAGGCATCGGAGAATATTGTGACTGCAAAGATCATTCTTTGGTCATATATGAGAAGAGAGGCATTGGAGAATATTGTGATGACTGGAAAGATCATTCTTCGGTCGTGTATGAGAAGAGAGGCATCGGAGAATATTGTGACTGCAAAGATCATTCTTTGGTCACATATGAGAAGAGAGGCATTGGAGAATATCGTGATGACTGGAAAGATCATTCTTCGGTCGTGTATGAGAAGAGAGGCATCGGAGATTATTGTGACGACTGGAAAGATCATTCTTTGGTCATGTATGAGGAGAGGCATCGGAGAATGTTGTGACTGGAAAGATCATTCTTTAGTCATGTATGAGAAGAGAGGCATCGGAGAATATCGTGACTGGAAAAATCATTCTTTAGTCATGTATGAGAAGAGAGGCATCGGAGAATATCACGATGACTGGAAAGATCATTCTTTAGTCATGTATGAGAAGAGAGGCATCAGAGAATATCGTGACGACTGAAAAGATCATTCTTTGGTCATGTATGAGAAGAGAAGCATCTGAGAATATCGTGACGACTGAAAAGATTGGTGGTAGAAAAGCTAGAGGCAGACAAAGAAATGATGCTGGATGGTCACAGACAACGGCATTTAGGAATGTCAGCAGAACTTATCCAAAACACCAAGAAGCCAAATCTATGGACAGACATGAACGCCCATGCCACTCTGCAAGGCACATGATGAGAATCGACATTACTGCACTCGGCATACACCTGTATTCTGTCTCTCCCAGCTAATGTCAAAGTGTAGGCATGCTAACTGTCATTACATAATAATAATCATTATTAAATGTGCTTTAAAAAATGAAAAATGTGAAAAGTGGTTTGATCATTCCAACTACTCTACCTGGGCAACAGCTGGAGCTTTCTTTGTCTTTTCTGCGAGTCTGTATGCACCATCAACAACCAAGGACGTCACAAAGAGCCCACCTTCAAACTGGCACAAAAAAACAAGAAAATTAAAAAATGGTGGTGCATGTTCCATTTATAACGAGAAGAACAAGAAAGAAAATTATAATGGAAATTGGTGATGAACAGTGGGGATTTGTGGAAAATGTAAAAACAATGCAATATACAGATTAAGAACAAATAGAGAGATCAATAGACACAAAGAAAGAATATTTGTGCATTACAGATTATACAAAGGCATTTGGTAAAGTAAACTATGATGAACTGATTAAAATGTTGGAAGATGACATTTATGGGAAAGATCTCACAACAATAAAGAATATTTACTGGAAACACATTGGAGAAATTAAAATGGGAATTAAAGAGGGCAATTATGAACAAAGATTTAGAGGAGAAAAGAGCAAGCAAAAGCTGCTTTTCAGGAAATGAAGTATCTTATTCAATAAGTCACTTCCACTGAATATAAGAGTGCTGAAGTACTATATAGAACCAGTTTTGCTGTTTGGCAGTTAATCTTTGAATGTAAATGAAAAAAATTAGGAAGAATTTGGTAGCCACAGAGATATGGCTCCTGAATTGATTGTTGCGAATTCCTTGAACTGCCAGAGTAGCTAACAACAATTGCCTGAAAGAGGCTAATGAAACTAGATCATTATACAAGAAGAGAGATAAACAGCTTTCTTTGGTCATGTGATGAGAAGAGAGGCATTGACACCTTTAAATATATCATCCCCCTATAAAATATTAACCTATGTACCTGTACATATTAAACATTTCATGTACCTACAAATATTTATCACCCCATGTGTCTATAAACAGTAATCATCCCACATACCTACAAATATTTATCACACGGTGTACCTATAAATATGTATCACCTCATGTACCTACAAATATTTATCACCCCATGTATCTATAAATAGTAACCATCCCATATACCTACAAATAGTAATCACCCCATATACCTACAAACATTTATCATCCCATGTGTCTACAAATATTTATCACCCCATGTATCTATAAATAGTAACCATCCCATATACCTACAAATAGTAATCACCCCATATACCTACAAACATTTATCATCCCATGTGTCTACAAATATTTATCACCCCATATACCTACAAATATTTATCACCCCATATACCTACAAATATTTATCATGCATATTCTTTACAGAACATAGCAGTCAACCCCAGCATTTTTTGGCTGTTCGTGATTCCTGGGCAAGTTTACGTTCAGTAGTTTGCCATTGCATTCTGACCGACTGGCACCCATACCATGTCATAAAAAAACAACGCAGGTGATCTACTGCCAAATCGCCCACCGCTGTGTTTGGAACACAGTATGCGGGATTACAAACTGCGTCCATAACCCTTTTGCCACGGAGCCGGTCATCCCATGTACCTACAAATATTTATCATCCCATACACCTACAAACAGCAATCTTTCAATGTACCTGTAAATATTTATCATCCACTTCATCAGCCTGGGCAATGACATCTTCAATGTTGTCCACAAACTTGCTCACATCCCCACCGAGCTCAATGGCTGCCAAGAATGCATACCCATGACTAAAAGAAGGACAGAGTACATACAAGGACATATTAATTATTTTGGCTTTAAGACATTTGGAATACAATCATGTGTAAGCAATTGTTATGGAAAGCACATCCATTCAGAAGTGAGGGAAAACTATTCTGGTAAATGTTGCATTATGTAACAGAAGGTTATAATGAGTTGTATTACAAAAATAAATATAACAATAGGCTTCACATACACTGATACATTTAAGACAACTGAACCAGTCAGATTACAGCAGACCTCACACATACTGATAAACTTGAGATAACCAAAAAAAAGGGATCTCAAGTACATGTATTATTTAAGACAACTGAACCCATGGACCTCACAAACTAAAAACCAGTAGATCTCATGTACACTGATAAACTAAAACATATCCGACTACATTTGTTTAATTATAACAAATATTTAGCTAAAGCCAGCTCTCAATTGCAAAGCAACAACAACTAAATTCTTATTATTAGTGTAAAATAGAATGAATCTACATATTAATTTCAAAAAGGAATATATGTACTATGAAGTGAGAAACATATTGTAAACACAGACCTTTGAGGGGAATCGTCAGTTTTCAAGGCTGCCAACAAAGACTTGCTCGTCGCACCATCATCCACTGAAATATTGTAAAATATCTATGCTTTATGGTGTAACATCCTTCAAACAATATTTGGGAAAAGGAACATGCTTTTAATAACGAAGTGCTTTATTTAAATACTAATTAACTAAGCATAAGAGAACTGTCAACTGGAAGAAACATTTACTGTTACAAGATGGTTAAACAAAACAGAATAATTAAACTAACAAGACTCTAAGAATGTTCAAATTTCTTTTATACATTAAAACAAGAAGCTATGAAATTCAAATTTGTTTTTTATACATAAAACAAGAAATTATAAACATGAAATAATTGAACTAACAAGACCCTTAGAATATACAAATTAGTTTTTTATACATTAAAACAAGAAATTATAAACATGGAATAATTGAACTGACAAGACCCTTAGAATATAAAAATTTGTTTTTTTATACATTAAAACAAGAAGTTATAAACATGGAATAATTGAACTAACAAGACCCTTAGAATATACAAGTTTGCTTCTTATACATTAAAACAAGGAGAGATAACTATAATAAAAATAATGACAATAAACAAGTACAGTACCAGGAAGTCCCAGATTCTTCAGCGCCAGATAAGCAAACACGACATCCTGCACAGTAGCATCATCTTTAATGGCGTCTGTTAACGTTTTCTTCAACTCTGGAACTTCAATCTAACAAGACAAAACAGTTTCAGGGATGTAACAGTTTCATGAGAAACTTACAGACAACAATTTCAACAGCCCACTTAGTTTAGCACTGACAGGAACACACAAATAACATGTCATCAATAAGGGGAAATTATTATATAATAAAGTTAGCTATACTATATCAGTAGCAGGAGGTAATTATACTATATCAGAGGCAAAAGGTAATTATACTAAAACAAAGGCAAGAGATGATTATATTATAGTTGTATTTACAAAAATAAGCAAGAAGTTAATTGTGTATGTATATATATATATATATATATATATATATATATATATATATATATATATATATACACACACACACACTTGTCCTCTACATGACAACAAATATTACAAACTTACTGTTAAGAAAGAAATTACCTTGCAATTGCCTAAAGCATTAGCAGCCGCGGCAGCATGATAAATAGATGCCACACTGCTGCCATCGATGACCTTTGAGATTAGCTTGCAAGCATCCTGCAACAAGAACACACAGACAAATGAGGTTCGAACCAACCAACCCAGCATGCCCAAAAAAACACCACACGTTACTAACACCTGACCCGAGCTTCCAGGCCCAGCCAGCCTAAAATGGCCACCAGAAAATGTCTTGGGATGTGGCGACGACCAGCGAGATCCGAATCACATGACCCACTGAGAGCTGATTGGTCTATAAATATATAGGTCAAACACCGTATTCCTGATGTGCTTTCAGTGATTTTTTTTCTTCTTGCACTCGTTAGCTTTGAACTCAAGCATGGTCCATACACACTACTTCCAGTTATGCTGGACTGAATTTTGCGTGTGGATTAGCTTTCCCTATGAACCCTTTACCAGGCAGAACGTCCATTTCCGTCCGGTCGCTTAAACGGGCAGAGCGGCTGAAACCATCCGATACTAGTATGCATTGTAAAAACGCGATATCTCGGCTTTACGATACTTCCGACGGGTACTTTCGCTTTTGCCGATAGCTTGACAACGTGGCCGCCATTTGTAAGCGCCTACTATGAATTTGAACGGACTTTTACGGACTTTTTATTTATAGTTTTCGGGGTTTTTACGTTTAGTTTTTCAAAACGCATTTCGGCGATTCTTCAAGTGATAGCCGAGATTTCGCTAGGTTCAATTTAAGTGACATTAAAGGGCACGAAGTTGACTATTAATCGGGGCTAGATATCAGTGAAAAGCGTTACTTTGCATTAGCAGTCGTGAGTCGGACTTATTATATAGTGATTATGATTCTGAAAATGTGTTTGTAAATTGCTGTATAGATGACGGAAAATCACAAACAATATGCTGTATTTCGTAAATATTTGCGTTCATATATGGATTACTGACAACAATCACTCATGCATGCTTTTCCCTTCAATGTGTTGTTTATTTAACTAAAATCGATTGACTAACACCTTATTTGTGATGTTTTTACTAACGCAACCCGAAATTTTACCGAACCTGAAAAAATCTTGCCCGTTCAGGGCTAAAAAACGGACAAGCGTCTGCCCTGTAAAGGGTTACAGTGTCCCTCGCCATCAGGTGAACCCAATCCGACTTCAGAGGTACTTGTAATTTACGTCCCCAAGCCAAGGACGATAGGTCAACATTTTAGTCCAACTGTCCAGTGTAGGGGTTGAACCCCTTACCTCGGCATCAGCACATCGGATGTTTAAGAACACATGTTCTTATCCATTCGGCCATGCTGACCTGCTGCTTTCGGTGTGTTAAAGCGACCATTAATTTTGTTTTTTTTTTAACTTTACTGTTGGTGGCACTCAGATGTGATGGTGCTGTGAACCTGTCTGTCTGCATATTACATTGCTGCTTTGTAGTAATCAGATGTGACTGTGCTGTGACCCTATTAAAACATTGCATTACTGCTTTAAAGCATTCAGGCATGATGGTGTTGTGAATCTATTTAAACATATTACATTACTGCTTTATAGTAATCTGATGTGACGGTACTGTGAACCTATTAAAACATATTACATTACTGCTTTATAGTAATCTGATGTGACGGTACCGTGAACCTATTACAACACCATATATTACTGCCCATGCAACATGATCCCTCTCTCAGCCTGCCTAGTTGACTCCAAAGGAAAGGTAACACCAATACGTCTGGAACAAGATAAGCTGCAGAAGCTGCTGGATCAGCAAAGCAATGCTCTACTGTCTGCCTACGTGAGTTCAATCCTAGACCACTTGCTAACCAAGGTTTAGGGTCTGGTCTGCCCTGCCATGGCATTTAGTCTTTTGGTTGCATTTTCTCACACCAGGATACGGCTTGCACCCTCCCAATTGCACTCAACCGCACAAGCCGTTGGCATAATGTGGGGTGCTAGGTTTTGTGAGCGCCGCCCAGCATTCGGCGTTAACAGAAAGCTGGTAGCACTGTCTACTGTTATAGGTTAGATCAGTCTTCTGACTAGGACCGGACATTCAGACACATGTTAGAGAAACAAGTATTCCTACCTGCGCATTAGGAACTGGAGCTCCAAGCAATTTCAGGCCTAAAATGGAATAGTATGCGGACTGCGTGTCAGTGTACGGTGATGCTGCTTCAAACACAGACCTGAGACGGGCCTGGTCCTGGGACGTGACAAACGTGGATGGGGACACCGCCTGCCCAACTACAGCAATGGCTAGCAACGCAGCTACAGACAAAACTGAAACAGTAAACATTGCATTTAGTGGCATAGATAATGTACAGTAGTCTGTTACTACTTTTAAATCCAATATTATTTATGAGCAGCATAGGTGGAAATATACAAAATATTTGTTAGATCACTCTCAGTGGAGATCAAACTATTCAGTTCATAAGTACTTGCATCCCCTCCTCAGTATCTCCTCTAGTATGAACCGGTTGACGACATCAGTTCTGCGTTGGTTCTACTATTTTCCTTTGGCCCTCTGCATTGTGCTCTTGTCTGACTTCACAAGTTTTGAATTGATCCTCTTCTAGTCTGGTCAAGGTTGCAGATTCTGTCACTTGTTTCATGTAATTGCCATGTCTCTCACAGGACATTCAGTATATCAGCCTGGTTCATTGCTTGTCCACTTTCCACAGTAGGCTTTCCACAGCCTTCAAGTCTACCACTTGTTTGTATTTTTTTCCTTGGCTTGCTTTGAACTCAAGCGCAGTTCATACATGTGCCACAACTTCTAATGCACAGGGCTTATTTTCGTGTGTGGATTAGCTTTCCCTGTTACCAGTGTCCCTTGCCATCAGGTGAAGCCATAACAACTTCAGATGTATTTGTAATTTACATCCCCGTGTCAAGGGCTAGAAGTCAACATTTTAGTCCAACAGACCGGTGTTGGGACTGAACCCGCTACCGCGGCATCAGCACACCAAATGTTTACTACGAATGACCACTCTTATCCATTCGGCCATGCTGAATATCAACTTGTTCATTTGCTATTACACCCTCGTGGCCTGGCACAAAAACATGAATCTCATTTTTGTCAGCCTTGACCTTGTCAGAGACTCCACCTGTCTTCAAGCTCAGTCCATCTTGATCTTCCTGAGCAAACTCAGTAAGAAAACATGCCTGGGTGAAAGCCTGTGTCCAGTCAGACTACTTCTTTAGTTACTGCTATGGTCTCCATAATCAATCTACTTGTCATGACAAAAGCAATGTCATGGTCTCAAATATTAAAAATAAACATTGGTTATATAAGTTTCTAGTATCATTAACCCTACCAGACCGCTGAACCGATTTTTCGGTAATTTCCTAAGCTGCCGCTATACCGCTGTACCCAATTTTCGGTATTTTGCCTAGTACGTGAAAAAAATGTGTCACAAACTAAAAATAACCAACCAGTCGTGGTCAAACCTCATGGTTAGCCATTGCAAATGTCTGCCCCCATAGGTTTGAATTGATTCTGTGTAGTTTAACGCGAAAAAATTCTGAAAATTCCCAATGAAACGTAGGCTGATGAACCAAGCACTTCAAAAAGAAAGCGAAGTAGGTCTAGGCTTTACACAGTCCAACAGGTGATCGATACTTTGGTTTATTCAGACTGGATTGGCACACAAAGGTGGGATATTGGATTACTGACGCTAGATGAAAGGTAGACCTATTTTCTACAAAGTCTCCAAGTTACATCTTTTTCTAACAACTTGTTTGATTGTAACTAACATATTTCTATATCATGTTGGTTTTTTCCCTCTTTAATGCTCAGGAGCCCAGGTACTAGGGACAGTTAGGTTCAGGGCCTCAGGTCTGGTAGGGTTAAAACACTCTTAGCTTACACTATGAGACATGACCCAGGTGTACTCTTTCTTCCAGACAACCATATAGCATGTGAATCTTTGTTGGATGAAAATCCGAATTTGGGAGGAGGAGGAGGAGGAGGAGGAGGAGGAGGAGGAGGAGGAGGAGGAGGAGGAGGAGGAGGAGGAGGAGGAGGAGGAAAATGGGCATTCTGTGTCAGAGACTCTGTACAGGTGGCTGAGTCATCCATCATGGTAACCGCATGACACAGGTTAGATTAAAGCAAACAAGACAAAGAAAGAGAATCATCAAAATGCTTCATGGTATAACATGAGGAGCAGATGAGAATATTCTCATCAAACTACATACTGGACAAGGGAAATCAGCCCTTGAATATTGTTCTGATAGCCTAGACAACAGCAGGCAAGTTTGACAAAAACAAGCAACATAAATTTGCAGTTACTGGAAGCATGAAGACAATGCCCAGTAATGAACTAGAAAACATCACATATCTTCAACCAATGGAGGACAGAAGAAATAGCAAGGCCCCAGCACCAAGCAAAAAAATTTCTAAAGTTGACAGGCATTCCCATTTATCAGATGTTTAATAGTCCTGGAAATGAAGCAGATTTGTAGAATCAGCAACAGGAAAGAATAGGACATATTCTATTGTTAATAAAACAAATCTTGTAAACAGACCACCCATCATAGGAACAGCAGCACTTTTCTAAGATGGTGAAAAACTTTATGAACACTAGTCAAGCAATATAAATGTATGGGTGGATCAGCAGCAAATGCTACAGAAAATAGGTATTCTGAATCTAACACATCATCATCATGTACCCTGTCAACTGGTCTAGCGTTCATGTCTCTCTGCAGATTTTGGTCCTAGGTGTTGTGGATCAACTCTGTTGATATTCCTCCACGCCAGGGGTGGGAAAACTACGGCCCGCGGGCCGCATGCGGCCCGCCAAGTGATTTTATGCGGTCCGCGAGGGCATTTAGAAATAAAATATTTTAATTCGTTTTTAAGTTATGTTGTTGAATTTTACAGAATTTTATGTACCGTAATGATGAGTGTCAATAACAAACGTAAGATTGAAGATGAATGCCGTGTTTTTAATGATGAATGGACAACTAAGTACTGTTTTATAAAAGTTGGTAACAAATATGTTTGCTTGTTGTGTCGTGAGTCAGTGGCTGTCTTCAAGGAGTACAATTTAAAAAGACATTATTAAACAAAACATTCCGATTTCGGATACAATCCGAAGAGAAGGAAAGGAAATGCCTTGAGTTAGTGAAAAATTTGGAGAAACAGCAAACTGTTTTCACTAAACAGTCTTCAATTCAATATGCTGCAATAGAAGATAGTCTTGTGCTGTCACACAGAATTTTAAAACAGAACAAGCCATTTTCTGATGGCGAGTTCATCAAGGAATGTTTGCTAGATGCAGCAAACATTATGTGTCCAGAACAAAAAACAGATTTGACAACATTACTTTATCAAGGAGAACTGTGGTCAGACGTGTTGACAAGATGAGCGACAATTTGATGCATAAACTTCAAGATGCAAGTAAAGAATTTTTGTGGTACTCTCTTGCATTGGATGAGAGTACCGATGTAATTGCTACTGCCCAAGATACTGAGTGTTGAGTCACTAAAAGACGTAACCACAGGCCATGATATATTCAATGCTGTTACTAACTGTATTGAAAGAACTGGGTTGGTTTGGAACAAGATGGCAAGTGTTACAACTGACGGAGCTCGTGCTCGAGCTGGAAAAAATTTATGTCTGGTAAAGTTGATAAGTGATAAGATTAAAGCAGAATATCCAGACCAACATTATTACCACTTCACTATGTGATTCATCAAGAAAGTCTGTGTAAAACTGTTTTGAATATCAAGCATGTTATTGACCCAGTTGTCAGTGTCATCAACCTCATCAGATCAAGAGGACTTAATCACAGACAGTTCAAGTCATTACTTGACGATTTGGAAACTGAACATTCCGATGTCCTATACCACACCAGTGATCGATGGCTGAGTCTCGGCAAGGTGTTGAGGCGAGTGTGGGAACTCAGAGAAGAAATAGTGATGCTGCTAGAGATGAAGGGCATTGCATGTGACTTTAATACTAATATTGTCAATAAAAAGTGGCAGTTAGACTTTATGTTTGCCATTGAAATTATGGAAAAGTTAAATGAACTGAATGTCAAACTTCAGGGCAATGGTGTGTTTGCACATGAATTGTATGTATATGTAAAATCATTTCAGGCAAAACTCTCACTGTTCTCCAGACAAGCAAGTGAAAATAGATTTTGTCACTTCCCTTTGCTGAAACAAGAAACCATTTCTGTTGAAATGACTGAAAAATACAAAACCCAATAAGATGCATTGATTGAAGAATTTGGACGGCGATTCCAAGATTTCAAGAAATTAGAGCCATAGTTCAATATTCTCAGTTCACCTTTTAATGCAGAAGCTGATACAGCCACAGAGGACATACAGTTGGAGCTGCTTGACTTACAAGCAGATCATGACCTGAAAGAGAACTTCAAGTCAGATGGTTTGTTGGATTTCTATGGATCTTTATCACAAGAATCATTTCACAACTTTAAAAACTTTGCAGCTAAAATTTTATCATTATTTGGATCAGCATACATTTGCGAACAAGCATTCTCTTGCTTGAAGATCAACAAATCTAAGAATAAGTCTTTATTGTCGGACTGCAATTTGTATGCTGTCATGCGAATTTCAACAATTAAACTTGCTCCAGATTTCAAGAATATAGCCGAAAATTGCAAGCAGTTACATACATCTCATTAGAAATCAACAACTGTAGTGACAATGTAGTCGCTGTGTGTCTAAATTAAAGCCATTGATAGATAATAAAGAATATTTGTTATAATAACAAGTTGTAAAATCATGTTAACAAATTAGTAAAAGTTTTCGTCCATATTGTCAAATATAATGTATAAGTGTATAAGTAAAATAAAATTGCAATAATTACTTATTTTGATAGGTTGCTGTAAACAAAATATATATATATATATATATATATATATATATATATATATATATATATATATATATATATATATATATATATATGCGGCCCGCCAATAGCTTTACATTTGTCAATGCGGCCCACCGCACGAAAAGTTTGCCCACCCCTGCTCCACGTCACCGTCTCAGCCCATCTAGCATTGTTTTCCCTCAGTCTGTCTTTTCTCCCGCTGATCTTGCCAGTCATCACGATGTTTTCCATTGTCTTGCTTTTCATTATATGAGCCAAGAAAATCTAACAAGCAGTGAACAGAAAACAGCCAGTGGAAACAATTCTCACATAACTTTTGAGACACGGAGGAGGCCTTGACAATTACAGCAGAAATGTTTACAGGAGGAAATTGGGAGAAACAAGTAGCTCTCTTCATATGCAATGTTAGTAGCTTCTCAACCTTGAAGAGCAAAAACACGGCAGAACTAGCAGACTCAAGAGCAGCACTCATGGAATACATCAGAAATGTAAAAGTGGATACCATCTTCTTGCAACACACTTATCAATGACGAGGTTTACAAACTAGCAAAACATGACAGAAATAGAAGACTATCTCAGCTTCATGTACAGACATAACTTGTGATGAGGCCAACAGGTTTGAATCTGCAGAAGTGAGGACCCAAAGATGATGCAGAAGAGAACAAGTGGCAATCCCCCAACTCCAACAAGACATAGACCTGATCAACAAGCTAAGGAAAGGTTTTTCCATGTGACAAGAGCTCCTCCTACCTTTGACCTCAGCTAGCTTTCTCATTCTGTTAATATTCCCTCACAAAATGTTCAAATAAACAATACATCCCAATATTGGTGATGACACCCCCAACGAAGTAATGTTGATTTAGTGTGCCAGCTCTATCCAAATAGCAATAGCTTGATCACATTTTTAAAAAGGTTTGAAAAGTCAGATTACGGGACCTTTTTTTTCAACCACGTAGACAAATTTTTAGTCTGCAACTTAGCGCCGGGAAAATTTTTGGTAGCAACTTAATGCACTTGTCAGTAACAGGTGCTGATTATTAGAAAATCTCAGCCTATATTATATTATTTGATAAAACGATATAACAAGGTAGCCCGCCGACGCTACTGCAGTTCATGCGACCTGACTCTAGTGCAGGATAGGCAGGGCAACAGCAGTCGAGAATTCAGATCTCACTCCAATAGTATAGACTATAGATAGTCGTGTGCGACGCCGGCAAACGCTAATGCAAATGAAGTACGAATACATTAAGAAATTGCATTTTAATAATTGAAGCGTGTACTTAATTATATTAACTACAATATAAAACAACATCGGCACATTTATTATTTAGCAGAAAACAATTAATTTCAAAAATATGTTAGCACGATCACGGAACCCACCTCTCGCCATGTTTATTGACGTTGAACAAAATGGATGTAGTCGAATATAAGTGTATACTTCTTGTTTGTCTTTAGACTCCGATACTAGGGAACTAGTGAATAGGTGGACATTCTAGAAAATATAATTAATAAATAAACAGATAATTGCATCCACTATAAAATAGTTTATAAATTTTGGCAAATAAACACAATAACAGGCTCATAAGTTATTAAGAGTTCCAGCTATGTTTCAAATAAAACAGATTATATATAAAAAGTGTTTTAAATAATATAGAGACTGATATAATCACACCTATTATACCATCGATTAACAGATTAATGCAGCAGATATCTTCTAGCATCTTTAAAATATAAGAATATTGATTTTATTTTTATATAAATTCCTTTATTTCCCATACAAAAAAATGATCAAAATGTGTATCGAAATGTATGGTCCCGCCGATGTGATGGACTCGATTACGAACACACCTCGCCCATGGCTTGGTGACACGTTTGTTCCTGGTCTTCAGCGTGAAAAGTGTAGGAAAGCCTGCTCGAATGTGAACCTGACACGGCTATATAACTGGGTGGGTGTTGGCGGCCTCAGATAGATTAGATCCCTCGGTTAGGGAAGCATTTTTGTTTCTTCCCCGATGTAACTATGGGGATCCACCCAGTCTCGCACACACACACACCACACACACACACACACCACACACACACACACACACACCACACACACACACACATATAATATATATTAGCATTAGCGAACGCAGCTCTGCTGTAAACAGGCACAACGCAATCACATCCGAAAAAAAAAACTCCGGATGAACGAAGAAGAAGAAGAAGAAGACAAAGAAAATTGAAATATTTTGGTCACTTGAAATGTCATGAAAGTTTGGAGAGAACAATAATGAAGGGCTATATTAATCATATGACTATATCATATTATATGCCTGGGAAGAGAGGATGTGGAAGGCCAAAGAGAAGGTGGGTGCAGGATGTGGCGGATGATCTCCATATGGGTGTGGTGGTGTAGTGTAGGCCTATCGGACGCGGACCATCTTGCTTATGATCGAGAGGTTTTTCGGAAGGTTGTTATAGGAGCGAGGTTCTGCAAATGACATGCTACTGAATGAATGAATGAATTTGTATACAGAAGACCAAGGACCGTGATCTGTGGAGACTCCTGTAGAAGGTGGGGGTGGGGGTCGTTGCTGGAGCTACGGGGTTCGTGATTAGTGTGATGCTCTCGGCAAGTATCTTACCGTTCTTGGGAGAGAGACCGAGCCACCTGGGGAAAAACCCGGCGTAATGAGGTCGACGCTCTCGACTTTAGTTGGCAGCGCACATAATGATGAATGATGAAAATGACACGTTTACAATTAGCCAATTACGGTTCTGCGGCTGTATAAAGTGATGATATATGTTCAAAATGGCGGCGTTTGTTTACAACGGTTACATAAAGTAAAAGTGGAGTTAGAATACGGGATATACGTACGTAAAACTTCTAACAGGCGTTGAAATGGTTATGATTGGAATTCGTATTCCATCTTCCGAAGATAAGAATCTGTTTACCGGTGACAAGATGCCTTCTAGAAGTAGAATTATCTGCAGAAAAATCCTCCTAACACTGGAGGTTTTATTCCGGCTCGCATTGATCATCATATCGCGGTTTTGGAAAATGTGTACGACTGGCCTTCTAATATTTACTTTACTGTTTTGGACTCAAGGGGGGCATTATGCCTTTTGTTTCTTTGTGTTAGGTATTCTGGGCTTGTTGTACCACGCTCAAGATTTGCTGCTCTATCACCCGGAGTCCCCAGCCGACTCCAGACTGATCGTTTTAACGCCCGATGCTTTCCAGATGCCATTTGAGAATCACTTTTATCGAACTAAAGACGGTACTCGTATTAATTTAGTTTTGATCAAGCAGATGCACAGAGCAGCTATAACTGTCGTGTTTTTTCATGGAAATGCTGGAAACGTTGGGCATAGGTTAGTTTATGTATTTGTTCATTCCTATCATCTGTTAATACTAGAGACAAGAGTGAGTAGAGTGAGTAGTTAATTAGTGGACAGATCATCCTCATTGCACATCGAACCATTCAGTCCATAAGTGATTGGATCCCCTCCTCAGCAAATCCCTCAGCGGCTCACGACACCAGTTCTGTGTTTGTTTATTAATCTTCTTTGGCTTCCTGCGTAGTGTTCTTGTTTGGCACACCTCTTTTAATTTGCTGTTCTCATATCCTGGCCATGGTTGTAGATTCCCAGTCATCACTTGGTTCTTGCGAACGACTTACTTCTCCTGGTCCATGGCTCATCCGCCTTCCACAGTAGCCTTACCTGCGAGACGAGTACTCAATTCAAGTACTGAACTGAACTGTTTTGTAAAACCTGACAAGGACGTGTAATAATGTGTCCTGTTTTGTTTTATTGTATTTCTTCTATAATCCGTGCCTTTTTTGTGACGTTGGTGATCATATCTGTACACAGCCTTCTGTCTCTTGTGCTGCAAATAATTTTTGATACTCTCCGTTCTTCCATTTCAAACTGTCCAGAGTCTTCTCTCCTGGCCTTCCCCTGCCTCTCTTCTGGGGTCACTAAGGGAAACAAAGAGAGTAGTAACACTGTAACCTACCATGAATGTTGTAGGAGGTGGAAAGGAGAGTTGGGGTGAGACTGGCTAATTCATGGGGTGAGACTGGCTAATTCATGGGCTGAGACTGGCTAATTCATGGGCTGAGACTGGCTAATTCATGGGCTGAGACTGGCTAATTCATGGAGTAAGACTGGCTAACTCATCACATAGACTACTTTAGCTGCAAACTCCAACCTATTATATTATGAATAACAATGTTTTCCTGTAGTGAATTTGAATAACAAAGACAAATGGAAACATTTGTCTTCCTGGTCTGTGATATTCTAAGAATGTTTCTGTAACATTTACATTCAAAAGTTTAGATTTCTCCTTTAGTGATTATGAAAAGGTTTGTTTCACATCCATATGTGGCCACAGGAACAATTTGTGATCCCGTATGCTGTGTTTGAAATACAGCTGGTGGTGATTTGGAAGCAGACTGCCTTGTGCTGGTTGTCATATAATGGTATAAGTGCCGGTCATTCAGAAAGCAATGGCAATCTACTGAACTACTTGCCAAGAAATGGCAAACAGCCAGAAAATTCTGGGTTTTCTGCAACGTCCTGTAAAGGATATGCAACTGACAGGAAGGATGCATGTTCTCAAAATGTGCACTTTTATTTGTTTGCAAGTGATTTGTCATAAGGCTCTTTATATCTTGATTCAGGGCATATTTTTACAAAAGTAAGCTAAATGAAGGCATTATACTTCGCCTGATCCCTGGTTGGTGGATCTGAAAGCTAGACATCTCGGATGAGGGCTAAATAAATCAGAAGCTCACTGTATGTGTTGTGCTCAGAATTCATTGGTAGTTGGAATGTCATCTTTCCTTGTACACCTTGAGATGGTAACATTAATATATCCAAAGAATGCAGCAGTCAGCTTGAGCTTGTGGACACCTCCATGGAGTTTGTCAATAAATGCAGCAGGTGTAGGGCAAAATAGTTTAGTTAGAATGTGTGAATGGAAAGTGGGGCAGTGGGTTGAGAAGTTAAGAGTCGACCTGTGGCTCAGACGTGACCAGTTCGCTCACAGTGAAATAATTGGTTAGAGTCTGATGCGGCAGAATGTCAGTGTTTGAGATAGTTTCCTGAGTCTGATGTGACAGAGTGTCAGTATTTGAGACAGTTTCCTGAATCTGATGTGACAGAGTGTCAGTATTTAAGACAGTTTCCTGAACTCTCTGACAGGATGCTAGAGTTCATGGCTGGTAACTTGCCCCAAAATATTTGTTACGTTTTGTTCTAGTTGTAATTTAATTAGCCTCATTGCAATCACAAACACCATCATTATCTTGTGCCCTAATGGCGTAGATGTTTATGCATTTTCACAGATGTCGGTCTTAGGTATTCTGAATACATTCTGGTGATATTATTGCTCCATACCATCATCACCTTTGGCCATTCTTATCATTTCTTTGGTCTGCCTTTTCTACTGCTGATCTTTCCAGTGGTCACAATATTTTTCAGTGATTCTTGTCTCATTGCATGATCAAAGCTCATTGTTTGTCTCTTTCTTAAATATAATTTGGTTTAAAAATAATTTTGAAATAACCAACCCTTGGTTGGTTGTAAGACTGAGTTTTTAAACTCTTAATTTTGGTGTGTTGACATAGTATTGCATGTGCTCTGAAAAGGACTTGCGTCTCTCAAACTGAGGTTGGTTTGGAGGCTATTCTCCTTATCTGTGTTGAAGAGCTCACCTTCCACTCTTCAAGATCAGAAACCAGAAAGGTTGTGCAAGACCAGTGCTGAAGCTTAACATTTGCAGAGCAGCATGATGATTCATAGATCGTTAGCTAGACTCGGGACAAGTTGAGTTGAGTGAAGAATCGACATCACAGTACTCAGGACATTCCCATACATTCTCCATCCTCATCTTCAACAGCCAGCAAAGAGTCCCAATACTAGTGGTACTAGTAGCAGTCTGATTATGTGTCCATCTGGCCTTTCCTCTGAGTCTTGAATGTCGGTCAGATCCTCTCTGGTCACTCCCTGCAGCACCACTCTCTCCAAGCCATGATGACCTCTCCGTTCTTCTGCACTATACGCACGGTTCCAAAGGGCCCCGACCTCATCTGCCTTATCATACACCAGTACCCCACCCAGCTGTACAGACCCAGCCAATCTGTCCACCTGCTCGTTTCCCGCCATACCAGCATGTCCTGGGGGAAAAATCCAACAGATGCTCTCTATTTTTAATTGTTGAATGGAAGCCTGCCATTCTGCCCAAAGCATGCCTGTCTTCACGTTTCTCATCAAGCTTTGTGACTGGGGACAAAGTTGTGGACAGGCTGCATTATGTAGAGGTGCTCTAGTGTAGTAGTGTAGACAGAGATAGCTAGGGACACCGGTAATAGGGAAAGCTAATCCACATGCAAAGATCAATCCAGTGCACTAGAAGTTATAGCATATGTACAGACTACGCTTGAGTTCATAGTGAGCGAACGCCAACAAATTATTGCCTAGAAAATAAACCCAGGATTGATTGTAAAGTCCTGCAAAGAAATGCAACATTTAAAGAAATATAAGAGTGTGTTTGATGACCATTATTTCAGATTACAGAATGCCCTTGGCCTGTTCTCAGTTCTGAATGCAAATATCCTAATGGTGGAGTACAGAGGCTATGGGAAGAGTGAGGGCAGCGTTAGCGAGTCTGGTAACATTTTGTAGCCCCTTGTTTTTCTGTTTTTTATTTTTTATTTCATGTTCAGTTTCTTTTTTGTTGTTGTTTTTTTTTTTAACCTCCAGGAAGAGGCATCTGATTACTAAAAAAGTTTAAAAAGATAACAATTAGACGGAAGAGGACTGGGGAATGCTAAACCGCTTATCAAATAATGAGAAGTTGGCCAAAAGACAAATATTACAGCTCTGCTGTAAACAGGCACAATACAATTACATTGAACGCAAAAAGTATCAGATAAATGCAGAAGAAGAAGAAATGGAAAGCAAACAACACAGAAATAGAATCAGCAACAGCAAGAAGAATTTTCATTCTAAGAACCCAAGAAACCTACCTAAATGACAGATTTCTTTTCTGTCAAGACAGGGAAGCAAGACCCAAAGAAGGACTACTTGACTCTGGTCAAGATTTCAATCAGTGATGAGTAAACCCAGTCAAGGCAGGTTTGAGTGTGCCATGGGTCTGTGATGTGATAGTCCGTCACATTTTGTAGACCTGAATGCACAAAGGAATAGGCGGCCAATCTTCCCCTTACAAGCCCCTTTCATCAAACCCACGCCAGGCCATGCGCATGCCATTATCGGAGCAGTTCCTGATCAGCTTCGCTAAATCGCCCGCTGCATGTGTGAATGTTTTGTGGGTTTTTTTTTTTGCATATCCTATTTACAGGACATGGCTGTCAACACCAGTATTTTATTGCTTTTGTTGTTGTCTTGGCAAGTTTATGTTCAGTAGTTTGCCACTGCTTTCTGAACGACCGACTCCCATACCAACACGTTAAAGTCCAGCACAACACTGTCTGCTGCCAAATTGGTCGCAGCTGTGTTTCGAAAGCAGGTAAGCGGGCTTACGAATCGTGTCCTTAAGCCCTTAGCCGCGGAGACCAGCCATGTTTGAATACTTAACATTAAAAATTGTCCTGCACAGTGGGCACATGAGTCTTACAAAATGTTACGAGGTCAGATTGGCTGAATAGATAAGAGCACTTGCTCGTAAACTTCCGGGGTGCTGATGACCCCTACACCTGTCAGCTAGACTAAAATGTTGACTTCTCATTTTTGACTTAGGGATGTAAATTACAAGTACCTCAGAAGTCGGAGTGGGTTCGCCTGATGGCAAGGGACACTGGTAATAGGGAAAGGTAATCCGCACACAAAAATCAGTCCAGTGCACCAGAAATAGTAGCACATGTACGCTGGAGTTCAAAGTAAGCACACAGAAAAAGAAAATCTAATGGCAGTGGACAAGTGGTTTCTGAGAAAGATGCCAGGAATACCATAAATGGACAGAGAAATGAATGAGACAGTTCGTGAAGAAAAGATCAAAACTAAATTGATTTACAGAAATTAGACGTAGACAGTTAAAATTTTTGGGAACATGTTGAGGAGAAATATACTTGAAAATGTATGAGGAAAAGAATGAACAGACTTTATTTTCAAAAGGGTAACAATTTGGGCATGCAGGCCCGTCTTACATTCGGCCCTTCCAATCAATTATCTTTCGTTCATCAATAGTGCATAATATATTCACATAGGAAAAAAAAATTGTCAAATGGGGCGAAAGAGCAAGGGGAAGGCGGGTAGATAAACATGTGGATGGCCTGGCCTCTTGGTTTAATCAGGACATGAACACAGAGCTGATCCAAGACTCTAGTAATTGTGTGAGATGGTAAGCTATGATCACACATGCTTAACCATATGACACATGATGATGATCATGATGTTCCAAGGTGAAGGATGTCAAACAGCAATCAATGATTCTCAAGCTTTCGCATGATCCCTTCACACATGGACATGCAAGTTAAACTCTAAAACGTGGGGCTGGTCTGGTTCGCAAGATCAGTTCCGCGTCTAGCGTTCGTTGTCTCGGATGGCTGTGTGAGGTGCACCAAAATGGGATCTTCCCAGCCAACGCAAGTTAGCGAGGCAGGCGTTTCAAGAATGTAACCGCATCGTGCAGCCAGGGTCGTGGTTTGAGCGGGCAAAAGAGCAAAATTTGTACGACCGTTCGACAAAGTCTCGATAAGCGCCTACTCTCTCTCGATGAGTAGTGGGCCTGCAGTCAGTAAGCTGGTATAGCTTTTTTTCTTTGGTCAGTCCTGCCGGCGTAGCTTGAAAGCTCATCGGTAGGCGTCCAGTGGTTTTGCATGTATCACCTTGTATAGGGAGGGCGCGCTTTAGCGATGCTACTTTTGGCTTGTGTGTGCGTGAATAGTCCATCTGTCCGATAGATATCTGGTTGATCCTGCCAGTAGTCATATGCTTGTCTCCTGACGGGCGCAACGACAAGCACATATCCGAAAAACTCGCTGAGTGGATACTGACTGCAGACCAGTCTGGCTTGTGCGGGAATGGCCCAGGGCGAACGAAATGCCCAATATATTGAAGTGAGGCATTAAAGCAGCCATGAGCAGGACGTGACGATTCCCTCGGTGAGCCCAGCACCAGGGCGCTATGTGCCGGCCCTGCAATTATGGAAGCCACCCTGGATGGTGGAAAATGCCATGGACTGTCCCTGCCTTCCTTTGAGGGACGACCGTTGTCTTCGACCGTTCCAACTTGGCCATCTGGGTTGTGGACGGTACTGCAAAAGTGAGAGTCTCCCAGGAATGCTACCTGGTCAAAAAAGCACGCTAAAGCCGGATGTGTTGGCATACGGGTTTCGGCCAAAGGGCGCATAACAGACACACTGCAATCACATCTGAAAAAACACTCCGGATGAACGCAAAGAAGAAGAAGAAGAAACTCTAAAACAAAGCTCGTAACAGATTTCATTATTCTTCTGATATGACTCAATCTTGGGTTATGAGTTATTTTGATGTTTTAACCAAAATTATTGTGACATTTTATGTACAGAGCCTGACTAAAATGAAACCTCTTCGGTCCTTGCAGGTCTATATCAAGACGCAGAAGCAGCAATAGACTTCCTGTTACAGAGATCAGATATAGATCAATCGCAGATTGTAGTGTTTGGCCGATCACTTGGTGGAGCTGTGGCCATTCACTTGGCGTCTTCACCTGTCTATGGTCCCAGGATAGCAGCCCTGGTTCTAGAGAACACGTTCACCTCGCTCCATGAGATGAGCCATAAGATATTCCGGCTGGCTTTCATCCAGTATATACCACGTTGGTGCTATAAGAACAAAGTAGGTCATTCAAATCGTTAGTGAAGTAGAACAATGAAGACACCAACAATAGATTGCATGATTTGTTGCCTGGCATATTTTGCTGTGTCTCGTCAGGTACATACTTGAAGGATTGATCTTATTCATCATCATCATGTGCCTTGCCAGCAGACATAAGTGTTCATGTCTTCCCACAGATCACGATCCTTCGTGCTCTGGATCAACTCTGCTGTTGATATTCCTCCATCTCAGTCCATCTACATCATTTCTCTCGGTCTGCCTCTTACTCTTTCTCCACTGATCTTTCCAGTTGTCATAATATTTTCCAAGGCCTCTCTTCTCATCACAAATACCTTAGACTGTCAGAGAAACTAACAATGATTGCCTGGAAGAGGCTAATGAAGCTAGTTATAAGAAAGATAAAAACAACATTCTTTGGTCATGTGATAAGAGGCATTGGAGACCATTGTGAAAACTGGAAAGATCGGTGGGAAAAGAGGCAGACCAAGAGAAATGATGCTGGGTGGATAGAGATGGTGGCATGGAGGAATATCGTCCACAGAGTTAATCCAGAACACAAAGACCAAGATCTGTGGAGAGACATGAACACATATGCCAGCTGACGGGTTACAAAATGATGTTCATATTTTTCAGCAGGTTTCTGTTTACATTAGAGTTGAAGAATTTGTTCAGTTGATCTCTTTTCTTTTCAGCTGTCTTTGCTTCCAGCGATAAAATCACATTTCAAAATCTTCTAAATTCTTTTCATCAGTTTTGGTTAGGGTCCATGTTTCAGAGCCGCATAGTACTACAAGCTAAGTATAAGTACAGAACATAGCCAGGTATAAGTACAGAAAACAGCCAGGTATAAGTACAGAACATAGCCAGGTATAAGTACAGAACATAGCCAGGTATAAGTACAGAAAACAGCCAGGTATAAGTACAGAACATAGCCAGGTATAAGTACAGAACATAGCCAGGTATAAGTACAGAACATAGCCAGGTATAAGTACAGAACATAGCCAGGTATAAGTACAGAACATAGCCAGGTATAAGTACAGAACATAGCCAGGTATAAGTACAGAACATAGCCAGGTATAAGTACAGAACATAGCCAGGTATAAGTACAGAACATAGCCAGGTATAAGTACAGAACATAGCCAGGTATAAGTACAGAACATAGCCAGGTATAAGTACAGAACATAGCCAGGTATAAGTACAGAACATAGCCAGGTATAAGTACAGAACAAAGCCAGGTATAAGTACAGAACATAGCCAGGTATAAGTACAGAACATAGCCAGGTATAAGTACAGAACATAGCCAGGTATAAGTACAGAACATAGCCAGGTATAAGTACAGAACATGGCCAGGTATAAGTACAGAACATGGCCAGGTATAAGTACAGAACATATATGATCCTTTTACTTGCCTTGAGGCTTAGTTGGTTTATGGTACTGGCCCCATATTTTTATTTGTGGTTATTATTCCTTTCCACGCATCAGTATTGATGCTTCTTGATTTCTGAAATGTTTGTCTTTCCACGCTTCAGTATTGATGCTTCTTGATTTCTGAAATGTTTGTCTTTCCACGCTTCAGTATTGATGCTCCTTGATTTCTGAAATGTTTGTTTCTCTCAGAATGTTTACTTACATAATTGATATATGTCCGTAAGACTGCCTTGTGTTGATTTCCATACAATGGTATGAGTGTTGATTGTTCAGAAAGCAATGGTAAACTACTGAATATACTCTTTGGTACCACCTGCTTTGTGTTAGCTCCGAATGTAGGATGGTGGTCACCAAACCCGACACCCCACATTGTGCCAACGGTTTTGGGTGTGTAGGGGCACTCTAGTGCAAGGAGGAAATGCAACCTAAAGACTAAATGTCATGGCAGGGCAGACCAGGCCCTAAGCATTGGTCAGCAACTGGTCTAGGATCGAAGCTCAGGCAGGGAGACGGTAGAGCATTGCTTTGCTGATTCAGCAACTTCTGCAGCTTGTCTTGTTCCTCTGGAGTCAACTAGACAGAATGAGAGAGGGATCATGCTGCATGGGCAACACATTTTCTCTAAATTCAGCCCAGGTTTTATGCTATGGAGGGATATAACTCCATTTTACAAACTATTGTTAGCCAAGATGGCAAAGTGCCAGTCATATATATGCCCATAATGCTTACATGGCATATAAAATTGGAAAATTTTACTTCATATTAGTTAAAAATATAACTTTGCCAGATTTTACTGATGTTTTGTGATTGTTTAAATTTCAGTTCCCTGTGATCCAGAGAATATAGAATATTACAATACGTGTTATTGTTTGAATTTCAGTTTCCTTCCATCCAGAGAATAGAAAATATCACTAAACCAACCTTATTCCTGAGTGGGACCATGGATGAACTTGTGCCAGCTAAGATGATGAAAGAACTTTACAATGTAAGATACAGTCTCGCAAACTGGTAGCTGGCAGGTTGGTTGTTGAGAAATAGACGGACTTGTCCTAATGTCTCTTGGTTTTTATTCTTTTCATATTTGGGGGGAAAAAAAGAAGAGGGGGGATGTTTGCTTACTGCATGATGACCTGTTCTTTTAGATTTTCCTTCTTCTGCATTTTATCTCCCAGTTGGAGAGGGTCAGCATGGCTGAATGGATAAGAGCTTAAACATCCAGTGTGCTGATGCCTACACCAGTCAGTCAGTCAGTTGGACTAAAATGTTCACTTCTCTTCCTTGACTTTAGGACGTAAATTACAAGTACCTCTGAATTTGGAGTGGGTTCGCCTGATGGCGAGGGACACTGATAATAAGGAAAGCTAATCTATACGCAAAATTCAGTCCAGTGCTACTAGAAGTAGTGTATACGGACTACACTTGAGTTCAAAGCGAGCGAGCGCCAAAAAAAACAAAAAAAACATATCAAACCAAGCTCTTTGTAAGCTTGTTGGTGATTGGTTGAATTTTTGTTTTCTTTGGGATGAGGAAGCCAGTTACGTGCCAACCCTCCTTAGTTGCCTCTTAGGCATGCATGGTAGGCTACAGTGTCACTATTCTTTGCTTCCCTTATGGGCTCTGGTACCACGGGCGCATTATTTCTTTTTTTTTTCTTGCCATCTCCAGAACAATTTCATGTTGTTTCGTTGTATTTCCCTTGCCATCTCTAGAACAATTTCATGTTGTTTCTTTGTATTTTCCTTGCCATCTCTAGAACAATTTTATGTTGTTTTTTTTTTTTTTGTATTTCCCTTGCCATCCGCAGAACAATTTCATGTTGTTTCTTTGTATTTTTCTTGCCATCTCCAGGACAATTTCATGTTGTTTCTTTGTATTTTTCTTGCCATCTTTAGAACAATTTCATGTTGTTTCTTTGTATTTTCCTTGCCATCTCCAGAACAATTTCATGTTGTTTCTTTGTATTTTCCTTGCCATCTCCAGAACAATTTCATGTTGTTTCTTTGTATTTTTCTTGCCATCTCCAGAACAATTTCATGTTGTTTCTTTGTATTTTTCTTGCCATCTCCAGAACATTTTTATGTTGTTTCTTTGTATTTTCCTTGCCATCTGCAGAACAATTTCATGTTGTTTCTTTATATTTTTCTTGCCGTCTCCAGATCAATTTCATGTTGTTTCTTTGTAATTTGTCTTGCCATCTTCGGAACAGTTTCATGTGATTATTTCTTTGTTCGTGTCTTCTGAAGGGCATTCCTTACTTTAATAATTCCCATATTTGTATTGTATCTTTGTTGATCTCTCTAGCACAAACTGTTCTTTCCATTGTTTCTGTTTGTTTTTGAGCTTAATTATCTTCTTCAGGATCCTATCTGACAATTATTCATTATTCTCTTCAGGACGATGTGTGTTTAGATTTCATCTGTCTTTTTTATTTTGTTTCCTTCTCTGTGAAGGTATTATTTTCATACTTTATATGTTGCACGTCTTCTCTTGTTTTGTTAGTTCTGTTGCACTTTCCGCAATTGTTGCATGTTTTTGTTTGTTACCCTTTTTTGTTAGACAAGGAACATATGACAGGTCTAGCAAACCGGTAGGGAATTTATTTGATCATAGAAGCACTACCCCGAGGTAGACCAAGAAGACGGTGGAGAGATAATATATATACAGACCTACAAGCACTTGGAATCAACGACTGGCAAGAGAAGGTCAACCAGAGAGATGAATGGAGACGGCTTGTATCTGCAGCAAAGAACCTCAATGGCTCGGAATGCTGAAGCAGAAGAAGAAGAAGAAGAGGAATAGACAACTGCTCATGAAAATATTGAGGAAATGGAATGAAAGGCACTGGCACTGAAACTCCTCCCCACGACACCGAACTGCATGAGTGGAAGACAACAACTCTTGTTTGAAGATATATAGGGTGTATTTTTAATGACTGTGGAATTTTTGAAAATATTGCCGTTCCAAGTTTTGTATTCACCCTCAGTGAACTCATGCAACATAAAAGGTAAATACAAAACTTGGAACGGCAATATTTTCAAAAACCCCACAGTCATTAAAAATACACCCTGTATCACCAGAAACAGAATTCAATGGAATCTAACATAGCAGATTGATGACCTGCACTTATTTCTATGACATGACCCTCCTCCGACATAGAAAATCAGTTGCATGATCAACACACTAGACAAGAAGTCACAACCGCTAGGTCTCAACATTGAAAGGGAAAACGCAGAGATAATGAGAAGAAATTACACAATTGATAACCCGATCTCTCTCGGTGAAACCTCACTTCAAGAGGTAGAATCATAAGGCATATTTAGGAAACAAAGTAGACAAATGCTAGCAGCGCTGTGTTTTCTTTTACTGGATTACCTGCATTGTAATGGACTGGTATATGTTATTATATAAGTGAATGTAGGTTTCTGACAAGTCAATCAGGTGCTGCCTCCACAATGAAAGTTGGCAACAGTGGATTTCCAACACTGTCTCTCGCCTCGATTGTGAATCAATCAGGTGCCGTCTCCACAATGAAAGTTGGCAGCAATGGATCTCCAACAATGTCTGCCTCTCGCCTTCATTGTGCATTCTGTCAGACTGCTGTTCGTCCATCTCTTGATGTTATCTTCCCACTTGTATCGTTGTTTACCTCTTGCTCGCTTGCCTTCAACCTTACCTTCCAGTATAGTTTTTATAGGAGTGTTATGTCTTTTAATGTGGCTGAAATATTTCACTTCTTTTTTAATTGCTTTCATCAACTCTCTTTTCATTCCATCTTTCTTAAACCTCTGTATTTAATTGTTTTTGTTTCCATGAAATGCGACATATTCTTCTGTATATCCACATCTCCAAGGCATCTGTGCCATATATTAGTGTTGAATATACATAACATTTGATGATAGCTATTTTTAATGTGCAGTTAATCTCTCTAGATGTTAATACTGATTTCATGATTTTGAAAGCATTTTTTGATTTCTGTTTCACCTCTGCCACCATCTGTTATTACATGTCCAGTATAGAAGAAACTTGTCTAACGATTACCTTGTTTATATTGTTACAGAAGTGTAAAAGTGATATTAAGAGACTGGAGCTGTTTGCCAACGGCACACATAATGATACGTGGATGTGCCCTGGATACTACGAGGCCTGGCTGAGGTTTATACCTGAGGTGAGTTACACACGGGATCATATAGGTTTGGATGCCTGCAGGATAGGATAAGAGAGTAGAGGATAGGAAAAGAGAGGACAGGACAGGAAAGAGAGGTATAGGGCAGACATTGCAACCTACGGCACACATGCCAAGCGTGGCACCCAGATTAATTTTCAGTGGCATGCAGAGGCTAGAACGCCGGACTCTCATTCGGGAGACCCGGGTCCTATCCCTCGGTAAGGTGTGGGACTTTTTTCTGTCGGGGGCAAAAAGAAAGTTCTAACCTGCACAGTTCGCGGCGACTGCACTAGCCAGGTGGCCTTTAATTCCTCAGGCTCAAAGACCCCTCTGCCATACACCGCAAGGTACTATGTTGGCAGTAAATGACAGTTTATCTCATTTTAGAAATATTAAATTATCATTTTCTCCCACATGAAAGCTGTTTTAAGTACCACAGAGCAGTTGTCTAACACCTGGGCACACAGAAAGATGTGTGATGCTGAAAGTGACCAAATACACGTCTGATATTGAACAAATAGCCTGGGGGAAGCTAGGACAGGGACCTGAATAATTGATTAAAAACTCAAATCAATAATAATCAATGACTATTCTTCTTCTTCTTCTTCTTCTACTTCTTCTTCTTCTTCTTCTTCTTCTTCTTCTTCTTCTTCTTCTTCTTCTTCTTCTGCGTTCCGAGCCGTTGAGGTTCTTTGCTGCAGATACAATCCGTCTCCATTCGTCTCTCTGGTTGACCTTCTCTTGCCAGTCGCTGATTCCAAGTGCTTGTAGGTCTGTATATATATATATATATATATATATTATCTCTCCACCGTCTTCTTGGTCTACCTCGGGGTCTACGGTCATTTATTTCCTGAGTGTAAGCGAGTTATTGTTTCCCTATTATCTTCCATTCTGGTCCTCCAGGTTGGGGGTTGAAGCGTGGGGTTAACATCCCCACCTTTGTAAAAATCATTTTCTTACGAAACAGTGACTATTCATATTGAAATATTAATAGCTTGTTTGTTTGATTTATTTAATTATTTTGTGATCCAAACTACTGGACTTTCTGTCTTAACAAAAAGAATAATTGATTAAAATCTCAAATCAGTGATAAATGACTATTCATATTAAAATGTTAATAGTTTGTTTCTGGTAGATTTATTTAATTGTTTTGTTATTCAAACTATTGGTCTTATCAAAATATACATATGACAATTTTATAATAAATTGTCAAAAGGATGTGTTCAGAATGTACAGTTCGCAAAACATAATATTGGTATTCGTTCTTTGTTGCTTCTTCATTTTTTTTTTTTTTGGTTTACTGGTACCTTGCCGTCTTGACAGATGATAGTTTGTTACATTGTCCTTGGAGTTATACCTCTGCATAGCTTAAAGCCCGGGCTGAATTGTAGAGACCATGTGTTCCCCATTCTGCATGATCCCTCTTTCTGCTGGCCTGTTTACTCCAGAGGAAAGGTAACACCAATACATCTGGAACACCAAATTTTTCCAGATTTGTTCTTTAAACTACTGAATAATCTACAAAAAATAAAATAATTATTTCATGTATTAGAAACATGTTATTACAAGATCACATTAATTTGTCTTGTTGTTGTATGTAAAAAAATATCATTGGCTTAGGCTGGCACGATGAGCGACTTTGCAATATTACTTTGGCACATTACACAAAAGTTATGATCCCTGGCATACAATATGTTGTTGTTTGTCCATCAAGAATGATGATGACCATTCATTTCATCCAGTGGGGTTGAAAGTATTGAGCCGTGAGTTCTAAGATGGCTGATAAGGCCTATTTTGGCTCGAAATGTTCTTTGACAATGTGGACAAAGAATGCTTGATGCTTCAGGAGGAGGATTTTCTGCAGTGGTTTTTCTGTTCTGTCTTTTCTGCACAGCTCTTGCAATCCTGGTTGCCTCACATGTGACTGCACCCTTGCGTAATGATGCACGCCACGAATTTCGGTCTCTGGCTGCAGTCTCCAAGGTGTCATGATGAATTCCAAAAGCATTCATACAATATAGTATCAAGTCATCAGACATGTGAAAATATTGATTCCAATGTTGATGGCTGAAATATTAGAACTGTAGTCTGTTCAATGCTTGTGATTTCACGTATATATTGTTGTATTATCTGTATTATAGAGGATAAAATCATCGGACATGGTAAAATATTGAATCCAGTGTTGATGGCTGGAATGTTGGAACTGTAGTCTGCCCAACGTTTGTGATTTCATGTATATCTTGTGTTGTCTCTTGCAGGCTTTGAGACAACAGCATATACAGATGAACAGTTCTCATCTTGACAAGGATCTGTTGGACTCTGTGATGACAATATGAGACAGTGACCTATTGTTGCAGTTGTACGCAGGCATACCCCACTTTCTGACATATTGCTTTCCCAACGCTTCACTCACCAAACCTGGCAGTTTTCAGCGGTGACTCAAGTTTTGCTGCCTCACTGCTATGAGTGTTTTGCCACATGACAATGTTCAGCTTTCTGTTGGACTCTTCTTCTTCTTCTTCTTCCGTTTTCATTTCACAATAAAGCTTAGGATCTCAGCCATCCCACACTAAGCTCTTTGTAGACTTGATTACGATGTTCAGATCTTTCAGCTAAAGTTATCTACAGTAGCCAATCTCATACCAACCCTCCTTACTTACATCTTTTGACATGTATGGTAAGTTACAGTGTTAGAACTTTTTGCTTTCCTTATGGGCCCCTAGTACTAACACAGGCATCTGTTAGTCTCAGTTAAATTGTTTTAATGTGTTAACTTGCAGACTGCATTGTGGTGGAATTACTTGTTGGGATATTTATTTTCATTGTAATTGCTTAATGTATATAAGTTACTCACACTTACGACAATCATAGTAACCTTAGCAATGGCAGCTTGCCAATACTTCACCTATCAACACTTTCCAAGAGCCACAGTTTCCCACTTGTACCGCATCTGATTAACTGATACAACACTTGTTTCAGAAGCTCTGAAGTTTCATTATATAGATATGTAAGAATTGTGACCTGTTCCATGACAATGAAATATACAAAGTTGGCGGATGTTTCATGGAAATTCCTATCGTGAGCCTCATAAAATGTAAAGAAATAATAAGCCACTTTGTAGAAATTCCATTACCTTTCTTCTAGATGTTTCTTCAGATTCATAACATAAAGACCTAAATTCCTTTCCTGTTTTGCAGGATTATAACATAAAGTAATAAATTCCTTTCTGTTTTTGCAGGATCATAACATGAAGAAATAAATTCCTTTCATTTTTTGCAGTATTATAACATAAATAAATAAATTCCTTTCCTTTTTGCAGGATCATAACATGAAGACATAAATTCCTTTCTTTTTTTTGCAGGATCATAACAAAAAAATAAATTCCTTTCCTTTTTTGTAGGATCATAATATAAGGGAACAAATAATCAATTAAGATTTCTATAATTGTCTTTAGGTTCATAATCTAAAGAATAAATCACATAATGGAAATTCCTGTACTTTTTTTCCCTGTACTTTTCTCCAGGCTCAATCATAATGGAATAATAAATCACTGGATTCAAATTTCTGTAATTTTCTTTAGGTTCATAATGTAAAGAATAAATCACTTAATGGAAATTCCTACACTTTTCTACTATACTTTAATTCAGGCTGACAATGGCATCGTGCCATCTTGACAGACAACAGTCGTTACATTGTGTGACATAATTACTACCCATGGTGGGGACCAGGGGTAGAGTTATTCCTCTCTGTAGCACAAAGCCTAGGATGAATTTAGAGACCATGTGTTGCTCAAGTAGCATGATATATCTCTCGGCCTGTCTAGTTTACTCCAGAGGAAAGGCAACAGCAATATGTCTAGAACAAGACAAGCTGCAGAAGCTGCCAAATCAGCAAAGCAATGCTATAATGGTCCACATTTCGAAGCTTCAATTCTAGACTGGTTGCTGACCAAGACTAAGGGTCTGGTCTGCCCTGCTATGACTTTTTGTCTTTAGGTTGCATTTTCACCTCACACTAGGATAAGGCTTGTACCCTCCCAAATGCCTTCTTCTTCCCAAAGCTGTTAGAACAATTTGGGGTGTTGGATTTGGTGATCGCTAACAGAAAGCAGGTAGTGCTGTCTACTGTCATATAGTAGCTCAGTCATATCTGATCGAGACCTGACTCACTCAAGTAAGACAGGCTCATGACACAAAGAAATTTTTAAAAATCACAGTTGGATAAGCACAGACACTTTTTATTATTTCTTTGTTGTTTTGAGGCTGTCTAGAGCCTCACAGGTTGGGAGTGGAGACTTTGGTGTGGATGAGGGAAACACTCACAGATCAAAGATGCCTCTTCGTGGATTCAAACATGAATTGTTCAGAAGATATTCAATTGCATTAAAACATAATGTATTGGGTGACAGCCTAGACACTGACCAGTGGCTTGCTGGGTCCATTGTTGTCCAGCTGTTGAATTATGTTAGTATGGCCGAATGTATAAGAGCGCATGCTCTTAAATTTTCAGTATGCTAATGCCGAGGTGGCCGGTTCAACCCTTACCCTGTTCAGCTGGACTAAAATGTTGGTTTTTCGCCCTTTACTTGGGACATAAATTACAAGTAGTTCAGAAGTCTGAGTGGGGTTGCTTGAAGATGAGGGACACTGGTTATATAGAAAGCTAATCCACAATCAAAATCAGTCCAGTGCACTCCCTAGTAGTGACAACTCCTGGAATTAATAGCATGTGTATGGGTTACTCTTGAGTTCAAAGCGAGCAGACACCAAAAAATTATATGTTATGTCCTTTTATAAGCTTTGAGACCTCTGTGGCAATTTGTAACCCTGCATACCGTGATCAGGCGAATTGGAAGCAGACCATCTTGCATTGGTTTCCATACAGTGGTATGAGTGCTGGTGCAAACTACTGAAAGTAAACTTGCCCAGGAATCACAAAAACAGCGGAAAATGCTGGGGTTGACTGCTACGTCCTGTAAAGGATATGCAACTAACTTTTTGATGCCTGTGAACATTGGGTTGAGTCTGTTGGCAGAATTGATAGGGAAGAAAACCTACCAGCAGGTAGATAGAGACCATGACCTTGGATTAAATCGTCTAGATCAGGGGTGGCCAAGCTTTTCAGCAGGTGGGCCAAATTTCAGAAATAATATTTCCTGCCGGGCCACGCACCTAATTTTTTTTTATTGTTGTTAATTAAAATAAATAAGCAAGCGTGCTACAGCTTCGACCACATCGTCGCTTCCCAGTAGGTGAGATCGTGCTCAAACACTTGCCTGGTTTAATGTAAAAAAAAATACGTCTTGTTAATTAATTTATCTTTCACTTGTAGATGAGTATTAACGTCATTTAGGTGGCCAGTTATATCGACCAGAAATGCAAAGTTGCAAACCCACTCTTTGTCTTCAAACTCTGGGATACTTTTCTACTTGCTTGCAAAGAATGATTGTATTTCATGTTGCAAATCAAACTCTTTCCAACAATTTGGCACGGGTCAGCCATCTTACTTCTGCATAAAATGTAACGTCATGATAATCTGAGTCTAAAGACTAGAAATTCTTGGAACTGATGGTGATTCAACCCGTTCGACTTAATGAAGATCACTATATTGACGACCACTTTCATGACATAGTCCATTTTGAGGGACTTCGAACATAAATTCTCCTGATGATTAATGCAATGACAATTTAGCATTTAAGTGTTACCGACTTTGGAGGCCTCATTTTCAATCAATTTTACTAAACCTTCGGGTTTCCCAACCATTGCTGGAGCACCATCTGTTGTTAAGCCTGATAAGTTGTTAAGTTGTAACAAAAAGCAATTCAATGTCGATGTAACTGCTTCTAACAAATCTCGTAACTTAGTAGTGTCCTTAGGAGGATACAGTGCCGCTAATTCTTCTGTCTTTATAAAATGGATGTCAACACCCACGATAAAAATTGCCAGTTGGGCAGTATCTGCCATATCTGTGCTTTCATCCACTGCTAGAGCATAAAATATAAACTCAGATGCTCGACGTTTCAAATTATCTTCAATATATTTTCCAATGTTGTCCACATGCCTAGTAATAGTCTGACGAGACAGACTTATTTTTTGAAAAATCCTTCTCCTTTTCTGGACACAGAATTTCAGCGAAGCTCTCTAAACATTCCTTAACCATTTCACCATCTGAAAATATGGCTTCAATTTTTTTTTGGGGGGTGCTATACTGCATAACTACCATTTACATAGTATGTTGACCCTGAACCCGCTCTAGTAATTATCCTTTGTTGTGCAGAAATGTTGTTTTAAGTCATTTGCTTGGTCTTGTCGAAATTGGCCTTTGTACTTATCAAACTTATTTGCATGTTTAATCTCGTAGTGCCGTTTGATGTTATTCTCTTTCAAGACAGAAACAGATTCGTTGCATATCAAGCATATGAGCTATGTTTTAATTGCCATGAAAAAATAGTTTATTGTCCACTTGCCTTGAAAACTTATTAATTCTTCTGTGATTCTTCTCTTCTTTGGTCCAATGTCTTTACTAGTTGATGCCATGGTTATGTAATACCTCAAATACACATAATGAATATTCACATAACAAAAACCCACATCTAAATAATATTAATAATCTATATTAATCTTACCTTTCTCACTGATGTTCTGAGCCAATATCCAACCAATAATATTTCTTCCTTCAACAACATCCACTCAGAGAAATATTAGGAACAGAGAGTTTATATCTAATACCATAAGGTCTTTTCAGAAACTAAACCACCATGGTTCCTACAGTCTATGGTCCATAATATTCCCTTTACGAATATTCATGTTCAAGTCACTGGAGTAGAACTAGCCAGGTTAATAAGTTCCCAAGGTGCACATATTCATTCGGCTAAATGTTCCGGAATTGGGAGTATCCAGTGCAACATTCCTCAAGCGGTGACATATCAATCAATCAATCAATCAATCATGTGCCATGCCGGAAAGCGTGGGCGGTCATGACTCGCCATTTCACTCGATCACCAGTGTCGTGGATCAGCTCAGTGTTCCTGTCTCGTCCATGCCATGTGGCCAAGCCATCCAGGTATTTTCCTCTCGGTCTTCCTCTTGGTCTGTTCCCTTCGATCTTGCCAGTTGTCACCAAGTTCTCCAATCCATTTCTTCTCATAACATGTCCAAAAAATTTTGACTCTACGTCTAATTTCTCTAATCAGTCTACGATGTTCATTTGTCTCCTGTAGTACTTGGTCATTGGTTTTTCTGTCTGTCCATGGTATTCTTTGCATTTTCCTCAGAAACCACATTTCTACAGCCATCAGATGTTTTTCAGCTTGACTGCTCATTGTCCAAGTTTCACATCCATACAAAAGAACAGGCTCTATGTATCCCCACAACACTCTTTTTCTCGTTTCTTCTTCTTCTTCTTCGTTCATCCGGAGTTTTTTTCCGGACGTGATTGCGTTGTGCCTGTTTACAGCAGAGCTGCGTTCTTGCGCCATTAGGCCGACACATCCGACTTCTGCGGTTTTCTCGTTTCAATTGACATCTTTTTATATGGTGACATATACCTGATAATAAATTTCCTCAGAAGTTATGAACATGCACAGGGCAGATTAACTTCAGGAGTTATAAATGTCCATAGTTCATATAAAGTTCAGACGTTATAAATATCCACAGGGCTGGTAAACTTCAAGACTTATAAATATCCAAAGGGCATATAAACTTCAGGAGTTATACACATCCATAGGGCAGATAAACTTAAAGAGTCATAAATATCCAAAATGATACCAGTCAAGGATGGAAATTATCCATACATGATAAACGACGGGCAGTAATAAGTTTCAGGCGGTGAAAAATATCCACGATGATACCGTTCCGGTTTTCAAAATGTCCTCATAGATAAAGTTCAGGTTTTAAAAATTTCCAGGTGGAAACAATCCATGTTTTGTAAATGTCCATCTGGATAACTGCCAGATTTCGACAATGTTCATAACCCTTCTCCTGAATTTAACAACTAGCAATGAAAGAAGGACTCAGCCGGTGCATTTACTTGAGTAGTAGGTACATAGGTGCTGGCCAGGCCGTCCCCTTATTAACATTGATCATTCACTCAATGGACTTCTGTAATGTTGAGGTTGTCTTCAACTTGGAGAGCAAATAATGTTAAGGAAATTCTGCTCTTACAGCAATATAAAGGCGAATCCTTTTCATCCTGTACCGATGAATCAGCCACTCCAAATGAGAACTAGAGCATTTGTACTACGCTTCATGTTCGATTAAGGCACAGTCCACCATCCTGGAGTCCAAAGAACCCCACTGTATGCAATACGGAAAATACAACTGGTCGCTAGAAAAGCATTTCTCAGACTCCTTACAGTTCTCAATGTCACCCCTTAAAAACTTCTCATTTCAATCCACCCACTCGATTTCTTTTAATGTACCTATCCTAGGCGCACTTTTAGCACGGAACATGACAGCTTGATGGGGATGGTGTCTCGGAAAGGGCCGGGCTGGAGAAAGTGGAGAAAGAGAGGGGGCAGTAGTGTTGCCATCTCCCGTCTTCTTGTCACCCACAAGATGGTCAAACGTGTTCCTATGTTGTGTGGACGCAGTTTCCAACTCCTGTCAACTTCAAACTTCCTGGCGGCTTAAGTGTTATGGTTAGAAAATTGGGCTTGGCCTCGAATTAACATTGTAACCTCTGAATAAACAGTTTAATAGGGAATCCAAGTGTCTTTGATAGGCATAAAATATTGGAAATATGTCACAATGACTCATGATGTAATGTTCTATTGGTGATATGTACAATAAAGTTAACATTTATGTTCATTTTACCTAGCTCCGCGGCCGCAACATGACCCGCGGCGGGCCACATGCGGCCCGCAAGCCTCGTGTTGGCCACCCCTGGTCTAGAGGAAACTAACCATACACAAATTCAACCCGAAGTAGGACACACTGATTTCTGAAGTGCACAACAAGATGTGACGAACCTCCACTTTCCCCTCTCGAAAGAGGAATGAAGAAGACAATCCAAGAATTGCTCACTTGGCATCAGTAGTCTGGAACCTAATGTTGAAATATAGGGGTATGCCTGAACTATTTATAGATGATTTGTTTACAGTCACTTGTTTGTTGATATTTGCATTTTTTGGGGTACCACAATTTGAACATTCAGTGCCTGTTGTTGCTTTGTTTGCTGTACTCTCGAAGACAATGTTGACCCAGCATTATATAGGTCAGCTTCCGATGGGGTTGAGACTGTTGTATGTTATGTATTTGCAAAATAACTGTGTGGGATATCGATATCTATGTTGAACCATGTGGTCATTGCTAGCTTCATCATCATCATTAATACCATCATTTAAACACAGAACCCACAAACAATATGTTGCATGATTTATTGCCTGGCATAGTTCGCTGCATCTCGTCAGGTGCATACTGCAGTTATATAAGGGTCGTTCATTTGAAACCCGTTCCAATGGCTTTATTACAAAAGCATGAAAGAAACATTAACAGGTGTGGTAGAATTAAACAAAGCATTCATTTTTAATGAATTATGCACCATGGGTTGATCAGAAGAAGTCACCGTAGGCATTCAGGCAAGCATCCCATTTCTTAGGTAGGCGGCGAATGCCATCCACAAAAAAGGATTGTGGTTGCTCGGTGAATCAAGTGTTTACCGCGTTCATTACGTCTGCATCTGTGTGAAATCGTTGCCCCTTGAGAGCTTTTTTTAGAGGTCCGAACATGGTGACAAATCAGGACTATAGGCTGAATGTTGCAGAATTTCCCACTTCTTCCTTGCTAATGCTTCCTGCACAATCTTTTCAACATGCGGACGAGCATTATCGTGTAACAAAATCACACAGCGAGAAAGCATGCCAGGTCGTTTATTCTTGATGGCTTTTTGCAGCTTATCTAGTGTTTGCAAGTAGTGGGTAGAGTTGATGTTGACACCAGGTTCTTTAAAGTCGGCCAACAATAGCCCTTCATGGTCAAAAAATGCGCTCAGCATAACCTTACTAGTGGAAACCTGTAACTTGAATTTTTTTTGGCTTTTGGTGATCCAGCATGCTTCCATTGCATGCTCTCTCTTTTGCCGCTTGGCTCAAAGTGGTGACACCATGATTCATCGCCTGACACTATGGAAGAGAAATGCATCACCCTCCACTCTGTAACGCAGCAAGTGGTTCAAACACCACCCCATGCGTTCCTCTTTTTGGTCAACATCCGTGATACCCACTGTGAACACACCTTCTGATATTGCAGTTTCTTACGAACGACCTTTTGAATTGTCCCAATTGATACATCAAATTCTTTCGCTAGCGAACATGTGCTTCGACAACAGATTTTGGCGATGGTTCTTTCTGTTGCAACAATATGCGCTTGACCCGCCGTCGGAGATCTGTCGTGAACTGACGTCCTTTCCGAAACATTCGTACCCAGTCTGTCACTGTTGTCTTTGACACACATTTGTTACCGTACGCTGCCTGCATTCTTCAATGAATGTCCACTGGTCGACATCCTTCAAATGAAAGAAACTGAATCACCGCTCTTTGAGCTTCTTTGGACGGAATTTGGATCAACCGGGCCATTTTCTCAACGGTCAGAAACAGAACCTATGCATCATGGGATGATAAGCACATGCTCTTGTATTCATTGGTCAGTACTTATCACATGACTATGACATGATCACGTTTAACTTATGCAATTACGCACAGTGTGGCATGAACGAATTTCAAATGAACGCTCCTAATATACCATATGAAGTGAATAAATGAATAATACTAAACTGAAACAATTAAAAACACATAGTCAAAGGTATTGTTCGATTGTGGAACATCTGTTATCCCCACGGTAATTTCAGATTTAACATCAACTCTTTCTGTGTGCATAAAACTGGCTGTAACCGCCTAATTGTTAACGACTCACTATATTTGAGCAAATGTTTGTGGCTTCTGTGTTTAAATGCACTAAGGGAATACTTTGTTTTAAATATAAACATCATTGTTCAAAATAAGATTTTCCTGTTGTGAATTTGAATGAAGACGCAAATAACGTATTGTGCAATTTATTGCCTGGCACATTTCAATGTATTTTGTAAGGTGCATGCAACAGTAAACAGTTCAGCATATAAGAAAGTAGCCTAATGAATCCTTTCAACTGAAATACTCAAAACACATGATCATCTGCTTCGCTGTCACCACTGTAATTTTAAAGAGACTTTTGTCTTTTTGTTTATATAATTGTAGTTTACTCGCATGTATAGTCAAACCTCGGTTTTCATCGATAATCCGTCCGAAAGCAATCAAATAAATCCAAAACCGAAGAAAACCGAGGCAATTATTTCCATATGAACCAATGTAAATCCAATTAATTCATTCTAGACACCCAAAATACATATCAAAAACGCATTTTATAGAGAATAAATATAGTGTTTAATACTATATTTCAGCCTGACTTGTCCGAAATCACACCTGTTTACACCAGTGCGCCTGTTGAATTTTTCAAACCATCGTCTGCTGGCCTTAAAATCATTAAGTATACAAGCACTCGTCCCAGGAATTTTCTTAATGAGATTGGCATAACTGTCTGGCCTTTTCACATACGATTGCCTCTAAAACAGAATCATCATTTAACTGTTTTTGATTTATCCAAATTAGTAATAACTATTGGACATCTTTAATTGTTTTCAATCTCTGTTTCGCATTTTGCTACATTAGCCTCCTTTATTTCTTTCTTCTTCGCCACAATGGAACTTATTGTGAATGTTGAATTCCCATACATGTGGCTGATTTCAACAATCTTAATGCTGCTTTCGTGTTTTATTAAAAGCAAGTGATGCTCACACAATGAAAAACAATGCCAAACTGAGCAGAAGAACATGTGGGTCCCTTTGTTTTCGCTAAATTAGCAGCCAAGTCATATGCGCACGTCGACAAAATCCAAGGCAACTGACGAAAACCTAGGCAAATTTTTCGTGGAAAAAATTGATGAAAACCGAGGTTTGACTGTCTAGCATTCACTTCTGCATATCTCAGTAAGTTTTGATTATGTGTATGAACAACACAATGAAATCCTCTTTATATCTGTCACATGACCAAATTATGTTAAATTGAAGAAGATTACTCCTGACTTTTTTTTCTGCAGTGTGCAGTGAAATATGCAAGGCAATAAATTGCACATGTCATCATTATTGAAACATTGTTCTTGTTGTCATTATCAGTACCATCTTACTCGCTATCTTTGGGACATTAAATAAAAGTAAAAGAAAGACCTTTAACTGTTTTGGTGCCTAATAATACAAGGGGGCTTCAAATGAAAACCTTAAAAGTGTGATAGAAATTACAATAACCATGCCTGTGTCTTGTAACCTGTCAGTATTGTTGTTAAGTGGTAAAGATGTCAAGCATGTTTAGCACGTGGCATCACAGTGCAGACGAACACAGTGATGTCATAAGGACACTTTAAAGATGGTCGCCCCACTTTTGACATGCACCAAAGAGGAGCAGTGTTCTGTTATCTGTGTTTGGATCAGTGAAGGGGTGAAACCTGTAGAAATGAAGGTCCAGTAGGGCGATGCATGCCTGTCAGTCCAGCAAGTGTGTGAGTGGAGTAGGAAGTTTAAAAAGGGCGTGACTTCTGTCAGGCACATCGAGTGGTGACCCCAATGTGGGTACACATGCGACCAAGAGAATTTTTTTCTAAGGAATCCAAGCACTTTATTGGCGCTGGAGGACTTGCATTGAACGCAGTGGTGACTACATCGAAAAATGATACATGTGTTCTTTACTTTTTCAGAATATACTCACCATACACCAAAAAAAAAAATTATTTAAGGTTTTCATTTGAAACCCCCTTGTATATTGATAAATGTGACTTTCCATTTGGACAGATGGAAGACGTATCTCTATATTAGGGTCATTGTGTTATTTAGTTTGTTTTGTGGTATCTTCCGCAATTTCAATGCTCAGTGAATGGAAATTTACATTATAATACACTCAAAAAACAAAACAGAACCCATAAAAAGTTTATTAAATCCTACAAAGGTCAAATAAATTTCTTGAAATTTGGTGAACGTAAACTTCAGTCTGTGTACAATCATTTCCAAAAGTTTTAGTTACCTCAGTCGCTTTGCATAAAAGTTATCATCTTTAAAAAATATGCTCCAAAAGGCCTCTGGAGCATTTGAAGCGCACTTGCATATGTTGCACTAAATTGTCTCAAATTACTCAACCACATTCCTCTGTCAGGACTTCCCTGATTTTTGCTGTGATTACTGCCTTCAGTTCACCAATCATTTAAGGGTTGTTCTGGTACACAGTATTCTCGAGATACCCCCATAGATACAAATCTAGGTGGTTCAAGTCAGGTGAATGTATTGCCCACTCCAAGTCACACTTCATGCTGATCAGTCTCCCCTGAAATCGCTCTCTCAGCCAGGATAGAAGAGTGATTTGATGTGTATGGCATTGCCTCTGTCCTGCTGGAACCATTTTTGATCTCTATCCTATCCTCTGAGTCGTCCAAATGGTGCCCAAAACTTTCTCAATTATTCAAAGATTTGTTGGTTCTGTTTTTTGTTGTTGGTCACCCTGTACTCCTTCATGTGGTTGTGCACCATGTTTGGTCCAGTCCTACTTTTTATTTGTCACTGAATCAGTTGTTCACGCCATTAAGCATAGTGGTATATGGTGCTAACCTCTTATTTTAATAGACTTTACAGGTGATGTGGTCAGTACCAGGCCGGATACCTTTACTTCCACGAACATTTTTGGGTACCCTTTTATTCTGGGTCAACTAGGAGTCCAGGTCGGGTGTTAAATATGCATGTCTTGAAGGGAATTTAAACACATGATTACCGGCCTGGCAGGGCTTATGTGCTTGCCACTGCCTACCGCGACTCCCTTGGAACATAGAAAAATTTAAAAAAATCAACATATGACCACTGGGCCTGCAGGCAAACATGTTAGCTACTACAAAGATGTGCATTAATTGCTGCCCAGCAGTTTCTGTTCTACCTGCCTTTTTCAGCAGTGTCCTTGTCAAAATTTCTATTCTGTATTTTCCAGCCGTGTCATTGTCACAATTCCATGTCAGGTCTTGGTCAGATATGATTGAGCTACTGTATGACAGTAGACGGTACTACCTGCTTTCTGTTAGCACCGAATGTTGGGCGGCGATCACCAAACCCGACACCCCACATTGTGCCAACGGCTTGAGGTGGAGGAGTGCAAAAGCCTTACCCTAGTGTGAGGAAATGCAACCTAAAGACTAAATGTCATGGCAGGGCAGACCAGGCCCTAAGTCTTGGTCAGCAACTAGTCTAGGATGGAAGCTCCGACAGGCAGACAATTAGAGTATTGCTTTGCTGATCTGGCAGCTTCTGCAGCTTGTCTTGTTCCAGGCGTATTGGTGTTCCCTTTCCTCTGGAGTACACTAGACAGGCTATGAGAGAGATCATGCTCCATGGGCAACACATGGTCTCTGAACTCAGCCCAGGCTTTGTGTTAAGGAGAGGTATAACTCCATTTTACAAACTATCGTCTGTCAAGACGGCAAGGTGCCAGTGGGTCATTGTCACAATTTCTATTCTGTATTTTCCAAATTGTCCTTGTCACAGAGACCATGATTGCTGTCAGTAGAGTATTTTGGTCTGAAACAAATGTAATGTGCAGTGGACTCATATCTGTAACTGCCATCCATTACATAATGTGTTCTTAGTTTTCACGTATGGTCACAGATGACTAAAACCAGAATGAAGGACATTTTAGTGCAGTAGCTAACATGTTTGCCTGCAGGCCCAGTGGTCATATGTTGGTTTGAGTCAAGAACCAACATCACAGTATATGGAACTGCAAAATCAGTACTCAAGGCCTAGGGAAATTGCCAGTACTAAGGACACTACTTTCTGAACTGTGGAGTACCCGGAAACGACAGAGCTGATTGATTAGCTAAGGAAGGAGCAAAAGAAGAACAGCCTGATGTGCCCGTTACATACCACCAAAAGAAAAGAATGATCAAATCAATCAGAAAGCCACCAAAACCTGCTCAAGACGACTACCACGTTATGGACAGACCAGAACAAGTAATTATTCTGCGACTCAGAACAAGACACAATAGATTACGCAACCACATGTGCGCAGAATTCAAGATTGGTGAATCAGCCGTGTGCACATGTGGACTGGCGGATCACATACTCCAAGACTGCCCAAACTACAACATATCCAGGCGAACCTTCTGGCCTAGAGAGACGACAGTGGAAAATAAACTCTATGGGCCGTTGAGTGAACTAAAGAAGACAGTTAAATTCATACAAGAGACAACATTGCAGTTACGTACATATTTCAAGCGAACGAAAGAAGAAGAAGAAGCAAGCACTGGGACATTCCCCATTCTCATCTTCAACAGCCAGTGAAGAGTCCCAATACTAATAGTACCAGTAGCAGTCTGAATATATGTCCATATGATATGCCCGTTTGGCCTTTCCTCGAAATCCTAAGTGCCGGCCAGATCCTCTGGTCTTAAGTACTAGATACATGATCCCAAAGGGCCTTGACCTTGTCTGTCTTATCATGCACCAAACCAGGGGATGCAGACACAGCCAATCTGTCCGCCTGCTCGTTTCCCACAACACCAGCATGTCCTAGGGAAAAAATCCAACAGATACTTTCTATTTTTGATGGTTGAATTGAAGCTGGCCATATGTTTGAATGCCCTTCATGGCAGGTATTTTGTTCATTTATATGGACACCCAGCCTAAATATGAGTAACGAAATGTTCAGTCAGTCAACCAGGTGCAATCGTCACAATAAAGGTTGGCTATAGTATGTTTCCATTGCGGTATCTGGTCTCTCAGCCTGGTTGTACCCTCTGACCTTTGTTTGTCCATCTCTTGATGTTATCTTCCCACTTGTGACAGTGTCTGTCTCGTCCTCTCCAGTATGGTTTTTACAACAGTGCTAAGCTGATATTAACCATATCACCCAGTATGGTTGTTACAACAGTGCTAAGCTGATACCAACCATATCACCCAGTATGGTTGTTACAACAGTCAATTAATCAATCAATCATGTGCCATGCCGGAAAGCGTGGGCGGTCATGACTCGCCATTTCACTCGATCACCAGAGTCGTGGATCAGCTCAGTGTTCCTGTCTCGTCCATGTCATGTGGCCAAGCCATCCAAGTATTTTCCTCTCGGTCTTCCTCTTGGTCTGTTCCCTTCGATCTTGCCAGTTGTCACTAAATTCTCCAATCCATTTCTTCTCATAACATGTCCCAAAAATATTGACTGTCTACGTTTAATTTCTCTAATCAATTTACGATTTCCATTTGTCTCCTGTAGTACTTGGTCATTGGTTTTTCTGTCTGTCCATGGTATTCTTTGCATTTTCCTCAGAAACCACATTTCTAAAGCCATCAGATGTTTTTCAGCTTGACTGCTCATTGTCCAAGTTTCACATCCATACAAAAGAACAGGCTCTATGTATCCCCTCAACACTCTTTTTCTCGTTTCAATTGACATCTTTTTATTGGTCAGAATGGTTTTCATCTCGCTAAAGGCTACTTTTGCCATGGCAAAATTCTTTTTCTAACCTCTTCAAGTCATCTCCCATCAGATGTTATGACTGTTCCGAGATAATTGTACTGATTCACTTTCTGAAGAATATTTCCATTTACTTGTTACAACAGTGCTAAGCTGATACTAACCATATCACCCAGTATGGTTGTTACAACAGAGCTAAGATGATACTAACCATATCACCCAGTATGGTTGTTACAACAGTGCTAAGCTGATACTAACCATATCACCCAGTATGGTTTTTACAACAATGCTATTCATATACTAGCCCATATCACCCACCAAGTGTTGATTGGTCTATTCATATCCTAGCCTATATCACCCATCAAGTGTTGATTGGTCTATTCATATCCTAGACTATATCACCCACCAAGTGTTGATTGGTCTATTCATATCCTAGCCTATATCACCCATCAAGTGTTGATTGGTCTATTCATATCCTAGACTATATCACCCACCAAGTGTTGATTGGTCTATTCATATCCTAGCCTATATCACCAATCAAGTGTTGATTGGTCTATAACAATATAGGCCTAGCAATATATAACCAGGGCATGTTATCTGATTCAGAACCAAACAAAAAGTAGGATTGGACCAAACACGGTACACAATCAAATGAACCAGTAATTTAATATAAATTCCCATTCACTGAGCATTGAAATTGGGGAAGATGCCACGAAACAAGACAAATAACACAATAACCCTAGTATGGCAATGTATCGCCCTTCTGTCCAAATGGAAGGTCACATGTGGCGATATATTATCCTTTGTCACTGACGTATAAAAGCGTCCTTGACTTACTGCTCTCTAGAGGTAGTCGTGTTACACACGTCATACTACAAGAGATATTTATTTGTTTGAGTGTTTGAAAGGAATTTGATCCAAACATTACATTTAACATTCTAGTTAGAATTGTAACGAAATACATCAGTATTTATCAGTATGTATTATCAATAAAATATCGAGAAGAAATTAAGTATTGTTTTTGTGTTTGTTGTTGTATACAGCTGTACTTTTACATCAAGATATATGAAAGTAATGAAACCGTGTTTACATGCCACCTCAAGTCTGTCCCAAGTAACACGCCATGTGTGATTGGCAATTCCTCATGTTTCACACTCTGCAATTCCCCCATCTTCGGCTGCTTTACCAGATAACCTTCTATCCAGTCTGCTATTTCTTCTGCCTGAAAACGAGCTTGTGAGAAGATGGTTTTTGAATGTTTGCACTGAGAGTAAATATATATGTGGATAAAGTAACAATGGAAGCAAAATCAGTGATGGTCACCCTGTTGCTGAACCAGACCCGGAAGACTTCAACTTTCCTAAATAAATTAACTCTTTTTTTGATGTCCTGAATGTTTGCACTAAGAGTAAATATTATATGGGTAGAATAACATTGGATGCAAAAACAGTTATAGTGCGTTCACAAATGTTTGCCCTCATTCATATTCAATTATTTTAAAAAGTATCTGTTGCATGGTCATGAAAATTTCCCTGCTGCCTTATATTTACTCCCACCCCAAGGAATATGCCTTTGATAGGTCCCAAGGCAACTAAAATCACGGAAAGCTGCAACATTTCTTTGATGTTTTGGCGAAAGTGTATTGAATTCACACTAAAAAGAACTAGTTTTACAGAAATGCATGTCAATTCGGATAATGACCTCTGAACACTTCTATTCCACCATTTGGCGTGCTTCTTATAAGGAAATTCTCGTGCACCGCGGATAATATTCATTATTGATCACTGATGGTTCCGTGTGAAGATGTAATACATTTCATAATATTCACTTCATCTCTGACCCGTAAATTATATACCGCATATAAACAAACATTGGAATCTGCTGTACAATCTCCAGAACAAAAATTTTTTTGTTGGGTGGACATAATGATAAGATTATATGCTAAATCTCATCATTTTCCCTCAGTTGGTTACTGAGTTATGGATTTTTATAGGGGGGGGGGGGGGGGGGGGGACACATTTGTGAAGTGAGAACATACTATAGTGATGATCACGCTGTAGTTGAACCAGACCTGGAAGACTTCAAAATTCCTTAAATAAAGTTCTTTTTTGATGACCTGGGTAAGATCACAAGGATAAAATCACTTCATGTGGGATGAGATGCACAAGCAAGATGACAAGTGATAGGAGAAAATTACATCTACCTTCTCTCTGTGAAGCTTCATGGCAAAAAGCAGCAGGATAAAAGAAGAGTGAAGAAATTTGTGTTTGTTTGTTTGCTCACTGTGAATTCAAGCGTAGTTCATGGACGTGCTACTACTACTACTTCTAGTGTACTGGACTAATTTTTGCGTGTGGGCTAGCATTCCCTATTACTAGTGTCCCTCGCCATCAGGTGAACCTACTCCACTTCAGAGGTACTTGTAATTTATATCCCTAAATATACCTCTGAAGTTGGAGTGGGTTCTCCTGATGGCGAGGGACACTGGTAATAGGGAAAGCTAACCCACACGCAAAATTCACTACATCACTACTATAAATAGTGTGTATGGACTATGCTTGAGTCCAAAGCGACAGGGTGCAAAAAAAAAAAATATGTCCCTAAGTCAACATTTTAGTTCAAATCACCAATGTAGGGTTTGAACCCACTACCTCGGCATCAGCACACTGGATGTTTAAAAATGAGTGCTCTTATCCATTTGGACATGCTGACCTGAGAAGAAATAGAAATGACATGGAGAGCTTGGTGACAACTGGCAGGATCGAGGGAAAGAGAGCAAGGGGAAGACAGAGAAGTAAATACCTGGATGGCTTGGCCACGTGGCATGGTTGAGACAGAAACATGAAGCTGATCAACGACTCTGGTGATCGACTGAAATGGCAAAACATGACCGCCCACGCTTACCAGCATGGCACATGATGGATGGATGGATATAAATGCATTACCAGTAGTGTGTGTGTGGTCAGGGTAAGACTCTTTCCTATGGAAGAAGTAAGATCCCCGGCTAGTCTAAGGGACACCCTTGGGTAAGGCAGAGTACCTGTTTGCACCACTGCCTGCCACGACTCCCTTGGAGCATAGAGAAGTATCAATTGCTGTCCAGCAATCGATGTTCTAGCTGTCTTTTCAAGCAGTGTCTTTGTCACAATTTCTATACTAGTGACTTTTCTAGCAGTGTCCTTGTCACAATTTCTATACTAGTGACTTTTCAAGCAGTGTCTTTGTCACAATTTCTATACTAGTGACTTTTCAAGCAGTGTCTTTGTCACAATTTCTATACTAGTGACTTTTCCAGCAGTGTCCTTGTCACCATAACTTCTAATGAATGGTCTTCATGCTAGGCCAGTCGGACATATCATCAAATTGCACCTGGTACCATTAGTATTGGGACTCTTCACTGGTTGTTGAATATGAGGATGGAGCTTGTATCGGAATGTTCCAAGTGCTGTGATGTTGGTTTTTGACTCAACTCGTGACCAACAAAATGACAGCTGTCGTCTGACGTGGGTAAGTGACATGTCTTTGTGCATTGGCCTCTTGCAGTACCTGAATGTAGGTTTCCTTAGTCATCCTTAGGATTCTTATCATTGTACATAGAAGCCACATCTCTTTCTTTCTTTTGTTGTTTGTTCCTTATCCATGATTCACAGGCATACAATTGTATGGGCATTTTAGGCTGCATCAACCTGCTCAGTTTGACAAATCTGCCCTAAAGTGAATTCAAAACCGTGACCACAGACTGACAGACAAGTGGGCTAGCAGTGACCACAGGCAGACAGACATGTGGGCTAGCCGTGACCACAGGCAGACAGACAAGTGGGCTCCACAGGCAGACAGACAAGTGAGCTAGCCATGACCACAGGCAGACAGACAAGTGGGCTCCACAGGCAGACAGACAAGTGAGCTAGCCATGACCACAGGCAGACAGACAAGTGGGCTCCACAGGCAGACAGACAAGTGGGCTAGCAGTGACCACAGGCAGACAGACAAGTGAGCTAGCCATGACCACAGGCAGAAAGACAAGTGAGATAGCCATGCACTGCCAGAGCTCCGACATGAGACAAGGCAATAATCAAATAGTATAAGCACCTTTTGTCTCACACTTCCAGTACCTTGGTTGCGAGGTAGGTGATTCAACCCCAACACCAGCATTAAATTAGAATTCACCCCTGACTTCTCATACACAAAGCAATGACAAATTACTAAATGCACAATTGCCTAGAAAATGAGCTTGGGGTTGAACATAACATCCACCTGTGAAGGTTAACCCGGTCAACAAATGCCTGCAGAAGTAACATGTGTTGGCCTAAAGGAGCAAGTATCGCAGCTCTGCTGTAAACAGGCACAACACAATCATGTCTGTAACAACTCTCTTGATGAACGCAGAAGAAGAAGAACATAACATTCTGGAGAAGGCATGCAACATTTTTTAATGTGCCAGTGGAACGGGCCAAGGACGATGGCACTCTTGATACATGCCTTGAGGTATATTGGGTATATGGTGCTAATCCCTCATTTGAACAGACCAATCGGCATTCAAGGGGTGAATCACTCTAGCTGCTTTTACTTTCCATGACATTTTCTTGTGCCCATTTTCCCTGGATCAACTGGGAGCTCTGATAAATTGTATAAACCCTCCAAGAGGTTCATGGTAAATAGAGAATATGTTGACTAACACCAAATTAGACTGATAATATGAAATAGTTTACTGGAGATAGTGAGAGTTGTGACAACAAAATACAATACTTGTAACAAACTTACACTTGGTATTAGCTTGTGCATTCTTAAAAATCAATATAAGACATTTCTGTTCTGAGAGTCTGATTCAATTTCAGAAGTTGAAATAAGATGCTTTTGTTCTAACAAGTCAATCTCAATTTCTAACCAGCATTCATTTCTGGCAGTCTTAAACTAACTGCAAAAACTCAATTTCTAACCAGCATTCATTTCTGCCAGCCTTACCCTATCTGCAAAAACTCAATTTCTAACCAGCATTCATTTCTGCCAGCCTTATCCTAACTGCAAAAACTCAATTTCTAACCAGCATGTATTTCTGCCAGCCTTATCCTAACTGCAAAAACTCAATTTCTAACCAGCATTCATTTCTGCCAGCCTTATCCTAACTGCAAAAACTCAATTTCTAACCAGCCTGCATTTCTGCCAGTCTTGTCCTAATTGCCATAAGGCCACCATTAGGAATATGGGTCACCAACTGGTTCACTACCACCAAACTAGTACTAAGCATTTTAATGTCACAGATTGTTTCAATGTGTCACAAAGTATGATTCAAAATGTCACAAATAATGATTCAGCATGTCACATGGTGTTTTAATATGTCATGTGGTGTTTCAATATGTCACATTATATTTCAGTGCATCATTTTATGTTTCAATACATCACATTATGTTTCAATATATCACATTATGTTTCAGTACATCACAATATGTTTCAGTACATCACATTATGTTTCAGTATGTCACATTATATTTCAGTATGTCCCATTATGTTTCAATATGTCCAATTATGTTTCAGCATATTAAGATAAAAATAATCCCAAAGGAGACAGTGCCATTAGTCTGTGAAGTGTGAAGCCTACCATTTATTCTTGGTCATATCACGAGGTTGGGTGCCTGCCCCTCTTTCTCATGTATCATCTCTAATATGTTAATGATTCTTAATCATTATGTCCTTTATCATTATGATTTCTGAGCAGTCCTGCTCTCACCGACAGTGTCAGGCATTTTACACAAAATATACGAGCAGACAACATATGGTAGCACACAGTTAATGTGTTCACAGAAGTTTCGTAAATGCGCAGACAAGCCTGGCATGTAAGGTAGAGCGTGTGTGCAGGCGTGCATATGTGTGTTTAAATCAAGACAACCACAATGTCATATTAACATGGCAATACTCAAGAACATTTCCTTGAAAGTAAAGGCTGATACCATCATATACCAAATACAGGTCAGCATGGCCGAATGGATAAGAATGCGTGTTATTAAACATCAGGTGTGCTGATGATGAGGTAAGGGGTTCAACCCCTAAACCGGACAGTTGGACTAAAATGTTCACCTATTGTCCTTGACTTGGGGGCATAAATTACAAGTAGCTATGAAGTCGGAGTGGGTTCGCCTGGTTGTGAGGGACACCATTAATAGGGAAAGCTAATCCACACACAAAATTCAGTCCAGCAGGGTGTATGGACTATGCTTGAGTTAAAAGTGAGCAAGCGCAAAATAAAAAAAAATAAAAAAAATATATATATATATATATATATATATATATATATATATATATATATATATATATATATATATATCCAATACAGACCATGAGATGAGCTGAATCAAGAACTGACATCAGTGCACTCAGGACATTCCCATACGTGCTCAGTCTTCATCTGCAACAACTAGTGATGAGTCCCATTATACTAATGGTACCAGTAGCAGTCTGATTATGTGTCTGTCTGATTTTTCCTTGGAGACCTGATTGTCGGTCAGATCCTCTGGTCACTCCCTGCAGCAACATTCTCTCCAGGCCGTGATGATCTATCAGTTCTTCAGCACTATACACATGATATTCCAAATGTCCCTGAACACGTCTGCCTTATCAAGCACCAATACCCAGTCAATTTGTCCGCCTGCTTGTTTCTGACCACACCAGCATGTCCGTTGTTGAATTGAAGCCTGGCACTCTGCCTGAAGCTTGTCGGTCTTCACCTTTCTCATCATACTTTGTGATTTTGTTAGATTCACGACATGTGTGTGCTGTTTGTCCTCCAGCCAGTAGAACACTGCGGTGACTGCCTCCACCTCCCTTTTTAAACTAGATGTTGTGGTATCATATGTCAGGCTCTCCTACACCAACCTTCACAACCCCCCCCCCCCCCCCCCCAGCACTTCTTTCACCTCTTAGTACAGAGCCATCATCATCGTGTGCCATACTGATAAGCGTGGGCGGTCATGTTTTGCCATCTCACACGATCCCAGAGTCATGGATCAGCTCAGTGTTCTTGTCTTGACCATACAACGAGACCAAGCCGTCCAGGTATTTACTTCTCTGCCCTTCTCTTGTTCTCTTCCCCTCAATCTTGCCAGCTGTCACCAAGTTCTCTTATTTCTTCTCATAACGTGACCCGAAAATTGTGACTGACTACGTCTAACTTCTCTAAACAGTTTACAATTTTCATTTGTTTCTTGTAGGACTTGGTCATTGGTTTTTCTCTCTGTCCATGGTATTCTTTGCATTTTTCCCAGAAACCACATTTCCACAGCCATCAGATGTTTTTCAGTTTGTCTGCTCATTGTCCAAGCTTCACATCCATATAAAAGCACAGGTTCTATGTACCATCTCCACACTTTTTCTCGTTGCCAATGACATCTTTTTATTGGTCAGTATGTTTTTCATCTTGCAAAAGGCTGCCTTCGCCATGGCAAGTCTTGTTCAGAGCCATATATGTAGATGATTATACCACCTGAATTTGCAATAATCAATTGTTGCACCTCCAATTCAGTGCAGCCCGCAGGTCAATCCCTGCAGTCCCGATCCACAGTGTCATATCAACACACCAACACTCAAGGAAACTTCCAGGGAAGTAAAGACAGCTAGCACCATATACCTAATGCACACCACAGTGTGAAAAGAGGTCCTTTACATTCTTTTTACTTACTAGAGATTTATAGATCTGTGAGATTCATACCAGTGATTCTTCAAGATGAGACCACAAGAAATATGATGATTATAATGAAACAATTCTAGACAAATAAACATCACTTGCCCATCCTGAACAAGGTCAAATAAATAAATGGGGAATAAAGGATACTAGGTATAGAACTAATCATACTTTCTACATCAGGGGTAGAGAAGGTGTGATCTGGGACTACATCAGGGGTAGAGAAGATGTGATCTAGGGCTACATCAAGGGTAGAGAAGGTGTGATCTGGGACTACATCAGGGGTAGAGAAGATGTGATCTAGGGCTACATCAGGGGTAGAGAAGGTGAGATCTGGGGCTACATCAGGGGTAGAGAAGGCGTGATCTGGGGCTACAGCAGGGGTAGAGAAGGTGTGATCTGAGACTACAACAGGGGTAGAGAAGGTGTGATCTGGGGCTACAGCAGGGGTAGAGAAGGTGTGATCTGAGACTACATCAGGGGTAGAGAAGATGTGATCTGGGGCTACAAGAGAGGTAGAGAAGGTGTGATCTGGGACTACATCAGGGGTAGAGAAGATGTGATCTGGGACTACATCAGAGGTAGAGAAGGTGTTATCTAGGGCTACATCAGAGGTAGAGAAGATGTGATCTGGGACTACATCAGGAGTAGAGAAGGTGTGATCTGGAACTACATCAGGGGTAGAGAAGATGTGATCTGGGGCTACAAGAGAGGTAGAGAAGGTGTGATCTAGGGCTACATCAGGTGTGATCTGGGACTACATCAGGGGTAGAGAAGGTGTGATCTGGAAATACATCAGGGGTAGAGAAGATGTGATCTGGGGCTACAAGAGAGGTAGAGAAGGTGTGATCTGGGGCTACATCAGGAGTAGAGAAGGTGTGATCTAGGGCTACATCAGGGGTAGAGAAGGTGTGATCTGGGACTACATCAGTGGTAGAGAAGGTGTGATCTGGGGCTACATCAGGGGTAGAGAAGGTGTGATCTGGAGCTACATCAGGGGAGAGAAGGTGTGATCTGGGGCTACATCAGGGGTAGAGAAGGTGAGATCTGGGGCTACATCAGGGGTAGAGAAGGTGTGATCTGGAGCTACAAGAGAGGTAGAGAAGGTGTGATCTGGGGCTACAAGAGAGGTAGAGAAGGTGTGATCTAGGGCTACATCAGTGGTAGAGAAGGTGTGATCTGGAGCTACATCAGGGGTAGAGAAGGTGTGATCTGGGACTACATCAGGGGTAGAGAAGGTGTGATCTGGGGCTACAAGAGAGGTAGAGAAGGTGTGATCTGGGGCTACAAGAGAGGTAGAGAAGGTGTGATCTAGGGCTACATCAGTGGTAGAGAAGGTGTGATCTAGGGCTACATCAGAGGTAGAGAAGGTGTGATCTGGAGCTACATCAGGGGAGAGAAGGTGTGATCTGGGGCTACATCAGGGGTAGAGAAGGTGAGATCTGGGGCTACATCAGGGGTAGAGAAGGTGTGATCTGGAGCTACAAGAGAGGTAGAGAAGGTGTGATCTGAGGCTACAAGAGAGGTAGAGAAGGTGTGATCTGGGGCTACAAGAGAGGTAGAGAAGGTGTGATCTAGGGCTACATCAGTGGTAGAGAAGGTGTGATCTGGAGCTACATCAGGGGTAGAGAAGGTGTGATCTGGGACTACATCAGGGGTAGAGAAGGTGTGATCTGGGGCTACAAGAGAGGTAGAGAGGTGTGATCTGGGGCTACAAGAGAGGTAGAGAAGGTGTGATCTAGGGCTACATCAGTGGTAGAGAAGGTGTGATCTAGGGCTACATCAGAGGTAGAGAAGGTGTGATCTGGAGCTACATCAGGGGAGAGAAGGTGTGATCTGGGGCTACATCAGGGGTAGAGAAGGTGAGATCTGGGGCTACATCAGGGGTAGAGAAGGTGTGATCTGGAGCTACAAGAGAGGTAGAGAAGGTGTGATCTAGGGCTACATCAAGGGTAGAGAAGGTGTGATCTAGGGCTACATCAGAGGTAGAGAAGATGTGATCTAGGGCTACATCAGGGGTAGAGAAGGTGAGATCTGGGGCTACATCAGGGGTAGAGAAGGTGTGATCTGGAGCTACATCAGGGGTAGAGAAGGTGTGATCTGGGGCTACAAGAGAGGTAGAGATGGTGTGATCTGGGGCTACAAGAGAGGTAGAGAAGGTGTGATCTAGGGCTACATCAGTGGTAGAGAAGGTGTGATCTGGAGCTACATCAGGGGTATAGAAGGTGTGATCTGGGACTACATCAGGGGTAGAGAAGGTGTGATCTGGGGCTACAAGAGAGGTAGAGAAGGTGTGATCTGGGCTACAAGAGAGGTAGAGAAGGTGTAATCTGGAGCTACATCAGGGTTAGAGGTGTGATCTGGGACTACATCAGGGGTAGAGAAGGTGTGATCTGGGGCTACGAGAGAGGTAGAGAAGGTGTGATCTGGGGCTACAAGAGAGGTAGAGAAGGTGTGATCTAGGGCTACATCAGTGGTAGAGAAGGCGTATCTGGAGCTACATCAGGGGTAGAGGTGTGATCTGGGGCTACATCAGGGGTAGAGAAGGTGTGATCTGGGGCTACATCAGGGGTAGAGAAGGTGTTATCTGGGGCTACATCAGGGGTAGAGAAGGTGTGATCTGGGGCTACATCAGGGGTAGAGAAGGTGTGATCTGAGGCTACATCAGAGGTAGAGAATGTGTGATCTGGGGCTACATCAGGGGTAGAGAAGGTGTTATCTGGGGCTACATCAGGGGTAGAGAAGGTGTGATCTTGGGCTACATCAGGGGTAGAGAAGGTGTGATCTGGAGCTACATCAGGGGTAGAGGCGTGATCTGGGGCTACATCAGGGGTAGAGAAGGTGTGATCTGAGGCTACATCAGGGGTAGAGAAGGTGTGATCTGGGGCTACATCAGGGGTAGATAAGGTGTTATCTGGGGCTACATCAGGGGTAGAGAAGGTGTGATCTGGGGCTACATCAGGGGTAGAGAAGGTGTTATCTGGGGCTACATCAGGGGTAGAGAAGGTGTTATCTGGGGCTACATCAGGGGTAGAGGCGTGATCTGGGGCTACATCAGGGGTAGAGAAGGTGTTATCTGGGGCTACATCAGGGGTAGAGAAGGTGTGATCTGGGGCTACATCAGGGGTAGAGAAGGTGTTATCTGGGGTAGAGAAGGTGTGATCTGGGGCTACATCAGGGGTAGAGAAGGTGTTATCTGGGGCTACATCAGGGGTAGAGGCGTGATCTGGGGCTACATCAGGGGTAGAGAAGGTGTGATCTGGGGCTACATCAGGGGTAGAGAAGGTGTGATCTGGGACTACATCAGGGGTAGAGAAGGTGTGATCTGGGGCTACAAGAGAGGTAGAGAAGGTGTGATCTAGGGCTACATCAGTGGTAGAGAAGGTGTGATCTGGAGCTACATCAGGGGTAGAGAAAGTGTGATCTAGGGGCTACATCAGGGGTAGAGAAGGTGTGATCCGGGGCTACATCAGGGGTAGAGGTGTGATCTGGGGCTACATCAGGGGTAGAGAAGGCGTGATCTGGGGCTACATCAGGGGTAGAGAAGGTGTGATCTTGAGCTACATCAGGGGTAGAGAAGGTGTTATCTGGGACTACATCAGGGGTAGAGGTGTGATCTGGGACTACATCAGGGGTAGAGAAGGTGTGATCTGGGGCTACAAGAGGGGTAGAGAAGGTGTGATCTGGGGCTACATCAGGGGTAGAGGTGTGATCTGGGGCTACATCAGGGGTAGAGAAGGTGTGATCTGGGGCTACAAGAGAGGTAGAGAAGGTGTGATCTGGGGCTACATCAGTGGTAGAGAAGGTGTCATCTGGAGCTACATCAGGGGTAGAGAAGGTGTGACCTGGGGCTACAAGAGAGGTAGAGAAGGTGTGATCTGGGGCTACAAGAGAGGTAGAGAAGGTGTGATCTAGGGCTACATCAGTGGTAGAGAAGGTGTGATCTGGGACTACATCAGGGGTAGAGAAGGTGTGATCTGGGGCTACAAGAGAGGTAGAGAAGGTGTGATCTGGGGCTACAAGAGAGGTAGAGAAGGTGTGATCTAGGGCTACATCAGTGGTAGAGAAGGTGTGATCTGGAGCTACATCAGGGGTAGAGGTGTTATCTGGGGCTACATCAGGGGTAGAGAAGGTGTGATCTGGGGCTACATCAGGGGTAGAGAAGGTGTTATCTGGGGCTACATCAGGGGTAGAGAAGGCGTGATCTGGGGCTACAAGAGAGGTAGAGAAGGTGTGATCTGGGGCTACATCAGGGGTAGAGAAGGTGTGATCTGGGGCTACATCAGGGGTAGAGAAGGTGTTATCTGGGGCTACATCAGGGGTAGAGGCATGATCTGGGGCTACATCAGGGGTAGAGAAGGTGTGATCTGGGGCTACATCAGGGGTAGAGAAGGTGTGATCTGGGACTACATCAGGGGTAGATAAGGTGTGATCTGGGGCTACAAGAGAGGTAGAGAAGGTGTGATCTAGGGCTACATCAGTGGTAGAGAAGGTGTGATCTGGAGCTACATCAGTGGTAGAGAAAGTGTGATCTAGGGGCTACATCAGGGGTAGAGAAGGTGTGATCCGGGGCTACATCAGGGGTAGAGGTGTGATCTGGGGCTACATCAGGGGTAGAGAAGGCGTGATCTGGGGCTACATCAGGGGTAGAGAAGGTGTGATCTCGAGCTACATCAGGGGTAGAGAAGGTGTTATCTGGGGCTACATCAGGGGTAGAGGTGTGATCTGGGGCTACATCAAGGGTAGAGGTGTGATCTGAAGCTACATCAGTTGTAGAGAAGGTGTGATCTGGGGCTACATCAGGGGTAGAGGTGTGATCTGGGGCTACATCAGGGGTAGAGGTGTGATCTGGGGCTACAAGAGAGGTAGAGAAGGTGTGATCTGGGGCTACATCAGTGGTAGAGAAGGAGTGATCTGGAGCTACATCAGGGGTAGAGAAAGTGTGATCTGGGGCTACATCAGGGGTAGAGAAGGTGTGATCTGGGGCTACATCAGGGGTAGAGAAGGTGTGATCTGGGGCTACATCAGGGGTAGAGGTGTGATCTGGGGCTACATCAGGGGTAGAGAAGGTGTGATCTAGGGCTACATCAGAGGTAGAGAAGGTGTGATCTAGAGCTACATTAGGTGTAGAGAAGATGTGATCTGGGGCTACATCAGGGGTAGAGAAGGTGTGATCTGGGGCTACATCAGGGGTAGAGAAGGTGTGATCTGGGGCTACATCAGGGGTAGAGAAGGTGTGATCTGGGGCTACAGCTGGGGTAGAGGTGTGATCTGGGGCTACATCAGAGGTAGAGAAGGTGTGATCTGGGGCTACGTCAGGGGTAGAGAAGGTGTGATCTGGGGCTACATCAGGGGTAGAGAAGGTGTGATCTGGAGCTACATCAGGGGTAGAGAAGGTGTGATCTGGGGCTACATCAGAGGTAGAGAAGGTGTGATCTGGGGCTACATTAGGGGTAGAGAAGGTGTGATCTGGGGCTACATCAGGGGTAGAGAACGTGTGATCTGGGGCTACAAGAGAGGTAGAGAAGGTGTGATCTGGGGCTACATCAGTGGTAGAGGTGTGATCTAGGGCTACATCAGGGGTAGAGAAGGTGTGATCTAGGGCTACATCAGAGGTAGAGAAGATGTGATCTAGGGCTACATTAGGGGTAGAGAAGGTGTGATCTGGGGCTACATCAGGGGTAGAGAAGGTGTGATCTGGGGCTACATCAGGGGTAGAGAAGGTGTGATCTCAGGCTACATCTGGGGTAGAGGTGTGATCTGAGGCTACATCTGGGGTAGAGGTGTGATCTGGGGCTACAAGAGAGGTAGAGAAGGTGTGATCTGGGGCTACATCAGTGGTAGAGAAGGTGTGATCTGGAGCTACATCAGGGGTAGATAAAGTGTGATCTGGGGCTACATCAGGGGTGGAGAAGGTGTGATCAGAGCCGATACACAGCGTTCTCATACTGTGCTGACCCTATTAATAGGCATATCCCGCAAATCGCTACTTAGCCTCACTTCTGTATACTGGACCTTCCGTTCACCCCAAGCTGCTCCTCCGGTAACCAGAATAATGCAATCTGCAGATGACGTCGACACAGTGATCGTTCAATTCAGACTTTCCGGGTAATGGATTCACTAGCTGAGCAATATTCGATTCCTTAACCACCGGGACTGTTTTCACTGTGCCAGGTTCAAATCCTAGCATTGTGTCGGGCATTTTTACAAGAGCCATTGGTGCCTAATGATATCACACATCTTCCTGATCTACTGGGTAGTCAGATCAGAACCAAGTCTTCTCAGACAAAGGTGAAAAACAGGAGGTCCTGTGTGTATGTCGTGCATGATAATAATCCCCACAGTGATGGGAAATCACAAAAAGTAGGCCACTGCCTTGGCAAAATTGTAAGAAAAGACAACCAGCCCACGGTACATAGAGCCCATGACCTTGGATGGAATCTGCCCAGAGGAAGCAAACCAGACACTGACCTCTGAAGTGCGCAACTAGGTTTGACTTCCCACTCGAAAAAGAAAAACAAAAATGAAGACAAACTTATAAAAGCTTAGTTTAGTTTAAACTAGTTATAGTTTTAAAAAGTTTATAAATGCTTATGCATTGTGAAGCGTGAACAATGAGCAGTCAAGCTGAAAAACATCTGATGGCTGTGGAAATGTGGTTTCTGAGGAAAATTCAAAGAATACCATGGACAGACAGAAACACCAATTAACAAGTTCTTCAAGAAACAAATGAAGATCATAAACAGATTAGAGTCATTAGACGTAGATAGTCAACATTTGTTTTTGGGGCATGTTATGAGAAGAAATGACTTGGAGAATTTGGTGACAACTGGCAAGATCGAAGAGAAGAGACCAAGGGAAAGACAGAGAAATAAATACCTGGATGGCTTGGCCATGTGGCATGGTTGTGACAGGAATACGGCGCTGATCCACAACTCTGGTGATCCAGTGAGATGGCAGAACATGACCGCCCACGCTTATTGGCATGGCACATGATGGATGGATGGATGGATTGAGTGAAATAATCTTTAAACCAAAACACTTATGTGCCTAGTGAAATAATCTTTAAACCAAAACACTTATGCAGTGAGTGAAATAATCTTTAAACCAAAACATTTATGCACTGAGTGAAATAAACTTTAAATCAACAGCAAACAAAAAACTTCATTGAAGGATAAGAAATACTGTTTTGTGGAGCAGTAAAAAAATGAGTTAACACCACATGTGATCAATTTGAAAACAAAATGGACAACAACGTTAAGTTTTAATATTAGCATAGATAAACATAGATGACATAAAGCCACAGCAAAATTAAGACACAAAATAATAAGACACAAGTATAGCTACTGTTTTACAATAGAAACAGATATGATTGTTGTTTGGAAGATGGCAGACACAACTATGTTTATTTATATTAGCATCATAACTAGACTTAACTATAGTTGTCGCATTAGAACACACACACAACACTCAGCAATGTTTGTTGTATTAGGATCATAACTGTGCTATAGTTCTTGCATTAGGAACACAAACAACACTCAGCAATGGTTGTTGTATTAGGATCATAACTAGACTGTGCTACAATTGTTGCATCAGGAACACACACACAACACTCAGCAATGGATGTTGTAGTAGGATCATAACTAGACTGCGCTACAGTTGTTGTATTAGGATCATAACTAGACTATGCTACAGTTGTTGCATCAGGAACACACACACAACACTCAGCAATGGATGTTGTATTAGGATCATAACTAGACTGTGCTACAGTTGTTGCATCAGGACCACACACAAAAGTGCCGACTAGTCTATACAAAATATGAGTCTAGCACCATACATCTACTACACTTAGGCACATATTTAACTTTCACCTACTCATCTCTGTAAAGACAGTTTCCTGCCAACACTTTGCTTTGAAGTTTGCTGATAATGAACTACCCAAAAGCCGTGGAGGACACGCTACCAACCCAGGCCTAATCCCAGCCAGTCAGTCAGTATGTGGCGTGTTGAATCTTTACCTGGTTAGATCCTAATGTACCTAAGTTCCTATCTACAGATGTGAAGATTAGTCATTAGTTGCAGTTACAACTTCACGGCAAAGGGTTGCCCCACCATGCCAGTGAATATCACACAAAATGCTCATCACTGCCCCATGTGAAAAGTGGAACAGACAGGAGTCTGGACAAACCAACAGCCAGCACAGGTATACTATGCATAATGCTGCTGCCAGAATGCCAACATAAAAGTCCGCCATGAAAAACACAGTTCATCGTCGATGGAAGTGGCAGTCACTATAAAACCAGCAGCCACATATTACCGCATAAGGCAACCCAGTTACTTTAGCGACGGGCCGGCCGCCATTTTTCTGAACATGCAGATGTGAAGATGTGGCCTTGAACACCTCACTGGTGTCCGAGTTCGGAGAGGGGAGGAAGAGTTCTGCACCACAGTCCATGGGAAGATGGTATTTTGGTACTGGGCTGGGATACACCAGCCCCACTCTGGGATACACCAGCCCCACTCCATTAGATGCCAGCCCTTCTCTGGGTTGGGAGACAAGTCTACACCAGCCCCACTCCATTAGATGCCAGCCCCACTCCATTAGATGCCAGCCCTTCTCTGGGTTGGGAGACAAGTCTACACCAGCCCCACTCCATTAGATGCCAGCCCTTCTCTGGGTTGGGAGACAAGTCTACACCAGCCCCACTCCATTAGATGCCAGCCCTTCTCTGGGTTGGGAGACAAGTCTACACCAGCCCCACTCCATTAGATGCCAGCCCTTCTCTGGGTTGGGAGACAAGTCTACACCAGCCCCACTCCATTAGATGCCAGCCCCACTCCATTAGATGCCAGCCCTTCTCTGGGTTGGGAGACAAGCCTACACCAGCCCCACTCCATTAGATGCCAGCCCTTTTCAGGGTTTAGATGACCTGAACACCAGCGCATCAGATTTAAGAACTGAAACTCTGAGAACTTTGTGACAACTGGCAAGATTGAGGGGAAAAGAATAAGGGGAAGGCAGAGATGTAAAATCTTTATGGTTTAGCTAAACGGCATAGTCGAGACAGAAACACAGAGCTGATCCACGTCTCTGGTGATCATGTGAGACAGCGAAACATGACCTCACAGGCTTATTGGCATGGCACATGATGGTGAGTGGATCATTTGCATACTTTTCTGGTAATTGTCTGGAAAAGAACTGCAGAAAGAAAGGGAAATAGCCACCTCACTTCATTTTACCGTATTCCAGAATATGTGCAGGTCTGAACACTTCATCGTAGAGGACTGAACCCAGACAGCCTGGCTTAGTAAGCAAGAGTTTTGAAACTGTAAACATAAATTGTCTACAAACTGTACATATTTGCAAGGAAACAAAAGATATAAATGTAAACACAGAAGCCACAAACAATATGTTGCACTATTTATTGCCTGGCATATTTTTTGCTGGATCTTGTCAGGTGCATACTGCTGAATCATATATCATCTGATGTGTATAAATGAATAATACTTAAGCTGAAACAATTAAAACAATCACACATAAAATACATATGCCAGGCAATAAATCGTGCTTCTGTGCTTAAATTCACTAAAAAAAAATATGAAACCAAGCCACAGAGAATGATTAGACCCAAACTTAAGTGAAAAGTGCCGAGTCCTACAAAGTAGTTTGCAAAATGAACAATGTTAAAGAAAGCCGAACAAAGTTAAAGAAAGCCAAAATTGGATAAGGTGAGAGAACCAGTACAAGATGAAGAGTCTGTCAGGTGGTCTGTGGTATTTACAGCAATGATCTGTAAAGGGCAACACATGATGATGATGATGATGCAAAAATGAATCTCAATTTAGACATAAGCATTATGAGATCAAGAAACCAAAATGTATAAGTGAATTTAATGTGAAATTTAACAAAAAAATGAAATTTGTTCAGCAAGACTTCACTCAGCAACAAAGTCACGCTAAAGCTATAAGCATTATAAATATTATTTATGTCGCAAAGTACTGAAGATGTTTTAAAACATCGTGATATGAACATGAAGAAAGTTATACACATGAACATACAGGAATTCATCACATAATGTAGCTCAAATATGACGTTACATAATTGGAGTTCCTCAGAGATGCTTATAAAGCATAATCAATAGTTCTGAGCTGTAACAAAATAAAAGATAGATTTTAGTCCTAGTGAAAAAAAAAAAAGTTTTTTTGTACTTTGAAAAACATAAAGGAGCAGAAAAGGTAAAAAGACATCCTTTTCTTGTGCTGTGAAGAAATTATCAATTAGACAAATAACGTATTTCACAATTTGAAAAACCAGTTGCATGCCCTTTATAGCATGTCTTTTACATCCAATGCGTTAATCATTTAAGACGCATTCAGACACTAACAAGGATACAGTTAAGTAACCTTTGTATTTTCATGTAATGTTTTTCATATAGTTGTGTTGGTATGTGTGTGTGTTTGTTCTGTGCAGACGAAGGCTTTAGCCGCAACATCCATTTTGTTTCTTGTAATCGGGTTTTAGTAAAGCTCACAATCTACTTCTTTTTTGTGTGTGTGTGATTCATTCATATCGTTTATAGCACATTGCAATCAACAACAGCATTTATGTTTGTTATATACTAGACAATTGTAAGTCAGTAGTCTGCCATTGGTTTCTGAATGACTGACACCCTATACCAATGAAATCAATGCAAAGCGGTGTGCTTACAAATCTCCTGTAACTGGATTTCGAACCATTAACTTGGTATAATGGGGAATTATGACACTCCGAAGCTACAGCAGCGGTTCAAAATGTTGTCCTCTTTGCAGGACATTGTCGTAACATTTGAAAACCCTCTTTGTAGACGTTGTGGTAACATTTGAAAACCCTCCTTGTAGGACATTGTGGTAACATTTCAAAAAACAAAAAAAATTAGAAAAATGTGGGGATAAATAACACCTGTGTGTTACTGTAGTTCCAAAGGGGAAGGGGACTGAACCCTGACACACTGTCTTGGTCAGCAAGAGTTTTAAAATAGTAAAAATAAATTGTCTACCCCTGGCACCTTGCTGCCTTGACAGATGATAGTTTGTAACACGGAGTTATACCTCTCCATAACACAAAGCCTGGGTTGAATTTAGAGACCATGTGTTGCCCGTGCAGCATGATGCCTCTCTCGACCTGCCTAGTTTACTCCAGAGGAAAGGTAACACCAATACGCCTGGAACAAGACAAGTTGCAGAAGCTGCTGGGGCAGCAAAGCAATGCTCTAACTGTCCGCCTGTTGGAGCTTCCATCCTAGACCCGTTGCCAATCAAGGCTTTGGACCTGGTCTGCCCGGCCATGATGTTTAGTCTTTAGGTTGCATTACTTCACACTAGGGTAAGAAATTAAGGGGAGAAATGATCTAGAAACCGTAAAGATTTGTAAGGAAACAAAAGACGTGAAGCCAAGCCACAGAGAATGGTTAGACACACGTCTAATACTGCATATTCCTTGTAGGACATTGTGATAACATTTGGAAACATTTAAAAAATGTGAGGATTCACCTGTGGGTTACCATAGGCCCCAAAGGGGAAGAAAAGAATAGTAAAACCATAAACTTGTATGCAGGTTGTAAAAGGTGAATAGAGTGGGTTGGTATGAGGTGGGTTGAGAATAAAAGTCAACCAACCATCAACTGGCCTACAAAGGGCTTGGCATGCATGGCTATGGGAGACTTAAAGGCAGAAGTGGAGGATGAATACATTTGAATATATTAACAGAATAATCAATAACTCGGACCTGTATTTCTACTTATGGTGCAAAGTAATTTGAAATAGCTGAGGTCACAGGTCATTTGTATAGCAAATTTGGGAAAAATTGATTGAAAAATGAGAATAATAATAGAAAGTATTTACAACACAATAAGTAGCTCCGAGCTGTAATAGAACCATCGTCTAGTGACAATGGTTTCATTTTGTGGAGAAATGATCAAGCTGCAGATGTCAAAACTCTTGTATTTTTTCATGAATTTGGGAAAATATGGCTGAAATGTGAAGCTAAATAGTTATGGAAATATTAAAAGCACATTTAACAGCTATGAACTACAACAAAACAACGTTTTATTTCTTATTTCACAAACTTCCTTTACAAAGAAATTATGAAGCAGCAGAAGCCAGGAGTCATTTGTTCCACAATTCTGGAAAAAACTTGAGAAGATAAATATATTTGGATATATTACTATGATCATGTGTCAGTGATGAATAGCTGAATGTTTAACTAGTGGAGAGGTCCTGAAGACACTGCGAGAGGCCATCCTCAGATGTGTCTGTGAAGCGTTCGATCTGGTAAGGTCTTTGAAGGTGCTCAGGCAGCCCGCAGGCACCGTCCCAGTAGGCTTCATGGTAACTGTGAGACTGTAACATACAAACAGGATTAGCTGTGAGACTGCAACATAAAAACAGGATTAACTGTGAGACTGAAACATAAAAACAGGATTAACTGTGAGACTGCAACATACAAATAGGATTAATTGTGAGACTGTAACATACAAACATAATTCAGTCCAGTGACTACACAGGTGAAATCTGCCTGAACTTAGTGGATCGAGCTCAATCTTCTCCTTCGTGGTTGAGGTGAGTGTGTCACACCTGTCTATGCACCTCAAAGTTCAGTGTGCCCGACTTTGGTATGCATTCATGTCAGGTGTACTTCCTCTAGACAGACTCCATCCAAGATAACGCACTCCATCTACCTGTAGGCAGGTTTCCTTTTCCTTACCTAACAATTTTGGCAGGGCAGTTATCTTAAAGCCTACTTTTTGTGATTTCCAACTGCTGTAGGATTTTTAACATGCACAACCTGCACGCTGGACCTCCTGTTTTTTGCCCTTACCTGAGAAGGCCTGGTATCCGATCTCACTACCCAAGAGATCAGGGGACATGTGATTTCATTAGATAACAATGGATCCTGTAAACATTCCCAGCCCAATGCAGGGATCAAACCTGGTACCTTCTGAGCCTAAAGTGGATGCCCTAACATCTCAGCCATAGCTCCTCAATGAATCACTGAGGTTGCAAGCACATGGTATAGTATTCCAAATTCCTACCACAGAGGTGCTATTGTTACTGTCAACACTACCTATGTCAACTCCAGCCGAAGAAATGCTATTGTTAATGTCTATTCTACCTATGTCAACTCCAGCCACAGAGGTGCTACTGTTACTGTCAACTCTACATATGTCAACTCCAGCCACAGAGGTGTTACTGTTACCTCTATATATGTCAACTTCAGCCACAGAGGTGTTACTGTTACCTTTACATATGTCAACTCCAGCCACAGAGGTGTTACTGTTAGTGTCAACTCTACATTTGTCAACTCCAGCCACAGAGGTGCTACTGTTACTGTCAACTCTACATTTGTCAAATTCAGCCACAGAGGTGCTGTTGTTACTGTCTACCTATGTCAACTCTAGCCACAGAGGTGCTACTGTTACTGTCAACACTACCTATGTCAACTCCAGCCATAGAGGTGCTACTGTTACTGTCAACTCTACATAAGTCAACTCCAGCCACAGAGGTGTTACTGTTACCTCTACATATGTCAACTTCAGCCACAGAGGTGCTGTTGTTACTGTCAACACTACATATGTCAACTTCAGCCACAGAGGTGCTGTTGTTACTGTCAACTCTACCTATGTCAACTCCAGCCACAGAGGTGCTACTGTTACTGTCAACTCTACATTTGTCAAATTCAGCCACAGAGGTGTTGTTGTTACTGTCAACTCTACCTATGTCAGCTCCAGCCACAGAGGTGTTGTTGTTACTGTCAACTCTACCTATGTCAAATTCAGCCACAGAGGTGCTACTGTTACTGTCAACTCTACCTATGTCAAATTCAGCCACATAGGTGCTACTGTTACAGTCAACTCTACCTATGTCAAATTCAGCCACAGAGATGCTGTTGTTACTGTCAACTCTACCTATGTCAAATTCAGCCACAGAGATGCTGTTGTTACTGTCAACACTACCTATGTCAACTCCAGCCACAGAAGTGCTACTGTTACTGTCTACTCTACCTATGTCAAATTCAGCCACAGAGATGCTGTTGTTACTGTCAACACTACCTATGTCAACTCCAGCCACAGAGGTGCTACTGTTACTGTCAACTCTACCTATGTCAAATTCAGCCACAGAGATGCTGTTGTTACTGTCAACTCTACCTATGTCAAATTCAGCCACAGAGATGCTGTTGTTACTGTCAACACTACCTATGTCAACTCCAGCCACAGAAGTGCTACTGTTACTGTCAACTCTACCTATGTCAAATTCAGCCACAGAGATGCTGTTGTTACTGTCAACACTACCTATGTCAACTCCAGCCACAGAGGTGCTACTGTTACTGTCAACTCTACCTATGTCAAATTCAGCCACAGAGATGCTGTTGTTACTGTCAACTCTACCTATGTCAAATTCAGCCACAGAGATGCTGTTGTTACTGTCAACACTACCTATGTCAGCTCCAGCCACAGAGGTGTTGTTGTTACTGTCAACTCTACCTATGTCAAATTCAGCCACAGAGGTGCTGTTGTTACTGTCAACTCTTTAAAAAAAAAGTTGCTTAAAAGTCGACAGGGTCTACTTCATTGCACCGGGTTTTATCCCATATGGCTCTGTCTCTTTTCGCAGAACGGAAAGCGTCGCACAAAGCACGAACTCTGTAGCTTTTAGCGACGACCCACAGGAGTCTCCGAAACATTTAACTCGTAAACCGAAGGGCGCGGCCCGGATTCAAACCCACAACCTTCGGAACACGAGTCAAACGGCTTGACCACTTCAACACAGAGACTCCCTGTCAACTCTACATTTGTCAAATTCAGCCACAGAGGTGTTGTTGTTACTGTCAACTCTACCTATGTCAAATTCAGCCACAGAGGTGCTGTTGTTACTGTCAACTCTACCTATGTCAACTCCAGCCACAGAGGTGCTGTTGTTACTGTCAACTCTACCTATGTCAACTCCAGCCACAGAGGTGCTACTGTTAATGTCAACTCTACCTATGTCAACTCCAGCCACAGAGGTGTTGTTGTTACTGTCAACTCTACCTATGTCAAATTCAGCCACAGAGGTGCTGTTGTTACTGTCAACTCTACCTATGTCAGCTCCAGCCACAGAGGTGTTGTTGTTACTGTCAGCTCTACCTATGTCAAATTCAGCCACAGAGGTGCTGTTGTTACTGTCAACTCTACCTATGTCAAACTCAGCCACAGAGGTGCTGTTGTTACTGTCAACTCTACATTTGTCAAATTCAGCCACAGAGGTGCTGTTGTTACTGTCAACACTACCTATGTCATGTGTCTTCTTCTTGTAACAAATGCACCATTGCCTTCCTTAACAATTCTACCACGTGAATGTGCCAATTAGGCCCATGCATACTTATGAAGATGAATAATCTACCTGGCTATGCATAACAGTAACTTCATCATTACATTTGCCGCTTGTTCCTAAACATCTGGTGTGCTGATGCTTAGGCAGGGGGGGGTTCAACCCAGTAGGACTAAAATACTGACTACTCGTCCTTGACTTGGGGACGTAAATTACAAGTACCTCTTAAAACCTGGTGGTGAGGGACACTGGTAATAAAGAAAGCTAAATCACATGCAAAATTCAGTCCAGTGCACTAAAAGTAGTGTGTATAGACTCTGCTTAAGCTCAATGTGAGCATGCAAAAAAAAAAAACATCACATTTGTCATTAATGAAGGTCTTCACCTATGCATTTATTGATAGCAGACTCCATTTACCTGCTGTTGAATATTTGTAAGGACAGAAAAGATTACTCTAAATTTAAGACACAGCAACTGGTTTCAAAAAACTTCACCAGAATCAATATTTATGAGCCTACGTACTTAGTCGTGAGGAAACTCTTTATAAAAACAGTGGCAGGGGTTTCTGGCACTGTGGATTATGAGAGGCAGGACTGGTTATTTATTTACTTATGTGAAATTATTACAAAGCAACAGTTGTACTTCTGTGCTTTATTACTATAAGCGGAAGTCACTCATCCGTTCTCTGGAAACACAAAATAAGAAGAGGGCTTCAATTTTATCCAAAACAATGAAGGATGTTGCTGTCTGCAAATACTCGTGACTGCAACATTCTTTCTTATTTTTGATCCATGTTCTTGTAATATGAAGCTGCCTCTCTCCATTCTTCTTCTTCTTCCTTCTCTTATTGTCGTTCTTCTTCTTCTACCTTTCATCAGAATGAAGAATCAGATTCATTGGACTGGTCACCTGACTCGCATGCCAGGTCACAGGCTCCCTAAACAAATCTTTTACGGCGAGCTGTATTGTGGTAAAAACTCCCAAGCGGCCAGAGGAAACACTTTGAAGACACTGAAGATATCGTTCAAAGCTATTGGAATTCATCATGACACACGGGAGACTGCTGACAAAGACTGAAATTCATGGCGTACTTCATTACGCAAGAGCGTATCACTTGCGAAGCAAACAGGGCCGCAAGAGCTGTGAAAAAATGCTGGACAAAAAAGCCACAGCAAGAGATCCTCCTCCTGGAACATCAAGCATTCTTTGCCCACATTGTCAGAGAGAATTTCAAGCCAAAATAGGCTTTGCCAGCCATCTTAAAACTCACGGCTCAAACTGTTAAGCCCACTGGATGAAATGAATGGTCATCATCATTCTTGATGGACAAACAACACACTTTCAAGCCCACTGGATGAAATGAATGGTCATCATCATTCTTGATGGACAAACACCACCTGTCACCTCCTAATACAGGCCGTCAACCAATCCACTCCAAGCTGTTTCTCATTCATCCATGACTAGTACAGATTTTGCAGCTGAACTTTCCTATGGGATGTGGCAGCCAATCCTGCACCACCAACCCTCCTTCATCATCATCATGTGCCATGCGAATAAGCATGGGCGGTCATGTTTCGCCATATCACTCGGTCACCAGAGTTGTGGATCATCTCTGTGTTCTTGTCTCGACCACACCATGTGGCCTAGCCATCCGGGTATTTGCTTCTCTGCCTTTCCCTAGTCTCTTTTACCCTTAATTCTTGCCAGTTAGCACCAAGTTGCCCAGTTTATTACTTCTCATAACGTTTCCAAACAATTGTGACTGTCTACGTCTAATTTCTCTAATCAGTTTACGATCTTCATTTGTCTCCTGTAGTACTTGGTCATTGGTTTTGTCTGTCCATGGTATTCTTTGCATTTTCCTCAGAAACCACATTTCCGCAGCCATCAGATGTTTTTCGGCTTATCTGCTCATTGTCCACGCTTCACATCCATACACAAGTACAGGTTCTATGTAACACCTCAACACTCTTTTTCTCATAGCAAATGACATCTTTTTATTGGTCAGTATGTTTTCCATTTTGCAAAAGGCTACCTTCACCCTGGCAATTCTTTTTCTAATCTTATTATTCATATGGTTAGTTACAGTGTTGTTATTCTTTGCTTCCCTTACCATCCCCGATGGATGCTCTCTCCACTAGTCTGTAAATAATGTGGCAAATGTCTGGGCAAGTGGCATTTATACCTCAGCCTGGAAAGATGCTCCTGGCAGTCGCCAGTGAGGGTACAATGTAATGAGGTTTTGGTAGTTTTTTTTTAAATGTTGCATATCCCTTACAGGACGTTGCAGTCAACACCAGCATTTGTCAGCTGCTGTTGATGTACTAGGCAAGTTTTATGTTCAGTTGTTTGCCATTGTTTTCTGAACGACTGGCTCACATACCCTCGTAAGTTACCAGCGTGGCGCGAACCACTGCAGAATCTCATGCAGCTGTTTTCCCCATGTGGATATACGGGATTATGAATGTCGTTAACCCCTTGGCCAGGGAGACCGGCAGTTAGCAAATAACAAATACAAGCTACAGAGACCCACCCTTGTCAGTTGTTAACACATCACAAGTGTGCCATAAATCCAGACTAATGCTTATCTTCAAAGAACAATTCAAGGAAAGCAACAAGACAAACAAAAGAAACCTTAGAAAATAATATTAAAGCAAAGATGGTCGATATTACTGCCACACTTATACTTGTTGATTAAGACAGGAACACACAGACTACTAACGCATGTTACATGACATTCATGTGTAAAGAATGGGTTTATGAGATTGAAGAACAGGGGGAGAACAATGGAGATGCAGCAGGGGGAAGAGAAGATGCAGCAGAAGAAGCAGAAGAGGAGGAAAAAGAGGCAAAAAAAAGATGATGAAGAAGCAACAACAAACAGGAGGAGGAGGAGAAGATGAAGAAGCAACAGCAAACTGGAGGAGGAGAAAGAGAAGGTGAAGATGAAGAAACAACAGCAAACCGGAGGAGAAAGAGAAGGAGAAGATAAAGAGGCAACAGCAAACAGGAAGAGGAGAAGATGAGAAAGCAACAGCAAACAGTAGGAGGAGAAAGAGATGGAGAAGATGAAGAAGCAACAGCAAACATCTAAGAGCAGCAAACAATCTTTTACCATTTTAACATTACGTTTCCAGATCTGGTTGCATCTTCCAAGGCAAATAGGGCACGACCGTGACATGGCGAACCCACCACACTCATGACAATCCTCACTGAACTGGTTGTCAAACCAACATTTGCCACACCTGTACAAAGTTTGAAAAAACAAAACAAGTTACAAACAGAAATAGAGAAGTATAGAAATAACTATATGAGAAGTTGCCCGTGTTTTATATTTCAGAACAGACATTGAGAAGTATAGCAATAACTACATGAGAAGTCACCTGTGTGTTATAAGTTCAGAACAGAAATAGATAAATATAGCAATAACTACACAAGAAGTCACCTGTGTGTTATAATTTCAGAACAGAAATAGATAAATATAGCAATAACTACACAAGAAGTCACCTGTGTGTTATAATTTCAGAACAGAAATAGATAAATATAGCAATAACTACACCAGAAGTCACCTGTGTGTTATAAGTTCAGACCAGAAATAAATAAATATAGCAATAACTACATGAGAAGTCACCTGTGTGTTATAAGTTCAGAACAGAAATAGATAAATATAGCAATAACTACACAAGAAGTCACCTGTGTGTTATAAGTTCAGAACAGAAATAGATAAATATAGCAATAACTACACAAGAAGTCACCTGTGTGTTATAAGTTCAGAACAGAAATAAATAAATATAGCAATAACTACATGAGAAGTCACCTGTGTGTTATAAGTTCAGAACAGAAATAGATAAATATAGCAATAACTACATGAGAAGTCACCTGTGTGTTATAAGTTCAGAACAGAAATAGATAAATATAGCAATAACTACACAAGAAGTCACCTGTGTGTTATAAGTTCAGAACAGAAATAGATAAATATAGCAATAACTACACAAGAAGTCACCTGTGTGTTATAAGTTCAGAACAGAAATAGATAAATATAGCAATAACTACACAAGAAGTCACCTGTGTGTTATAAGTTTAGAACAGAAATAGATAAATATAGCAATAACTACACAAGAAGTCACCTGTGTGTTATAAGTTCAGAACAGAAATAGATAAATATAGCAATAACTACACCAGAAGTCACCTGTGTGTTATAAGTTCAGAACAGAAATAGATAAATATAGCAATAACTACACCAGAAGTCACCTGTGTGTTATAAGTTCAGAACAGAAATAGATAAATATAGCAATAACTACACCAGAAGTCACCTGTGTGTTATAAGTTCAGAACAGAAATAGATAAATATAGCAATAACTACACCAGAAGTCACCTGTGTGTTATCAGTTTAAAACATACATACAGGTATATCTTTTACTTATGCGCTCGCTTGCTTTGAACTGAAGCATAATCCATAAACACTACTTCAAGAAGCACTAGACTGAATTTTTCTTGTGGACTATCTTTCCCTATTACCATTGTTCCTTGCCATCAGGTGATCCCACTCCGACTTCAGATGTATTTGTAATTTACGTCCCCAAGTCAAGGATAAGTAGTCAACATTTTAGTCCAACTGTCCAGTGTAGGGGTTGTTTAAGATCGCACATTCTTATCCATTTGACCATGCTGACCTACATCTACAGAAGTATGGTTCCAGTTCTTGAAGAGAGGTTTCACCAAGTAGGATCTGGTTATCACTTGATGCTGGAGTATACGACAACATACAGGTATACATAACCCACTCCTAATACTGCTGTAATAGTATGAAGTGACCTATCCATCCACGCAGTGTCATATCCACTATAAGCTGGATTCTATTGTTTTGTTTTTGGTCATTCTTTTTTAATTCAAACATAGTCCATACACCATCAGGTCAACCCATTCCGACTTCCCAGGTACTTGTAATTCACGTCCCCAAGTCAAGGATGAGAAGTCAACATTTTAGTCCAACTGACTGGTGTAGATGTTAAACCTGCTACCTTGGCATCAACACCAGAAGTTTGAGTACACACTCTTATCCATTCAGCCATGCTGACTAAATGATTCTGAACTTTCATTCCATTTTCACTGTACACTCAGGTTTTTTCTAGTCCATCTCTTGATGTTGTTCACCCACATCCAATGTCTTCACACAGCTCACCTCTTCACTATCCCCTGCCAGCTCATCTCTAAACTGTGTCTCTGAATATGCTGAAAGTATTTTAATTGTCTGACTTTGGCCACATTCAATAATGTTTTCCTCTTCCCAAGTTTTATAAGTTATCTTGTTTTAATTGTCTGACCTTGACATCATTCAATAGGGTGTATAGAGAGAGAGAGAGAGAGAGAGAGAGAGAGAGAGAGAGAGAGAGAGAGAGAGAGAGAGAGAGAGAGAGAGAGAGAGAGAGAGAGAGAGAGAGAGAGAGAGAGAGTGTGTGTGTGTGTGTGTGTGCACGCGCACGCCAGTTTGTGTGCTTAAGTACATGCTAGTCTCCTTGATAGCATACATGTGCCTGCCTGCTTGTATGCGTGCATGTGTATGTAACCTTGTTTGCTTGCATACATGTTTGTGTGTGTACATGCCTACCTGTTCTGTAGTGTGTTTGTGACCCATTAGCCTGTTTTTTGTGTATTCTCCTTGTCTCTGTGTGCATACGTATCTCTCTCTGTCTGTGTGTGTGTGTGTGTGTGCACGCGCGCGTGCATGCATGACATCCGTTGATTAAATAAATGGAATCTTACATGTGACATGTGTCAATCTTTCTCTGATATGGCTCTGCCTTCATCATTTGCTCCACCTCTTCCTTTGGAATGTCATGCCCTTGTTTGCCGGGGTCAAAGTCGCAGAAGTAAACAGATGCCCTGGGACCTTCCAGGACTTCATCTGTCAAGAACATACAAAATCCTCAGTTGAAGAAACAGAAACACATAACTATAAGCAAATCTACGAGGAGGCTTCAAGTGACAACCTTAAATGATTTGTTTCTGTGTGTAAATATATTCTGAAACTAAAAAACAAATGTATCATTTTTCGATGTAGTTACAATTGCATTCAATGCAAGTCCTCCAGAGCCGATAAAGTGCTTGGATTCCTGTAGAAAAAAAATTCTCTGGGGTCACTACTCAGTGACCCGGCCGTGAACAGTCCGTCACAGAAGTCATATGGTTTTTAAATTTCCTACTCCACTCATACACTTGCTGGACTGACAGACATGCATCATCATATTGAACCTTCATTCGCCAATGAATTTATTTAGGTTTCACCCCTTCACTGATCGAAAAATGGAAAACAGAACGCTTGCTCCTCTTTGGTGCATGTAAAAGTGGCACGGCCATCTTTAAACTATCCTTATGACGTCATTGTGTTCATCTGCATCGTGATGTCACATCCTTAACACTCTTGACATCCTTAACAACAATATTGACAGGTTACAAGACAATGGTATGGTTATTGTAATGTCTATCACACTTAAGGTTTTCAGTTGAAGCCCCCTCGTATATGCAAGTCCAGTAGACTAACAAACAATATTCATATACTATATGACAGGGAAAGAATCACCAAAAAACGAGAAGCCGATGCTAAGCTTCACTACAACACGATGACAAGTAACAAGATAGACGTTGAGGCCAAAGCCTTCCTTAGCACAGAAACAATAAACACAGAGACAACTACATGAAAAACAATACATAAAAATATAAATATAAAAGTTATTCATCTGTATAAAACAGTAACAACCGGGAAGGTTAACCCGGTCAACAAATGCCCGCAGAAGTCGGATGTGTCGGCCTAACGGCGCAAGAACGCAGCTCTGCTGTAAACAGGCACAACGCAGTCACATCCGGGAAAAAAAAATCCGGATGAACGCAGAAGAAGAAGAAGAAGAAACAGTAACAATGGTGATATCAAAGAAAATGATGACACCAAAATGTGACATAGAAATAGAAGGGAAAGTTCTTAATCAAGCGGATAATTTTAAACACCTAGGGGCACTTATAATATCAGATGGAAGATGCTAAACAGCGATTAAGAGCAGAATAGGGCAAGCAAAAGCCGCATTTCAGAAAATGAAAAGTATTTTAAGCAATAAGTCATTATCACTTAATGTAAGAAAGAGAGCACTGAAAGGCTATATAGAACCACTTTTCCTGTATGGCTGTGAATCTTAGAACGTAGATGAACAAATTAAGAAGAAATTAGAAGCAATAGAGATGTGATTCTTGAGACAAATGTAGCGAATTCCCTGGACTGCCAGAGTAACTAACAACGATTGCCTGAAAGAGGGTCATGAAACTAGAACATTATATACAACAATAAGAAAGAGACAAATGCTTTCTTTGGTCATGTGATGAGAAGAGAGGCATTGGAGAACATCATGACAACTGGAAAGATCGAGGGGAACAGAGACAGAGGCAGATCAAGAGAAATTATGCTGGATGGATTGAGACGGCGGCATGGAGGAATATCATCAGCAGAGTTGATCCAGAACACCAAAGACAGATTTGTGGAGAGCCATGAACGCCTACGCCAGCCGGCAAGGCACTTGATGATGATGACTCATCTGTATCCTTGTTATGGACTGCACACGTGTTTCATGTTTCCCAGTAAATTCAAGTAAATACCGGAGAGGGAGCTGTGGTGGTACAGTGGCAAAACGTCCGCCTGCCGGTCAGTGCTCGTGGGTTCAATCCGCATCTGGGCAGATTCAAATATTTTAATGTGACGTGGTCTCCCAAGTTGAGCCAGTATAAAATATGGACTAAGAAATTTTCTGGGGAGTGAAAGTGGCCAGAGTGATTCACCCACTGAGTGCCAACTGCTCTATAAAATACGTGTCTAGCACCATATGTCCTATTTGCCTTGAGGCACGGAACAGGGGCCTTGACTCTTACTTTACTTCTATATCAGGGGAGGGGGCAGAGTCCGATCAAATGAGAAGCAAAGTGCTTCCTTCACTTTGCTAGCCTACGGAACATCCTTAGGTAAGGTGGAGTATCCATTTAGGGTCCCCCCCCCCTCCTCGATGAGGGTGATCTGTAAACAAGTGAGCAGGTGACAGATTGAACTGAGGAGCAGCTTAGAATGTGGTTTGTTCTGGTCTCAAGTTTGCGATGATAGACAGAGGATCTCTGCATTGAGGCAATCCAGGGTCATCGAATTCTGTGGGTATTGCCAGGAAAGAAAGCCATGGCAGTCTACCTTACATGTAGCTAGTTAGTTGCATATCCTTTACAGGACATCACAGTCAGTCCCAGTATTTTTTGGCTGCTTGTAACTTCTTGGCAAGTTTACATTCAGTAGTGTGCCACTGCTTTCTCAACGACCGGCACTTATACCATTGTATGGAAACCAACACAAGGCGGTCTGCTTTCAAATCGCCCGCAGCTGTGATTTGAACGCGGTATGCGGGATTACGAGTTACATTCATAACCCTTTCACCAGAGAGCCGGCCTATCATAAAGCAACATCTATAAAAGACACCACTGGCAGTGCATGAGTAAAAGGTCAACCTGGCTGAAAGGATAGCAGCCCTCACTGTTAAACATCTTGCACACCGATGAATGAATCACCAGAACAGAGGAAGTAGATTGTCAGCTTTACTACAACACGATTATAAAAAACAAAATGTACGTAGATGGAGGGGTAGTTGGACTTAAATGTTAACTTCTCGTTATGAAAGCAATGGCAAACTACTGAACGTAAAATTCCCTGGAGTTGATCACAACCTCGGGTTGTTCACAACATCTTCCAAAGGAGATACAACATTTTTTATTTAAACATGAGACAGAAGGATGTGGATGAACATAACCAATGCCTCACAGCATGGACTATAGGAAGAATATATGTGTGTGTGTGTGTGTGTGTGTAGGTGTGGGTGTGTGTGTGGGTGGGTGGGTGGGTGTGTGTATTTGTTTGTTGTTGTTGTTTTTTGCGCTCTCTCGCTTTGAAATCAATCATAGTGCATTCACACTTCTTCTAGTAGTGCTGGGCGGAATTTTGCACATGGATTAGCTTTCCCTATTAATAGTGTCCCTCGCCATCAGGTGAACTCACTCCGGCTTCAGAGGTACTTGTAATTTATGTCCCCAAGTCAAGGACGATAGGTCAACATTTTAGTCCAGCTGTCCAGTGTAGGGGCTGAACCCCTTACCTCAGCATCAACACACCGGATGTTTAAGAGCACGCTTTCTGATCCATTTGCCCATGCTGACCTACATACTAAGAATATAGGTATAGGTTCTGCTTCTACACAGGTTCTGTCTGTCATTCACGAATATGGCTTCATGAATACAAAGAACCATACAGGTTCTGTCTGTCATTGATGAATACGAAGAACTATATAGATTGTCTGTCACTCAGGAATATGGTGTGATGAATACTTGGTGCAGGTAGCACAATCGGTTGCACAGTCGTACGTTGCTTTTGATGGGGTTTTCTTCTTTTTCCTATTTCCGTTTTCGATGGGAGTGTGTCACACCTAGTTAAGCACCCCAGATCTCAGTGTGTTCGACTTCAGTCAGCTTTTGCATGTTTCATTTCCTCTTGACAGAATCTATCCAAAGTATCGACCTACATCTACCCATGGGTAGCTATTCTTCCCTATCAAATTTGCCAGTGCAATGGCCTTGCAATCTACTCTTTCTGATTTCCAACTGGCGGGGGATTTTTTACATACACAACTCATATACAGGACCTACTGTTTTTCACATTTATTCGAAAAGGCTAGTTATCCAATCTCACTACCCAAGAGATCGAGGCGTGTGATATCATTAGAAACTAATGGTTCTTGTAAAATTGCCTTCACTGTATTGTGTCCGCATCCTTGAAATAATTGAGGGACTTGCATGTTTAAATGACCCAAAGAGTTATGCCGATGGTGGAGTTTAGTTTAGTCAATGGATCAACATCACGGGACACGGGTGTAACCCAGAAGTGCTCTATTCTACTTCTAACTCAAGCCTGAGTCTGGAGAAACTCAGCTCAGTGCATGAACTCCGTAGCACCAGCGAGGATCCTGAAATACTTTGGGTAGATTTTTAACTCAAAAATTTTGCACAGGCAGTGCCGTTAGGCTACTCTTTTTTCTATTTCCAACTACCAAGGGATTTAGTCCGATCTCACTACCCAGAGACAAGGGGAAAGTTTTTTTACTAGAAGTCCATGTGAAAAAATCACAGCCCTCACCGGGGCTTGAACCCAGCACCTCCAGCACTCGAGGCGGACACCATACCTCGAGATCACTCAGTGGAGTAGCTACCAGTAGGGTCCCTCTTGTCAGACACGCCAAAGGATATGGAGCAGATGAAGTGAAACACAAAGCTGCTTCTCCTTCTTCTTTCGTTCACTTGAATTTGTCTGTAACTGCAATATTTTCTCTCGTATGAATTTAACTGTCTTTATTAGTTCCCTCAGTGGTCCATAGAGTTTATCTTCCACTGTTGTTTCTCTAGGCCAGAAGTTTTGCCTAGATGTGTTATATTTTGGGCAGTCTTGGAGTATGTGCTCTGCTATCTGCGACGCCAATCCACATGTGCACATGGCTGATTCACCAATCTTGAATTTTGTATACATGTGGTTGTGTAATCTATTGTGTCCTGTTCTGAGGCTCAGAATAATGATTTGTTCTGGTATTCAGACATTTAAACAATGTATTCCTAAGTGAATTTAAACACATAAACAAAATATCGCATGATTTCTTGTTTACGGCGTCTGTTTTTAAATTCACTAACGGACGAGAGCCGGTATTTTCAACACGGTATGGTCGAGTCTCCATGGCGAAGTGGTCAAATCATCTGGCTCGCTCTCTGAAGGTTGTGGGTTCGATTTGGTTCACGAGTGCATTTTTCTCTGAGTTCCTGTGGGTCATCACTGGAGCTACGGGGTTAGTGCTGTGTGCGACATTTTCGGCAGGATGCCCCGCAGAAAGAGACCGAGCCATATGGGATCAAATCCCGCTCAATGAAATCAATCCTCTCGAACTTTCAAGACTTTTTTTTATTTCATTAAGGGAAGACACTGTTCTGAATTTGTGAAATGTCGTCTCCCACAATCAACTGTGAAGCAGGTAGATTATTTGTTAACTCACTTCACACGATATAAACCGCTGCAGTATGCACCTGATGAGGTGCAGCGAAATGTGCCAGGCAATAAATCGTGCAATATTTTGTTTATGTTGTCTGTGATTAAACAAAGCTGCTGTCTTGAAGGTAGACTCTCTAAAAGTTAGTTGCATATCCTTTACAGGATGTAGCAGTCAACCCCAGCATTTTTTGTGTGTTCGTGATTTCTGGGTGAGTTTACGTTCAGTAGTTTAGCCTTGCTTTCTGAAAGACGGTACCCATACCATTTCATAAAAAAACTAACGTAAGGTGGTCTGCTGCCAAATCACCCACAGCTGTGTTTCGAGTGCAGGTATGCGAGTTTAAAAACTGCGCCCGTAACCCCTTCGCCACGGAGTCGGAAGGTAGACCAGGGACAGCCAAAAGTTAGGGGGAAATTACTCTATGAAAACGCTACAAAATATGTAACTGGCAGTCTCCGTTCCAAATGGATAGAGCATTCGGAAGCTGTGTTTCACATCACTCATGCACCAGGACACGCTGGAGTATTGAATGCGTAATGAATGCGCAGACCAGGTGGCAAATAATGTAACAATAAACACAGGGAGCAGCATGGATAGAGCTGATATAATAAATGCAGTACGGACTCATTTGGCAGATAATGGCGAGATTCTGACACTATCCCGATTACATAAACTTGAAGCTATTGAGTCTGGCCACCGACTTTATGCCTTCATCTCAGAAGGTCGTGGGTTCATGTTTGGACTCTGTCACTCAGTTCTCAGGTGCAAGTTTTTAGCAGACTCCTGGGGATCATCACCGAAGCTAAGGAATTTGTGTTCTATGCGACCTTTTTGGCAGGCGGTTAGCTCATCTGCAGACAGACAATGGAGCTGTAAGGGTTTAAATCAGGTGCAATGAAATCAATCCTCTTGTCTTGTAACTTAAAAGGTACAGCCAGTAACAACCCTGGTTATGTAACAAATAAGCCAAAAAGTCAAACTTACCATCAGATTCATTGTTAACATTGGCTACCTCCATGGCCTCGTCCACCACATCCTCGTCAGCAAAGCCTTCATCTCCATATGTTCGAGAGTCAGAGTCCATGACACCAGCACAAATGGAAATCTGAAACCAGATGAGATGAGTTCAGAAATGACATCACAGCACTCGGGATATTCCTATACTTGCTCCGTCCCCAATTTCAACAACCAGCGGCGAGTCACAGTACTAATGGTACCAGGTGAAGTATAATTATATGTCCGTCTGACCTTTCTGTCAGATCTTGGTCTGATATGACTGAGCTACTGTATGATAGTAGATGGTACCACCTCCTTTCTATCTGTGCTGAATGTTGAACGGTGCTCACCAAACCCGACACTCCACATTATTTGGGTGGAGGAGCGATATTGGGAGGCTACAAGCCTTATCCTAGTGCAAGGAAATGCAACCTAAAGACTAAATGTCATAGCCCTAAGCCTTGGTTGGCAAATGGTCTAGGATCCAAGCTCTGACAGGCAGAGAGTAAGAGCACTGCTTTGCTGATCCAGCAGTTTCTGCAGCTTGTCTTGTTCCAGACGTATTGGTATTACCTTTCCTCTGGAGTAAACTAGACAGGCCGAGAGAGGGATCATGCTGCATGGACATCACATGGTCTCTACAATTCAGCCCAGGCTTTGTGCTATGGAGAGATATAACTCCATCCCTGTTCCCTGCCATGGGTTGTAATTATTATGCATTTGTTTAGCACAGAGTAACAAACGATCGTCTGCTAACACGTCAAGGTGCTAGTTACCATTCCCCAGAGTACTGAGTGTCTGCCAGATCCTCCAGTCACTCACTGCCACATCATACTCTCCAGGCCATGGTGATTTATCTGTTCTTCCACACTATACACACATGATCCCAAAGGACCTTGACCACGTCTGTCTGATCATGCACCAAAACCCCACCCAGATATGCAAACCCAGCCAATCTTATTGCCTGTTCGTTTCCCACAACCCCACCCAGATATGCAAACCCAGCCAATCTGATTGCCTGTTCGTTTCCCACAACCCCACCCAGATATGCAAACCCAGCCAATCTGATTGCCTGTTCGTTTCCCACAACCCCACCCAGATATGCAAACCCAGCCAATCTGATTGCCTGTTCGTTTCCCACAACCCCACCCAGTTATGCAAACCCAGCCAATCTGATTGCCTGTTCGTTTCCCACAACACTGGCATGTCCTGGGGAAAATATCAAATAGTTGCATATCTTTACAGGATGCTGCAGTCAACACCAGCATTTTTTGCTGTTGTGATCGCTTGGCAAGTTTATGTTCAGTAGTTTGCCATTGCTTTCTGAACGTCCAGCACCCATACCATTTTGTTTAAAAAAAAAAAACGCAACGCGGTCTGCTACCAAATCATGCGCAGCTGTGTTTCAAACGTGGGTATTCGGGATTATGAACTGTGTCCTAACCCCTTCGCCATGGAGGCACACAGTCTTTGATTTTTTTAAATTGAAGCATGCAATCACAATGTGTGTGTGCGATTTGTCTTCCAGCCAGCTGACCGCCGCTGTGACTGCCACCACCTCCATTCTCAGTCTAGATGTCATGGTATCATATGCCTGGCTTTCCTTTACATGAAACATAAGCGTATGTTTGAACATGTGACATGAATTTGTGATGCAATAATATAAAATATGTTTAATGTTAGCAAGAATGGAGATATGGTTTCTGAAATGAATGCAGCAAATATCCTGCATGACCAGAGCTACTAACAACAACTGCTGGAAGGGGCTAATGAGAGTTGAGCATTATACACAACTATAAGAAAGAGACAAACGGTGCACTTTGGTAACATAATGAGAAGAGAAGCATTGGTGAACATAGTGATGACTGGACAGAAAAGGAAAGCCCTCTGTGCAGGAGAGGTTTTCTGATCAAAGACGAGTCAACGTGTAGTCATAAATGGTTTGGGAGTTTATACATCATCATCTGGTGGCGATTCTGGATTCTGTCATTCAGTTTACAAATTCAGTTTTCTCTGAGACTTCTGAGGGACATTGCTGGAGGTACAGAGTTTGTGCTTTGTGTGATGCTTTTGGCAGGACATTTTGCGGAAAGAGATCGAGCCATACTGGATAAAAACCATGTGCACTGAAGTCAAACCTCCTACCTGGAAACCCGTTTAAACTCTACTTTCCCGTAGAAAAACTTGCACCTATATTACAGGGCTGGGTCCACCTCACAACCACACTAGTCAGTAATCAATGTTCTACACCGAGGATGGATCCGAGACTCTTGAGATAGTAAACTTGAAACCAGTGAATTGTGGCTACCAGTACCACCATCACCATTATTAGAAATTAAATATTTTAAGGAGCAGTTCTTGTGATACTGGTGAAGAAAAGTGGTGTATTTATCATTATTCAATAAATTTAATTGGGTTATCATCAAAGATTGAGGAGCAGTGCCTTGGTAAGTGGAAATTTTAAATAATTGTCACACCTGTCTTCAAATTTTCTTTTACAAAATCTAACATTATTTTATTATATTCCTAACCCATAGCAATACTAACGTGTTCCTTGTCCAATCCCATTAAATTTGATATATATATATATATATATATATATATATATAATAATAATAATATAATTGCTAGCAATATAACCATTTTTACATTACTGACATTACTGTGTGACACACCCCTACTTCCCATTTTCTGCCATCAATTTTTCTGTTTGGTCCAAACTCACTTTTTGTTTGGCAGTGAATCAGTTAATAAAATAAAACTAATTCAAAAGTAAAAGCATCTGAAATCGCATCTCTCATTGGTCCTACAAGATCTTCGAGCCACACTCCATGATACTCAAGCAGATAGTTCAGATACTGTGGTGAGTGATAGTTACCTACCTAACAACACCAAATGAAGCTAATCCGACAAATGGCGGTATTGTATGAATGAAGATCGTTAAAAAACAACAACGTTTGCTTTGAGGTATATTGTTATGGAGAACTCAAAAACAACTAATCCTTGAATACTTTGAGTCAGGTAACGCTGATATGTAAATATTAGCAAGCGATGTGACGTGATCTAGTTCGAGCCTTCCACTTGCAATCCACAAAACAAACGGGAGCCTACTCTCTCAGCTTTTGGGGATGAATGAAAAACATGGAACAGCAAGAGAAGGTACGAAAACGTCAACAAGCACATCATCATCATCATCATCATCCAGTGCCTTGCCGGCTGGCGTAGACGATCATGCCAACACGTACAGGGAGTTCAAAACAATGTATTCTAAACAGTCTCATTATACGTACATTACAGACAATTAAATCATGTGTTTAAAAACAATATCTATGAAACATTATACACAAAAAGAATTCTAAACTACTATTGACATCTTACCACATTGACAGACATGCAAGTTTGTTACATGGTGCTTAAAAAGGCATGGTTCCAAATTCATTCATTCATTCAGCAGCATTTCCTTTGCAGAACCTCGCTCCCATAACAACCTTCCGGAAAACCTCTCGATCATAAGCAAGGTGTCCCGCGTCCGATACACCCATCTGGAGATCATCCGCCACATCCTGCACCCATATTCTCTTTGGCCTCCCTCTTCCTCTCTTCCCAGGCATATACCCCTCCATTATTGTTCTCTCCAAACTTTTGTGACGTTTCAAGTGACGTAAATATTTTAATTTTCTTTGTTTTATCGTCTTAGCCAACCTTCTTCAATATTCAGCTCTTGAAGTATGGATGCATTTGTTCTTTTCTTTACCCAAGATATTCTTAGAACTCGTCTTTAACATTTATATTCAAAAGCATTTATGCGCTGTTCAGCTTGTTTAGTAAGTGTCCAGGTATCACAGGCGTATGTTGCAATGGGAATGATGCATGCTCTTAAAAATTAATTTTTGTAGTTCTGTCTGCCCCACTACATAATTTATTCAGTTGTTTTAGTCTCTGAAGAGCAATTGATAGTCGTCGTTTAACTTCTTTCATTGTGTCGCCGTTGTTGGTAATCAATGACCCAAGATATTCAAAATTGTCCACCACCTCCAATTTTTCCTCATTAACATATATTTCTTTCTCCATAGTAGTTTTATCTGTATGCATTACCTTTGTTTTTGCTATGTTAAGATATAAGTTGTGATTTTCACTATTCAATTGGATTGAGGCTATTAGGTTTTCTATACCAGTCTGTGTTGTTGATAGCAATACTGTATCATCAGCATACCGAATCTCTGGCATGTCATGACCACCGATATTTAGGGCATCATATAGCTCCCTGTTTATATCATCTCTTACATTTCTCATTATATTTTCGGCGTACAGGTTAAACAAATAGGGGGACAGTACACATCCCTTATGGACTCCTTGCTTGATGTAAAACCAATCTGATGTCTCGCCATCTATTCTAACCGCTGCTTGTTGGTCAAGATAGAGCATTCTTATGAGTTGTATTACATGTGGTGGAAAGCCCATATTCCTCATGATTTCCCAAAGTTTCTGATGTTGTACACAGTCAAGTGCCTTTGAATAATCCACAAAACATGAGAATAGGTTTACATTGCCGTTAAATATATACAGTAGTACTGCGTGATAAAAACTCCGCCAAGGAGCAAACATGGCTTGGAACTTCTAATCGTCAGAAAAAGTCCCCTTTCCCCGAATATTTCGGCCCTTTTACTTCTTGACATTATCTAGGAGCGGGCAAAAAACAGCCAAGCTCTGAAAAAGAACACTCAAACTATGTTCAATCCCGTTGTTTGGCGCGGCCTTGCCTCGGTCCTGAAAAAGGACCAGCCAAACTCTACTCCATCCTCGTTCGTCTCTCCCTTTATGTCAAGCCGCCCTGCCTCAGTCCTGAAAAGGATCCGCCAAAGTCTGTTAAATCCTCGCTCGTCTTCCGATGGTTGGCGCCGCCCTGTCTCGGTTCTAGAAAGGATCCGCCAAACCGTGTTCAATCCTCGCTCGTCTTCCGATGGTTGGCGCCGCCCTGTCTCGGTTCTAGAAAGGATCCGCCAAACCGTGTTCAATCCTCGCTCGTCTCCCGTTGTTTGGGCTCGCCTTGCCTCAGTCCTGAAAAGGACTCGAAAACCCCTATCCAGCCTTCATTGGTCTCCCGTGGTTTTGCACTGCCCTGCCTCGGACCTGAAAAGGACTCGCCACACTCTGTCCAGTCCCCGTTGGTCCTCTGTGGTTTGGCGCAGCCCTGCCTCTGGCCTGAAGAGAATCTGCCAAACCCTGTTAATTCCTCGTTTGTCTCCTGTGGTTTGGCGCAGCCCTGCCTCGGTCTTGAAAAGGACACGCCAAACCCCTTTGCCTCCTCGTTTGTCTCCCGTAATTTGGCGCCGCCCTTCCTTACTCCTAAAAAGGCCCACCAAATCGTTGTCAATCATCGCTCGTCTCCCGTGATTTGGCGCCGACATGCCTCGGTCCTGAAAAGGACCTGCCAATCCCTTTCTAGTCCTCGCTAGTCCCCGGTCGTTTGGCGCTGCCCTACCTCGGTCCTGGAAAGGACCCGAACAACTCTGTCCATTCATCGTTTGTCTCCCGTGGTTTGGTGGCGCCCTGCCTAGGTCCTGAAAAGGACCCGCCAAACCCTGTCCAGTCCTCGCTCGTCTCCCGTAGTGTGGCGCCGCCCTGCCTCGGTCCTGAAAAGAACCCGCCAAACTCTGCTGAATCCTGCCCTTGTCCCGTTTTTTTTGGCGCCGCCCTGCCTCGGTCCTGACAAGAACCTGCCAAACTCGGTTGAATCCTCGCTTGTCTCCGTTTGCTTGGAGCCGTCTTGCCTGGTCCTGACAAGGACTCGCCAAGCTCAGTTTGGTTCATTCCCAAGTAACCTGATCGCGGAGCTACGAGAGGTATCCTAGCGATTCACAAACCTGACAGCATAATACCTACATTTTTCTGTTGCTGCTGCTTCCTCCTTTCATCTTGCAATGGCGTATGGCCCTCAACCAGCTCACACCAATCCCTTCTATCCTTTGCTGATTCATTCAGCTCCCCCATGGCCTCCCTATAGTATTATTCACCTCTCTCTAATTTTCTGCTCCTTGTATTTCAAACATTTACCTAATCTTGCCTTTCTCTGTTGGTTTCAGAGGAAGAACTTACTTGACACCGGACCTCAACACATAAGGAAAATTGCAGACGGGGGTTGAATCAAACTGCCCCTGGTATCACCAGAATGTTAACTCTTCGATGGCTACTGAAGAAGGCGACAGAGCAGCCTTGGAAATGTCCCTACTGCAGTGATATTGATAGTTGATTTACAAACAACAAACCCATGTAAAACGTATTACCATTTCTCCCTCTTGTAGCTCCTTCCGTGACTGTCTCACAGTAACCCAGCACTTCATGGGTAATGTAAAATATATGACACCGGTTGTCTTTACTTCCACGATATTTTCTGGTACCTATTTCAGACTGGGTTGACCGTCGTACTTAAGATAATTTAAAAACACCTCGATGTTAATTGGAATCCATGATCTCTGGGCTGGAAGACAAACGTGCTTGCCACTGCGCTACCACGGCACCCAGGACAGGAGATAGTCTCATAAAATCGGTGGCAGACAATTCTCTAGAAGTTAAGGCGGCCCACGCGATAGTAAGTATACCAACAATTGAGACACTGATGTCACGAGGTCTGTACTCATACTAACAACCACTTTCTTCACATCCACTCGTCACATTCTCGGCATACACGAGTAGATCGATTGTGGCAGCTGAATTGAGTTGAACTAAGAACTGACATCACTGCACTCAGGACATTCCTATACGCGCTCTGTTCCCTAGTTCAATAGCAAGCGAAGAGTCACCTACTACTCGTTCCCACCGCTATCAGATTGAAAGTTCTCCTGGTCTTCCCTCCAAGTATTGAGATTCTTCCAGAACCCTTGCGATCCCTCGCAATTTCACTCTGTCCACATACGGGTTCTCAATCTGTTTCCCCATCTTCTCCACCTGGTTCCAAAGGCACACAACCATCTCTCCATTGTCCATATGTAATCTACCACGAAAAGGTGCAGTCCCTGACAGCATATCAGCCTGTTCATTCCCCCCACACTCCTGCATTGCCAGGGCAAAAAATCCATACAATTGTCACAATCTGAGATCTCTGATACGAGGTGAGCCATTCCACACGAAACATTCCTTTCTCCACCTTACTAAGCATACCCCTTTAGTCCGTAATGACTACAATGTGTATTGCAGTGGTTTCCGCCAACCAACGGAATGACGATGTTCCTGCTTCCACCTCCATTCTCATTCCGGAGGTCGTAGTCTCATATGTTACTCTCCTTTTTTCAAGAATCGTCCATTTGCCTTCGCAATGAAACCCTAACCACTACGTTTGTTTCTCACCACTGACCTATCGATGTAGATCACTATGTCACCTTGATGTGTGTTACTCTGGATCAGTTGTTACACCTCATACTCTGTGCGGCTCGCTGTCCATTCTCTGCAGTCACGACTCAGTGTTACTATTACATTGTGCCAGGCCGTTATGTCTTCCGGTACTTGAACCCAATAACTTTCACGATTGATAGTCTCTAGATCACACACATGACGTATAGATACTTCTGCTTGTGCCATCCAGGACCTGCCTCGTCTTAGTCTATGACCCTTGACCAGCCCATGGCTTCATGCAGCGGGTGATCCCTATTTGCAGCAACTCTCAGGTACCATTTGGCTTGAATAACCCTATGCCTATCCGCCATTGTTGGTAGCGCCAGGATATGCCTCGTGTATATAATTAATATGTGCTATGTACACCCCAGGATCATCCGCATGGCCGCATTCTGTATGCGCTCCAACCTTTCAATCTGGCTCTTTGATACTGTCAGCAGCCCCAAACCATACTCAATGACATATATTATTAACTGCTGAAAGAGCCTATAAAGCATCCTCTGCTCTATCCCGGCTACTGCCATCGCCCTCATTGTGCCTTACCACCCTTACCCTTCACCACCAAAGCCTCCACATGACCCTTAGAAGACATACACCTGTCAAATGTGATAACTAAGTTCTTCAATTTACTATGTCTATTAAGAGGACATCCATTCAATATAATGCATGGGACATCTGCCTTCACGATCCGGTTATCTAGGAAATACCACACAACCAATGCCTTGTCTGGTTTTATAACGGCCCCCTGCGTCCCTGCACCACTTCGCCACCGTGTTTACTGCCATCTGTAAGTCTGCAGCCAAACTTTCCCCGTCTCTTCACTGTCTGCATACCAGCACATCATCTGCAAATGTCAATTTTCTACCAATACCCGATGGCTCAATAACGGCGACTTTGCTGGTGTAGACAGAATAGAGCACTGGGGACATGGCAGATCACAGTGGCAGCCCAGGTGTAATAGTGCAGGGCTCAGAAGTCCAGGGACCTATGCGCCGTGTAATGTTACGCTCATAAAGGACTGCCGCAACCCATTAACAAACCAAGGGCAGACATCTATGTCCACCAACGGCAGACGAATGACAGATGAAACAATATATTTACGGATAGATCGATTGTGGCAGATGAATGGCTAATGAAACAGGATATTAAGGAAGGATCGATTTTGACAGACGAAACAACGTTTGTAAGGATGGATCGATTGTGGCAGATGAATGACAGATGGAACAACATATATAATGATGGATCAACTATGGCAGATGAATGACAGACGAAAGAACATATTTAAGGATGGATCGTCTGTGGCAGATGAATGGCAGATGGAACAACATAACAAAGAATGGGCCGACTGTGGCCGATGGATGACAGATGGAACAACATATGTAAGGATGCGTGAATTAGGAGTCAAGTGTTGATTTAGCCATGAGGGACGTGTGCGAGGAAGAAGACAAGACGGCGCGCTTATAAATTGCGGGCTTATAATCAACGTGGTTACAAGCAGCGTGCTTACAACCAAACTGGTTACAACCAGTGTGCTCACAACCAGCGTGCCCACAACCAGCGTGCTCACAATCAGCGTGCTTACAATCAGCGTGCTCACAACCAGCGTACTCACAACCAGCGCTCTTACAACCAACGTGCTCACAACCAGCGTGCTTACAACCAACGCGCTCACAATCAGCGTGCTCACAACCAGCGCTCTTACAACCACCGCATTACACCCAGCGCGCATACATCTAGCGAGCTGCTTTAACGATCAGAATCTATACATTGTATTTGCTGCGGGTCAAGGGACATCTATGTATTTGCCATGTGTGCCATGATGTTGATTCTTCAATCAGCCAATTAATTGCATAACATGTCTCTTATTGTGTTATCTTTTGGAAATTGTGAAGAGCAGGCCGCAAGTGAGTTTATTTCCCGCCGTTTATATCATCATCTTGTAGCAGGCCCTTCACCTAACGTAGCTCTCATGTCGACCCTTGGAGGTCAGTGTGGCTGAATGGATAAGCACACTCACTGATGCTGTTCTGTGCTGCTACTTTTGGTAGGTTCCACTACAACAGGGCTCACCAACCTTTATTCACGGTGGGCAGGATAACTGACAAAATGACGAGCGCGGGCCGCATACTCATTCTGTACAATACATGCGCGGTCTCTGTGGCGCATTTTACGGACGCGGTTCGTAATCCCGTATACCCACGTTCGAAACATATCTACGCCAGATTTGGCAACATACCGCGTTTCGCTGGGTTTTTTTTTTAACGCTACGGTATGGGTGCCGGTCGTAAAGAAAGCAATGGCAAACTATCTAACGTCAATTTGCCAAGACATCAACAACAGCAACAAATGCTGATGTTGACTTCAAATGTCCTGTAAAGGATATGCAACTAATGTTAACAATACTTGCAAGCCAGAACGAAAGCTCTGGGGGAAAAGACGAAAAACTAGGTTAATCGTGGGTGAGTGGTGTGCAATGCACAAAAAACAAAGACAGCCAACTTATTTATTTACTTTAAAAAGTTATCAAAGAAGGCGACGTTAGCAAAAAGATAGTTACATCAGACCTAGTGTGCATATATCCGAATCTCACAAACTAAGCAGCAAGAAATTTAGTGAGGTTTGTGAATCTGATATTTGGCTTTCAAGATAACATCAATGTTTGGTTTGGAATTGCTGCACCCGATCAAGAGAGTTGTTTTCAAATGTTTATCAGTCAATCTCGTTCGATGTGTTAACTTCAATTACTTCATGTTTGAAAATGTTTGCTCACAGACATAAGTTGTTCCAAACACTGATGCCATACCAGCGGTAAATTTCTTCAGTTTCGGAAACTCAACATCAGGTAGGCAGCGGTAAAATTCAAAAAGTTTTCCTTCTCTGTGTTTTTATTTCAACAAGTCATTTGCTTGCAAATCAATGAGCTCCAACTGTAGTTAAACTGGCACATCATCAAGGTTACGATCAAAAGGATTCTGGAACAAAAGAATGCCACTCTCAATCCTGTGAAGATCTGAAAATCTCTCTCTCTCTCTCTCTCTCTCTCTCTCTCTCTCTCTCTCTCTCTCTCTCTCTCTCTCTCTCTCTCTCTCTCTCTCTCTCTCTCTCTCTCACAATCTCTCTCGCTCAAAAACAAAAATGTTTCTTCAAATCATGAATAATTTTTATTTTCGGAAAATCGAGGTTGACATCTGCGGAGAATGTAGTGCAAAATTCTTTGAAACAGTGAAAATGAGAACAATTTTCTCTTCCAGTTTTGCTTCAATCAATGACAGCTTTCTCCGAAATCCTTTGATGATTCTGTAGAGATCACAGACGAGATTCTCCTTTCCCTGAAGTTTCAAACTCAGTTCATTCACATGGGATGTGATGCCAACCAAAAAATGACAACTTTGACAGCCAGGTAGGATCTGACAGCTGTGGATCAGCTCTATCTTTTTCTGTGAGGAAAACACCTATTTCGCTTCGGGGGTTGTAGAAAGGAAGCAGGACTTTACCGCAGCTGAGCCACCTCATTGATGTGTGATAAGGCAAGTCACATAATTCAGAATCAATTTCTTCAAGAAAAGCCTGGACGTGACGGTGATTGAGTGAATGTCCCCGAATGAAGTTCCCAGCAGAAGCGACTGGTTTCAGTATACAAGAAATATCTAAGTCTTGCCCACAGAGTGCTTGCTGATGTATGATGCAGAGTATGAACAAAGCGCCCGGAATTTGCAAATATTCGAACTGAGTCCTGATCTGCTCCAGCAGACCTTTCCTCACCCCAACCATGTTATTCCTGCACCAACTGTAACACATCGAAACTGATTCCACTGAAGGAATCAAAAGTTTTTGCACTTCCATAAAAATGTTTTTCCAGTTGTTGTTCCATGCATGCTCAAATTGATACCACTTTTTCCGTTATCTGAAAGTCCAAGTTGACACCACTAATGAACACAAAAAGTTGTGACGTACTCGAGAGATTAATAGACTCATCCAGCGCCGGAGAATACCACAACAAGTTCCTAGTTTTCTCGCGTATCTTTAGCATTATGTTCTCTCTTAGTTATTCTGTTCTCCGCACAATTTAACTTGCCGAAAGGCTGATAGTTCCAAACAAATCTGCTTTCTCAGGAACAAGTAATTTGCTGCTTCTTCTTACAATCTTTGATGAAGTTGCCATCAGTAAATGGTATTCCTCGTTCTGCCATCTTATGCACTATTTTGTAACTTGTACGGTAAACAGATTCATTTTCAGCAAACTTTCTCGTGAAGAGATTTCTTTTTGTTTCTAAACTACGTTTCATGGACTCATATTTCTCAGAGCGTAACTTTCCAGGAAACTTTAAATATGTTTTTGTTTCATGCTCGCTCGCTTAAACTCAAGCGTAGTCCTTGTAGCAGGGTCTTCAAAATGGAGAGGAGAATCCTCACACCAAAGTAGAAGACAAAGACTAACCCTTAGGAAAGTCTATCTACTGTAGGAAAAGAAGACCGTGTTGGCTCGTAGAATAAGAGTATGGGTTTTTGGCCCAGAAAATGTCAACTTTCCTAACAATGGCACAGGCACCAGAAAGTAAAACTTGAAGCTGAACAATTTGGGAAAAGACAGCAGGTTTAGTTATCTGGGATACTATTGCCTGTGATAGAATTACATCCCCCAGAGAATTATCATAACTCAAGAAATGAATTCTCACTCTATATAATCAAACATCAATCTTACATTTGCTTACATAAACAGTATGCTAATAAATAGAAATGTCTAAGAGCAGTTTGGAAAATTACTCATAATAAAAGTGCGATGTTTATTTGATGCTGTTGAAGCTGAAAAAAAATTGGCACTTCTCTGTAAGTGTCGGATGTGCCTAGATCTCCTTCTGTAATTAGTGCTAGTGTAGGACCTAGTTTTAGGTTCTAGCCGAAGGCTTCAGCGGTCAGTGGGTTTTGGCAAGGTTGGTGACAGGCACTTATCTTAGTGCTGCATGGAGCCAGACTCTGATCTGCTTCTGCCTAGTGGTCAGCCACTCACTGGCTCTTCTCGTCAGTAGCTCGGCGATGAAAGCATGGTGGTGCAGTAGCAACTCTGGTAGCCTCTCAAGCTGAAATTGACACAAAGGCACACTCGTAAGTTTCTGGAGAATGCCTATACCTTCATCATGGCTTTCAGCCTAACCTTCTATAGGAACCTATCATCAGGCCAACACTTCACTGAGGATACAGACATGTTATATAGCGGTTCCTTCACTCTATGAGCAGCCTAGATTACATATAGTACTGGACAAAGAATTAGCGACAGATCCAGTCCCTACACAACCTTTGAAGCTTCATAGAAATGAATACCAATAAAATATGAGTGAGAATTATACTGAATGAAGTTAATTGTTGTGCATCTCTCCGACAATCAACGTGTATCAGAAACACTCATGTCGCATCCTATCTCCCTACTGAACAAAGGAAATAGACTATGATAAACTCCTATTGATCCCAACGATCACACCTCTGTACTCCTGACCTTTTTACTAATCAAGACTTTACTATGAACCAATAAGTCTAACAATCAATCAAGAACTCAATCTTCTAGAACTCTGAACAGGCAATCAGGAAAACAATCAACTAGAATTCTGAACACACAATCAAGAACACAATCACCTAGAATTCTGAACAAGCAATCAAGAGTGTGATTAGACTATGACTTGTAAATATCATAGATTTACCTTGAACCAAGGACTCGGAATAACAAGGATTCTAATCGACTCAACCAGAATTCTAGTTACTGAGAATTCTAACAGAACCAAGAATGAGAATATAACCAAGAATTTAGGTCACAAGCTTCTGCACTCCGGTCCAGTTATTTTCACTGCCGTCACAGTACAATCATGGCGTGTGCCTCACTAGATTATAACAACACGTGTGTTACTATATCATGATGAACTTTGTCATCCATGTGGCTAGCTATATTTATTTTCTATGGTTTCACAAATTCTACCTCGTGGTTAATCCATCCTAACTAATCACTATCCAAGACAACAAGCTTATGTACTCCTGCCTGGGGGATTGTCTTGACAATCAACGTACAATCATAGCTTGTCGTAGCAATTAGATACCAAAACGTTTCTGACAATGTTAGCAAGCCTGGTTTGCGTCATCCATTGTAAGTAATTTATATAAGCCTCTGAACAAATGAATCTTCTCTGACAGTATAACAATCCTATACACTATGAAACCTGCCATAAAGATTGAACATAAATCTAGAGACACGAGATCCTACTACCACATAAATAACTGGGAATATCATACAACAGCCTATCGAAATCTACTAGCCCTGGGGATTTCTAATGCTGTAAAAGAACTGGATTATTAGTACATACAAAATGCATATAAATAGTTATACATGTTTCCAACTCACCCTACAATTATTTATTGGATCACCAAAGCATGGGCCTATCAGTCATAACAAGTCGTAGGTTTTGCCTTTTAGCAAGTATGATAAAAATTGCAGTTCGACTGTCTTCACTAGGCCCGCATCGTGAAATGACCGAATGTCTGCTGGCCAGACGCGGGCATGTGTCTACCGCGTTTTCATTGGTCGGCTCCTGCCGTTTCATTGGTTAACCTTTGACCCCTACTGCCAGCTCCAGTCTCTACCATGACTAAGCAATATTTGATCGGTGTAAGGTAACGTTTTATGCACCTCCCCCCCCCCCATATTTCCTGACAGGCATTCACAAACATAGGTATAAAATTAATATTAAAAGTAAGCAACATTTATAATTCCATTAATAATACACTACTGTTTGCATATGCAGAGGAGAGGGTGTTTCAAGTGCACCGCGACATATGCCTCCGATTGAAAAAAAAAGTACGAGAAGCGAACTTTTTAGACAACTTGAAAAGCCTTCTCATTTGCTAGCTTTGGGTGCATATGGTGGTGACTTATTCAAACTCCTCCTCCACTGGAAAATGTCAGCTTAACACCCAGCTTCATTCTGAAGACATCTCCTGAGATTTCTTCTCGCCTGATGCCTTTTCCATAGAGCCTTCCTCCTGGAACGATGTCTTGGTCGAAGCAGGTCCCAATTTGTAGTTGAGAGTGGTCCTTCGATTACTATTACCTTCTCTCGGCCCTGTCTATCTGGAGACTCTGGTGTCGGGGAATCCCAGCTTTGCTTAACCTCTTTCCTATAGGACGTCTCCTCAGTTGGATAGAGTTCTGCTTCGCTGTCCTCGTCTCTGTCTGGTTCTTCCTTCCATCTGGATGGTCCTCCCATTATCCCCTTACTCGACACATGTAAGCTCATGATATGAACCGGTGGGTCCGAGGTTGTAGGAACCTCCCGTTGTCGGTAGTCGTTATTTATTGGTCCCCCTCTCCGGTACCATAACTTGTTCCTTCGATAGAATTTACCTCCCCTTGGAGGATTATGTGCTCTTGGCACTTTGCTAAAGCAAGGTTTTGTGGAATCATCTCGGGATTGTGCAGTCCTAAATTCTTGAGTTACAAAATGTATATAAGGAGCAGGCTCACCCGATCCTGTGGCCTGATTCTTAGTCTGCATAGCAGGTGCTTCAGGTTCCCATAAGTAAACATATTTATTTCCTAGCATGAATTCATACGTGGGGTCCGACATCACCGCTGCCGAGATTGTCCCTGTGACATACGTTGAAGTCACTTCCACTCTTGCAATGGGCAATATCATTGATTCTGAGCTGCTCGTAGCTCCTTTCACCTCAATGGTTTGGTTGGTCACCTGTCCAGGTTGCACCAAATGAGCAGCTATGATGCTGTCATAATTAAGACCAGAATCATATAAGCAGTCAACTTGCCTATCATTGACCATAATTGTCTCGACTACTGGAGGCCCGTAACCCTGTCTCCTCCTTTGGTGAGCGTTAGCTACGGTAGTCAAACATGCCACGTGGAAAGATTGCGGTTTGCTTCTAAAGGCACTGGTATGGTGATAATTCGTCCTGCAAAAAGTGCAAAATGGCTTCTTCCAGCCTGCTGCTGGCACTTGCGAATTATGGGACAACTGACTGTTATTATTCTTATTACCCTGAGTAGGTGGTCTAGCAGTTTGGCCACTGCTGTTCTCACAATTAGAGTTCTGGCTGAAACTCTGATCTGGTAGCTTTTCAGCTTGAGAAGCATGGTTTACTTTAGTAGAGACCGCCTCTCCATGGGCTGTGAGGTAATGTTCGGCTATGTTGATGATATCATCTAGTCGTGTACCACTGTTCTCCGTCACAAACGTCTGCATAGCTTTCGGCATAGTTTCTCTAATCTGCTCCGCAAGGATTAACTCCTCCAATCCCTCATACGTTTGCTCACTCTCACTGAGTTCAATCCATTTTGACAAATATACTTGTAATCTGGTAGCGTGTTGTACGTAAGATTCCCCTTGTAACCGTTTGGCGTTCCAGAGTTTGATCCTGTAAGCGTTTGACGTTAGCTCATATCTTTTAAAGAGTGCGTTTTTCAGTGAATCAAAGTTCCGTTCAACGCCTGGAGGTAGTTTTGCAAATATTTCATATGCGGTCCCCCTCAGTCCTTGTGACATTTTGAGATTATACTGATCTTTTGGAAGTCCAAATGCTTCAGCCATCAAAGTAAACCGCACAATCCAGTTGTCCAGCTGAACTGTTTTCTCATCAAAGGGCAACAATGGGAAACTCATGGCTCCCACTGAGATATTCTGGCTTGATGCAGTATCTGTGCTGTGAGTTGGGGAAGTTGAACCGCTGAATCTAGAAGTGTCTTGACTTTGTAATTCCAGTTTCTTCATTTCCAGTTCATGTTGTCTTTTCTCCCTCTCTTCAGTCATCTCCTTCTCCATTTCTGCCATTCGTATTCTCTCCCTTGATTCTATTTCTACCATTTTGATTCTTTCTTCTCTTTCTCTGTCATTTCTCCTCTTGGCTATCTCTCTTTTTTCTTTCCTCCACTCTCTTTCTGCATCATCAATATACCTTTTAGCTCCTCCCCAGAGTAACCTATCTGAGCACCCTTCTCCCTCTACTCAGCCATAGAGGGTTGTCTTTCATTTGACATGGTGAAGAATTATCTCAAATTGTATTGCACTGCACTTTATGTTATGCTTCACTTAAGTTTGTCACTAGTTCCCCACAACTTACTATTCTTGTAGGTAAATGCAATCAATAATTTACATATATTCTTAATTACTTAGAATACTTAATATGACAAACACACAAACCAATCCTTCGCCGTTGCCACTTTGACCTCCACCTTTTGTTTGCTTATATGTTATTTTGTGTATTGTGGTGTAGATATTACTCTGACTGTACTCCCTATCACTAATAAATCAATCACTAAATAAAAGGAATTTATGTACCATGTGACACAATGATTATGAGTAGAGTTACTGAGTAGAACAAAATATCTATACCCACAATAGCACTGACAAGACCTACTGTGATCCAACAGACTTCCAACTATCAACAGATCTATACAGAGTAACTGAAGATGATATCACCTCAGAATCAGAGATACTAATATATAGTATTAGCTCCCTGACTGAGTTAACAATATGTAAGATTGGTTAAGAACTATATCCCGTGTCCTGTTCTTCCCCGAGAGGAGAGTGGGAATCAACAAGTACATCTTCAACTTATTATCTGTTGGGATTATTGCCTGACTTTAGTCTACCCTCCTCTCTTCTGTCTTCCCTTCCATATATCTAGTGGTTTCACTCTCTCTCTCTCTGTTATTCTCTCAACACATACTCCGACAACAGTTTCTTTCAACAATAAACAAAAGATTTATTAATAAAACTATGTCTGGTGTATGTATTGATTTTGTAAGTGTAGTTGATAGGGTGTTCTATGGTTGGTGTTAGAAAGAACTCTGCATGTCTATCAGCGGTGTTGTTTCTCGCCCCATTCATTCTTCAAGATCACAGGACAGCACATCAAACAGGACAGAGCTCACCCGGGATTATCCGTATGCTTGAATCTGATGGTAAATCCGTTATTGAATGAAACAAAAACTGTTCACCACTGAGTCACTGTACCGTAATAAAAGTCCCGTAAGTTTATGACTGCGCTCGAGTCTGTTTCATGACGGGGCATATCCAACATCGAAAAAACCACCACCTCGTCACAGTTATTCCTATTGTCTATAGATTAATATCAATGTCTCTAATTGTCTATTCTTTCTTCCTTTATTTGTACCATACGTATGTAGTTGTACATATCCCTGCCTGCCGCAGTTTAACTTCTTTTCCTTTTTAAGGGTTTTAGTGGTATGTTCGTTTGAGCATACAGTGTTCTGTATTTTTTTTTCTTTATTTTATTCTTTCTTCATCTTAACCTTTTTTCTCAGGTTTGTTTGGTTCTCCGTATGTACTTTAGTTGTTTAATGTAGTACTCTTCATCCTGTCTCTGCTTTCACTAGGAGAGTAGAACCTGGAAAAGTATAACAAATCCAGTGATAAGCAGCCGCCCCTTTCTACTACTTATGCAAGTGTCCTTCTCCAGCCATAATGATAAGGCTTCCGAAGTACATCCGCATAAGACATATGAATTCACCAAAGTCTAAACTATCCATAAATAGAAAGAAATGGTAATTGCTATTCACACACATCTATATTCCTATGCTAAACTATATCTAATATCTTTATACCTTATTTAGGCATCTATGTTCTTGGAATTGAAAAAACACTTAGCGAATAACACACTATTATCCCCTCTTTCCATCATTAGGGACGTGTATTTCTATTCCCACTCAAGAACATATCTCCTTCAGGTCAGTTTGGAACACACACTAAACTTACACAAAGAATTGACCCTCTTTATATCGGTCATCTCTGCCGCATAGTCCTTGACCTTGCTTGACATCTCAAGTCCCTACTTCATTATCACCTTTTAGTGGAAAATTACAGAACTGGAACTTTTCCGTTATTCATTCACCCAGACCGCAATATGCTGTCCAATAATGCTGTCTGCCTTTGTCCCAAACGAATCTTTCCACTCGACCCTTTTACCTGCGCGGTTAGCCGGCCCCTTCTCCTGTCTTGACCTATAAACACATGCGCCTGGTCTCTCCTTTGTTAACCCTTCTCCTACCTGGGCAGTCGGTGTATGCAGTCGTCCCTCTGGGAATCATTAACTCTCAGTATTTCACGACATAGGCCCCCTCTTAAGAGATTAGACCGCGTCGAATCTTTCTCACTGTAGGTTTGATTCCCATGATCCACAACCCTAGTCTTCTTCCTCCGGAGCTGGATGTCTGGATAAGAAATCTGCTCCTACATTCTCCTTTCCCGGGATGTATTCCACTGTGAAGTGGTATGGTTGCAGCAACAGTGACCATCTCATCAACCTGGCATTGAGTTTCTGTGATGTAGCTAGGAACATCAGGGGTTGATGATCTGACTGGACCGTGAACTGTACTCCGTACAAGTATGGTTGAAATTTTTGTACAGCCCATACGAGTGACAAGCACTCTCTTTCAACAGTTGAATAATTTTTCTCTGCCGGTAGGAGTTTCTTACTGGCATAAGCTACAGGTTTCAAAACTGAAGCATCGTCTATTCCTTCTTGTAATAAGGCTGCTCCAATGCCGATCCCACTTGCATCTGTTCTTAGCACAAATGGCTTTGTGAGGTCTGGGAGTTGTAAAACTGGCTTGTTCACCAACGCCTCCTTTAATTGACTGTAGGCCTCCTCACATTCCGGCGTCCATATAACTGTATCTGGAAGTCCCTTTTTTTAAGGTCTCTGTTAATGGATTTCCCAGTTCGGTAAAATGAGGAATGAACTTTTGATAAAATCCACACAATGATAGGAAGGATCTTATATCTTTCTTGGTTTTAGGCCTCGAAGCTCGTCTGACTTTTTCCAGGTTCTTCGCCTCCGGGACAATTTTCCCGGGAGTGATGGTATGACCTAGAAATTCCAGAGTTTGGTAACCAATCATGCACTTGGTTGGTCGCGCAGTAAGCCCGGCTTCCCGGAGCCTATCGAAAACTCTCTCTAAGGATCCCAAATGGTCATCTAATCTGTCACTGGCAATCAGTATATCGTCCATGAATGAGATAATGGCCGGGTCACGTAGAGGATCCAACAACGCTCTCATCATGCGAGTAAACACACTAGGCGCATTACTGAGTCCAAAAGGCATGACATTGAACTCATAGTGTCCAGTAGGTGTACTGAAAGCCAGCAGATGTCGAACTTCTGGTTTGACCGGGATCTGATAATAACCCCTACTCAGATCTACTTTAGAGAAGTACTTGGCCTTATGGAGCCTGGCGAACAACTGGGTTGGATTAGGCAACGGTTCCACTTGGAACTGGGTATGACTATTCAAAAGTCTATAGTCAATACACAACCGGTGTTCTCCACTCGGTTTGCGTAACAACACCACTCCAGCATTATATGGGGATGTGGATGGTGCAATCACCTCATCTTCCAACAGTTTCTGTATCTCCTCCTCCAAAGCCTTCTCTTTAGCAAAGGGCACTGGGTAGATTTTTTGGCGAACCGGATCCTGCGTAGTTAAGGTCATCTCGAACTCAACCAGCTCCGTCCGTCCTGGTTTATCCGTCAGGATTTTCTTATGGGATTTGAGAACCTGGCCAATCTTTTCCCTCTCTTGGAGAGTCAGATCCGGGTTCACCTGTACTTCCCGATAAGTTTCCTGGTTTATTAGAGGATACTCCCTCCCCTCATCTGGTCCGGTTTCAGTCTCCACTGCTACCGCCATTGCCATGAGATGGGCTGCTCCTTCCCGGGTTCTTTCTTCATATTTTCTCAAGAGATTAATATGAAAAATCTTCGACTTTCCCCGGATCCGTATTTGATAGTTGGTTCTGGATACCATCCTTTCCACGGGAAATGGTCCTTGCCAGCCTATCTCCAGTTTGTTGTTTCCAGTTGGGAGTAACAACAAAACTTTGTCTCCCACTTCAAGAGCTCTGTCTCTAGACCTACGGTTATAGTACTCCGCATGTCTCTTTCTGGCCTTTCTCAAGTTTCGAGTGGCCAGAGCCCAACCCGTGTGAAGTTTTTCCTTCAGTTCCTCCACGTATTTGTACGAGGAAATCACCTCTTCTGAAGTTTCTTCCTCCGTCCAACTCCTCAATAAAGCTTCCAATGGTCCCTTGATTGGTCGACCAAACAGCAGAGTTGCTGGCGGTACTCCTGTTGAGCCATGTGGCACTTCCCTATAAGCAAAAAGGGCTGCCGGGATGTATTCATCCCACCTATCAGGTTTTTCCTGGGCCAATTTCCTGAGCATTGTCATCAACGTGCCGTTGAAACGCTCTACTTGTCCATTAGCTTGTGGGTGGTAAGGACTGGTATGTATATGGTTGGAGTGGAACACCCCAAATACCTCCTCCATTAGTTTCCCACAAAACTGTGACCCATTATCCGTCAGAATCTGATTAGGGAAACCTAATCTGGTAAAAGCCTCCATCAATGCATCAGCCACTCTTTTCGAGTCAATGGTTGACAATGGTATGGCTTCACTCCACATTGAACAGCAATCCACCATGGTGAGGATATACATGTTCCTCTTCTTGGTCCTAGGAAGAGGACCCACGATATCGATGGCTACCCTCTCGAAAGGAGAGTTCATGATGGGCATCTCACCCAACACCACCGGTGCTGTCCAGTGTTTCGGTGCCACCCGCTGGCACTCTGGGCAGGACTTTACATATCGACTCACATCTCCCGTCAATCCTGGCCAATAATAATGACAGGAAATCCGCTGCATGGTGGCGGCGATACCCATGTGTCCACTGAACGAAATGGTATGCCCCATCTGAAGAATTTGGGAACGGTAGGCCTTCGGGACTACCAATTGACCGTGTAAGTTGTCTCCCCTTCCGGCTCTCCGGTAGAGTAGCCGATTCTTCATGTAGTACTGTCCGCGTTTGGGTGGAACAGCACTCTTCTGCAACTTCTTATAGCAAGGACGTAAGTTATCATCCTCACTCTGGGCCGTTCGTAACTCCCCTGGCATTGGGTTTGAAATCCTTGCCTCTGCCTGATCCGTTTCCTTCTGAGAGCGTGTCTGCATAGCTCCCATGTGAATTGGTTCCTTTGGCATTCCCAGAAAGACATACCGGCAACCGAGGATGACTGGAAATATGGGATCAACCAATACAGCGGCCTTGATTGTGCCGGTGACGTATCTTGACCGAATCTCCACTTGAGCAATGGGTAACTTCATGGCCACAGCACTCTTAGTCGCAGGCTGTATCTCCATGGTCTCCCCTGTGAGTTGTTCGGGGGATACTAGATCCGCCGAAATCACCGCTTCCCCATCCAGTCCAGTATCGTATAAACATTGGACTGGTTGTCCATTCACCTCAATCAATTCCACTACCGAGGGTCTCCCTTGGTCCGGAATGTCTTCCCCCTCCTCGACTTTTCCCTGGGATTCCTCGATGGGTTCATCGAGGCGCGTTTCGAAGGGACCGTCATTTGCCTTGCCTCGGCATTCTGCCGTCGTATGGTCTTTCGACCTGCAGTGTGTGCACCATGTTCCCTTCCTAGGTTTCCGTGTGTCCTTTTTGTTCCTTTCTCCTTCGCCGACCTCAGCCTTGTCTGTGATCACCTTCTTATGATTCACTTGGCATGCCGCGAAGTAAGGGTTTTTCGGTTTCGATCTGCAGTCTTTTGTGTTGTGAGAGGCCGCCTTGCAAACCGAGCACCACTTCTCCGACCACGGTCGTTTTGCGGGAGAATTCAAGGTGTTCTTGGTTCCTTCCTTCACCTTCTCGGAACTCTCCGTTGACGTCTTTTTATAAGGTTCCACTTTGGTTTCTTTTCCGTTCGTCGATTTCTTTCGGTCTTGTTTTTCCTGACCTTTGGTTTGTGTACTTAGTTCCGCCGCCTCTCCATGTACCTCTACGAACCGTTCCGCCAGCTTATTCACAACATCAATCCGTTCCGCCCCTTGTTCTCCCAAGAAGGTTCTGAGAGGTTTCGACATTTGCTTTCGCATCTGGTCGACCACCATCATCTCTTCGAGACTCTCATAATCCCTCTTGAATTCTGCCAAGTCCATCCATTTCTGGAGATAGGATTTCAGCCTTAGACTGTAGGCGGCGAATAGTTCTCCCGGCTCTCGTCTAGACGATCTAAACTTCTTCCTATACGTTTGGGCTGTGACTTCATAATGTTTCATCAAAGCGGCTTTCAATTCCTCATACTGATTTTCCTGTCCTGGTGGTAGGCGTGTGTAGACCTCGTACCCTGAACCACGTAAAGACTGGGATAATTTAAGAGCCCATCTGGTTCTATCCAGTCCCATAGCGACTGCCATAGCCTCGAACCGATCCAAAAACTGGTATATCTTCTCTTTACTTTCATCAAAGACCGCCAAGGGAAACTTCATGGCATGGTAACCCTGTCCACTCATGTATGTTGCCCCAGGTGAAGATGAACTTCCTTCTGCTGCATCTATTTCACCCTTAGTTTGTGTCTTGAGTTCTAACTCTTTCAAGCGGTATTCATGTTCCATTTCTTGTCTCCTGGCAGTCTGTTCCATTTCCAGTTTCTTGGTCTCCTGGTCCATTTTCTTGGCCTCTTGTTCCATTTCCAGTCGCTTGGTCTCCTGGTCCATTTTCTTGGCCTCTTGTTCCATTTCCAGTCGCTTGGTCTCCTGGTCCATTTCTAGTCGCTTGGTCTCCTGGTCCATTTCTAGTCGCTTGGTCTCCACCTCTATTCTTCTCACTTCCCACTCGGTCTTGCGATCTTCTCGTTCTGCTTGACGAATCTCTCGCTCTCTTTCCTGGATGTAATCAGTTAAGTCTGAACCAGCCAACCCAATTTCTTCTCCGTTGGCCCTAAGTTCTGCTGTAGTTAGTTTGGGAGTGGCCATAGTTAAAGCAGGTAAGTCAGCCCGTTGAGTAAAGACACCTCAAGGCAGTAAAGAATACTCACTATAAACAGATAATCTACCTAGAACCTATATCCTTAATCTATGCCTATCTACTATTATTAATCTACAACACCACACCGTACATCACAACCACTCTCTCATCCACCAGAGGAGATATAGGATAAAGACTTATGTAGACGTGTGACCGTGTGACTAGGTATGTAATGTGTCTTACCACCTATCCACATTCACTCTGTCTGGAACTTTCTCACTGTAAAGTCACCAGCATTAATGAACTGTTTCTACCATAAATGTAATGGCACCATATATCCAATGGACGTCCTTCCATTAAAAGTCATCAATATATACTTCTTTTTCTTTTATTCCAATCAGTATGTCCCAACATGCAGGTACTCCGCTATGCCTGTGCCAATATGCAGGTACCCCTCTATGCATATGCCCTGTTATGCCTCCAGGTCATATGGGTATTTTTCCTACCCCGCTCGCTCCACCAATTATGTCCTGTTCTTCCCCGAGAGGAGAGTGGGAATCAACAAGTACATCTTCAACTTATTATCTGTTGGGATTATTGCCTGACTTTAGTCTACCCTCCTCTCTTCTGTCTTCCCTTCCATATATCTAGTGGTTTCACTCTCTCTCTCTCTGTTATTCTCTCAACACATACTCCGACAACAGTTTCTTTCAACAATAAACAAAAGATTTATTAATAAAACTATGTCTGGTGTATGTATTGATTTTGTAAGTGTAGTTGATAGGGTGTTCTATGGTTGGTGTTAGAAAGAACTCTGCATGTCTATCAGCGGTGTTGTTTCTCGCCCCATTCATTCTTCAAGATCACAGGACAGCACATCAAACAGGACAGAGCTCACCCGGGATTATCCGTATGCTTGAATCTGATGGTAAATCCGTTATTGAATGAAACAAAAACTGTTCACCACTGAGTCACTGTACCGTAATAAAAGTCCCGTAAGTTTATGACTGCGCTCGAGTCTGTTTCATGACGGGGCATATCCAACATCGAAAAAACCACCACCTCGTCACAGTTATTCCTATTGTCTATAGATTAATATCAATGTCTCTAATTGTCTATTCTTTCTTCCTTTATTTGTACCATACATATGTAGTTGTACATATCCCTGCCTGCCGCAGTTTAACTTCTTTTCCTTTTTAAGGGTTTTAGTGGTATGTTCGTTTGAGCATACAGTGTTCTGTATTTTTTTTCTTTATTTTATTCTTTCTTCATCTTAACCTTTTTTCTCAGGTTTGTTTGGTTCTCCGTATGTACTTTAGTTGTTTAATGTAGTACTCTTCATCCTGTCTCTGCTTTCACTAGGAGAGTAGAACCTGGAAAAGTATAACAAATCCAGTGATAAGCAGCCGCCCCTTTCTACTACTTATGCAAGTGTCCTTCTCCAGCCATAATGATAAGGCTTCCGAAGTACATCCGCATAAGACATATGAATTCACCAAAGTCTAAACTATCCATAAATAGAAAGAAATGGTAATTGCTATTCACACACATCTATATTCCTATGCTAAACTATATCTAATATCTTTATACCTTATTTAGGCATCTATGTTCTTGGAATTGAAAAAACACTTAGCGAATAACACACTATTATCCCCTCTTTCCATCATTAGGGACGTGTATTTCTATTCCCACTCAAGAACATATCTCCTTCAGGTCAGTTTGGAACACACACTAAACTTACACAAAGAATTGACCCTCTTTATATCGGTCATCTCTGCCGCATAGTCCTTGACCTTGCTTGACATCTCAAGTCCCTACTTCATTATCACCTTTTAGTGGAAAATTACAGAACTGGAACTTTTCCGTTATTCATTCACCCAGACCGCAATATGCTGTCCAATAATGCTGTCTGCCTTTGTCCCAAACGAATCTTTCCACTCGACCCTTTTACCTGCGCGGTTAGCCGGCCCCTTCTCCTGTCTTGACCTATAAACACATGCGCCTGGTCTCTCCTTTGTTAACCCTTCTCCTACCTGGGCAGTCGGTGTATGCAGTCGTCCCTCTGGGAATCATTAACTCTCAGTATTTCACGACATCCCGGACGAGACCCCACTTTGAAGCAGGGACTTCAAAATGGAGAGGAGAATCCTCACACCAAAGTAGAAGACAAAGACTAACCGTTAGGAAAGTCTATCTACTGTAGGAAAAGAAGACCGTGTTGGCTCGTAGAATAGGAGTATGGTTTTTGGCCCAGAAAATGTCAACTTTCCTAACAATGGCACAGGCACCAGAAAGTAAAACTTGAAGCTGAACAATTTGGGAAAAGACAGCAGGTTTAGTTATCTGGGATACTATTGCCTGTGATAGAATTACATCCCCCAGAGAATTATCATAACTCAAGAAATGAATTCTCACTCTATATAATCAAACATCAATCTTACATTTGCTTACATAAACAGTATGCTAATAAATAGAAAAGTCTAAGAGCAGTTTGGAAAATTACTCATAATAAAAGTGCGATGTTTATTTGATGCTGTTGAAGCTGAAAAAAAATTGGCACTTCTCTGTAAGTGTCGGATGTGCCTAGATCTCCTTCTGTAATTAGTGCTAGTGTAGGACCTAGTTTTAGGTTCTAGCCGAAGGCTTCAGCGGTCAGTGGGTTTTGGCAAGGTTGGTGACAGGCACTTATCTTAGTGCTGCATGGAGCCCGACTCTGCTCTGCTTCTGCCTAGTGGTCAGCCACTCGCTGGCTCTTCTCGTCAGTAGCTCGGCGATGAAAGCATGGTGGTGCAGTAGCAACTCTGGTAGCCTCTCAAGCTGAAATTGACACAAAGGCACACTCGTAAGTTTCTGGAGAATGCCTATACCTTCCTCGTGACTTTCAGCCTAACCTTCTATAGAAACCTATCATCAGGCCAACACTTCACTGAGGATACAGACATGTTATATAGCGGTTCCTTCACTCTATGAGCAGCCTAGATGACATATAGTACTAGACAAAGAATTAGCGACAGATCCAGTCCCTACACAACATTTGAAGCTTCATATAAATGAATACCAATAAAATATGAGTGAGAATTATACTGAATGAAGTTAATTGTTGTGCATCTCTCCGACAATCAACGTGTACCAGAAACACTCATGTCGCATCCTATCTCCCTACTGAATAAAGGAAATAGACTATGATAAACTCCTATTGATCCCAACGATCACACCTCTGTACTCCTGACCTTTCTACCAATCAAGACTTTACTATGAACCAATAAGTCTAACAATCAATCAAGAACTCAATCTTCTAGAACTCTGAACAAGCAATCGAGAAATCAATCACCTAGAATTCTGAACACACAATCAAGAACACAATCACCTATAATTGTAAACAAGCAATCAAGAGTGTGATTAGACTATGACTTGTAAACATCATAGATTTACCCTGAACCAATGACTCGGAATAACAAGGATTCTAATCGACTCAACCAGAATTCTAGTTACTGAGAATTCTAACAGAACCAAGAATTAGAATATAACCAAGAACAACAGGCCATTGTGAATGGAAAAAAACTGTAGTTTGGTGCGTGATTCCGGTGCGAGTATAGTCGGTATACATAAAAGATTAATTAAAGAGTCCGACTACACTGGGGAACATGTGACTTGTAGGACTTTTGGGGGGAGAAGAGAAAAATTTCCAATCGCTTGGGCTGAAATAAACTGCCCATATTTTTTTGGGAAGATAAAAGTAGCTGTGCTGCCTGACCCATTTGTGGATGTCTTTATCGGAAACATCCCAGAGATACCCTGATGTTTCTCCTGAAGACATAGCAGAATGGGAAGGGAAACATGCGGTATCAAATGCTGTTGCTTGTTTACAAATACAGGAAGATAATCAGATACATCAAGATCATATATCTTCATATGCACACATATCGCATCCATTAGTAGAAAAGTGTGACGGTATGAGTACAGTTCAGGCCGCAAATATACCGGTACAGTATTGTCTTACTGAGGTGGATAACCCGCCAAAAACATACATGATCACATCGGTCGGCACTTGCTCTTCTTTGCCGGAAGGTGTGTTTCTTAAGACAAGTACTTCATCGGGCATTATCGATACTTTATTCTTGTTGGTTTTGATGATAAGTTTTCTGTTATCTATCATGGCTAACAAATTGGTACAATTTCTGTCTGGATCCACAGTGTTTGTTGGGAAAATGTTGACGTTTGGTCTGCACTATAGATCAAAATATATTAAAGGTTAATATTCTTTTAATGTACAGCATAGATTAAGTCTGACACAGATTTGTTGTCGCATACGGTTGTTTGGTCTGCTGATCAGTTATTACCAGAAGTCTAGACTAAAGAAAGAACAATCAAACAAAATCAAATGGTCGGAGGAACATGCAAAAATTCTTCAGGAAATAAAAGCATTGTTTAGTTCTCCGCCAATTCTCAGAATTCCTGACATGTCAAAAGACTTTGTCATCCAGATAGATGCCAGTTCCCATGGTTATGCAATTACGGAACTTGAGACACTGTCTTTGGTGGAATCTGTTCAGAAATTTGCTAAATATCTTCTGGGAAGAAAATTGTTAGTCATCTCAGATAATATGCCATTAAAATCTTTAAAGATGGTTCCCCGAAGAACGCTCGTATCCATAGATGGGCTTTACTTCTGCAGGATTATGATTTCACTGTTGCTCATATTTCTGGCAGTGAAAATAATTTGGCTGATCTGCTCAGTCGATTGTAGAGTATGAAAATGCTTTCCTTAAATTTCTTTAGATTGAATAGGGTTAGAATACAATAATGTGTAATTATGTTATTGCATTATGATGACTGTGGCTGATTTCTGAAATACCACATAGTTAATAAATTGTTATTTAGATAAGATTAGTCACCTATTGTTGTTAATGTTTCAGATTAAGAAGAACTGTCCAACAAATGAACATTTTAGCGGTTCCGCATATGTCGTGTGGATATTGGCATGTGCTACGGATGCAGCATGATCACATGATGTTTCCGGATTGACTGTCACGTGTGGTGGTATAAACTTATAAATAGATGGTTTGCTACGCTGATATTCTCATATGTGTGGTGTTATATAAAAAAAACAATTAACTTATTATTTGTGCATATAACGTTGAAGAAAGTTAATAATTGATCTGATAGGTATCGGCAAATTAAGCTAGTGTGGATATTTCGAATGTGTTTGACTTTCCGAAGTAGGAAAATATAAACATTAGTTACTTAATTAGTTTATTATATGTAAGTTAATTATATTTTTGTTCATTAATGGAATGTTGATTATTTTAATTTCATGCCTAGATACTTATGTAGTATTATAAAATATTAATTGTTGATGTTCGTAATTTAGAATATCGTGATACTGAGTTACCTAGTTATATTGTGAGTATTATATAGAGTAGTAGCTAATTCATGATAGCTCTAAAAAGAAATCATAGGTGTTGTTTCACATGGAAACTTTAACACACAAGTATACAAATTAATATACTCGTACATAATCAAAATAATAATTATAAACACAGTTAGGTTAGATTCATATAGTGAACGGATAACATGTTACATATGTATTACACAGATATATATTAGTTTGCCACCATCAACATGATAGATAAATAGGACGAATGATGGAAAGGTATGTTGACTTAGTTAAAGTCGACATAATACGTTTCTTGCGTCGACGGGAATCAGTTGCTTAAAGTTGCTCGTAAGGTCGTCGGGTATACAACACAGGATTGTATTGTTAGTTAACTGCGGGCACTCGGGGTTACAGAGGTCCGTAGATATTTTTCAAGGGGTCAACATGTAAACGCGATAACAGTTTAAAATATAATTTATGAACTGGCGGTGTTTGAACCTTGCCTTATTTACAAGTTGTCGGTCATGTAAACGCGAAAACAGACTCGATGATAATGTTTATAATTTATGAGCTGGCGGTGATCGAGACTTGAGTTTTAATCCTGTGTTTGATATCCCCACGGTCTATGTTGACTCAAGGTAGTATACTGTATTCCAAAGATGATGGATTCGTGGTCGAGTACGACTTGAAGTAATTTACGTCGCCTCCATCATTTGCATACATGTCGTAGGATAATAATCGTAGGGGAGTCTTCGTGGCGAAGTGGTCAAGCCGTTTGACTCGGGCTCCGAAGGTTGTGGGTTCGATTGCGGGCCGCGTCCTTCGGTTCACGAGTTAAATCGTTCGGAGACTCTTGTGGATCGACGCTGGAGCTACGGAGTTCGTGCTGTGTGCGACGCTTTCCGCGCTGTGGAAAAAGACCGAGCCATATGGGATAAAACCCGGTGCAATGAAGTCGACCCTGTCGACTTTTAATCGACTTTTAAGCGTAGGATAATAAGAGTGGGAAAAGGTTTTACAAACATTTTATTAGTGAAGGGGGCAAGCTGTCATATGCTATATGAAAGACTTGCAGCGAGAAACTGATGAGCAAGCGCTCAGCTTTTATAAATAGAATAGCAAGAGAAATGATCACGTTGTGGCACTGGTAAAGAACAAGTGCCACGTCACTGAAGTGCGTAGGATAACAACGCAACGGTAGTTTTGGACACTTACTGCACCAGCTCTCATCTAGAGTAGACGTCCAACACAGTGCTCTACATTTCCACGGTCAATCGTCAATCTTACAAGTAGGGACTTAGGCCACAGTTAGACACACTTCAGCTCATGTTCTTACATGGCCGGCTGCCGCCAGTGCTGACTGTTGCACTATTCGTACGGCTGTTCTCTTGGCGCTTTCGCCAGTGAAACTCTACGCTAAGGTCGGGCCATCTGACCACTACCTCGATGGGATTTGACGGTCGGGGGCCGTTGGCTCTCACCGCACAACTGCAGTTGATAGGAGACACCTTCGTCTAACACTCGAGCCAGGTTTGAGTGTGAGATCTGTGAATGCAGTGCGGGAGTGTGAGATGACAGTGAAAGCCTGAAGACTGGATCTGCATAAACGCTCATTACCGACATCTGTTGTTCGCCGGTGGCAAATAGTGAATACATACGTCGCCGTTCACCTCATAGTGCTTTCATGAGTTGTTATTGGATGAGAGAGTGTTGTGCCTTCCTGTGGTGTGTACAGTGTGAGACGCAGACCTGCCGGGCTTGCTCTGATGTTGTTCAGCTAAATCTCATGGATCATACCTGCGAGCCGGTGCTCAGGGCGCCAGCTGATCGGGGACTTATCGTTCAGTAGCGGGGCACCGATTGCTGTTCTAGCTCATTGAGTCGTCATCGCCTTGGGTACAACATCATTACAGTACAGTATCCCAATGTAACACTGCGGCTCGTGACACTGACGCCGAAGATTTTACTCATTCAAAATGGCAACACTTTCTCTACATATTACGCAGTTGGTTTTCTGGTCCTTTGTTTCAAAAAAAGTACTTTACTCCCCATTCTTCATTGAAAACGCGACACTCGGCGTCCACTTTTCTTATCTTAATAGCCATAATAAAGGGTGAAGTACACGGGATCTGAAAATCAAAAAGACAATTGAATTAATTGAATTAGACACATAAGAGGACTAGAGGTCACTGGTGAAGCTACGGCTCGCCAAAGGTACATATAAAGTTTATAGGTACCTTTCGTAATATAATATATCTCATAATAAGGTTTGCAAAATATATAAATAGGGCCGGCCTAAATAAACAGCCTAGAGCAGTGTTTTTCAACTGGGGTAGTGTTTTTCAACTGGGGTTCCGCGAGTGGCAGCCAGGGGTTTCGCTGAAACAGATCAAAATCACCTAAATGCAACATTTCTGCCCATCTGGTTTATTACATAAAGTAGGACAGACACTTGGATCATCGCACAGAGTTCATTGAGCAACGTAAACATTTGCGTAAGGATCTGCTCCAGCAGAGAGGTTGAAAATCACTGGCCTAGAAACCAGCTCGATTAACACCTTGACCGAGGAATTCTTCTTAGCTGGGGATAATATTTTCGTAATAACATGAGGCTTCTATGACATTTTAATGCTAAGTTTGCTACTTTATTGCCTCTATTCACACTTGTGTTCCTGGAGAGAAGCAATCATGATACCCCTCCTAAAATCAGGGGAAGATAGTTCCATTGCCTCTAGCTACAGACCAATTAGCCTCACCAGCTGTCTCTGCAAAACACTGGACCGCATCATCAATCACAGACTGCAGTGGTACATTGAAAGTAAAAACATCCTTGTACCACAGCAGTGCTACTCTATCAATGATCTCGTTGCTAATCTACCGCATGGAATTAAAGCCGCTATATACGCCGATGACCTGGTTCTATGGAGCACAAATGAACATGCATCAGTGGCCACCAGATTACTACAAAGAGCTGTCAGCATAAACACTGACAAGTGCTGCACCACCCTATTTACCCTCACTCCAAAACAAAAGGCAGGGACCATCCAGATAAATGGAACACCCCTAAGAGAAGATAAAGAACCAACATACCTTGGAGTAACATTTGATGGCAGGCTGACATGGAGAAACACATCAACAAAGCAGTAGCAAAAGCCAGAAGGAAAATAGCCATCCTGAGAAAGCTAAGTGGAACCACATGGGGAGCCAGTGAGAAAATACTTAGCAAAGTTTATCAACAGAGCATACGACCACACCTGGAATACAGGTCAACTGCGTGGTGTTCGGCATCAAAAACCACACTACAAGAGCTGGACAAAGTGCAAAATCAAGCACTTAAAGTCACCACAGGAGGGATGAGATCAACCCCTATAGTGGAAATGGAGAAGATGGGGAGGACACAAGCACTGAGTGAGGGCAGAGATGCGAAAACGCTAATACAAGCAGAAAAGTTCCTCAGCTTGCCAGGCCACTCTATGAAGAACAGATTTGAAAACTTAGCTATGGGGCGGTTGAAAAGGAGCAGTTTTATCCACCAGGCCAAACGACTGCAGAGAAACCACCGATCTGCCTACAGTTGGTATCCCCCTGAAAACTATTCCAGAGCGAACTCCATGGAAAGATGAACATAGACTATCACTACAAATCCAGACAAAAGTGAGAGGAGGATTTGACAAGGAAGAACAGAACAGTGTGCAGCGCAGAACAGCCACTCTCAGCTTCCTTGATGAAGAATACCCACAGGACCTCTGGATCCGAGTCTACACAGATGGGTCAGCACAAAATGCTGTTCGAAATGGAGGAGCGGGAGTGTACATAGAATACCCAAATAATACCAGGGACACAGCTAGAGTACCGACAGGAAAGTACTGCCATAACTACGATGCTGAAATTGAGGCAATCAAGATAGCAACAGAGAAATTACTAAATACCAGCAATGGTACACAACCTGTGGTGCTATTGACAGATGCAAAATCAGTATTCGAGGCGCTCCTGTCTGGGAAATTGCCAGTACTAAGGACACTACTTTCTGAACTTAGCAGTCAGCATAAGGTCACCATACAGTGGATTTCATCCCATTGTGGAGTACCCGGAAACGACAGAGCTGATCAATTGGCTAAGGAAGGAGCCAAAGAAGAACAGCCTGATGTGCCCGTTACATACCACCAAAAGAAAAGAATGATCAAATCAGTCAGAAAGCCACCAAAACCTGCTCAAGATGACTACCACGTTATGGACAGACCAGAACAAGTCATTATTCTGCGCCTCAGAACAGGGCACATTAGATTACGCAACCACATGTATACAAAATTCAAGATTGGTGAAACAGCCATGTGCACATGTGGATTGGCGTCGCAGACAGCAGAGCACATACTTCAAGACTGCCCAAAATATAACATATCTAGGCAAACCTTCTGGCCTAGAGAGATGACAGTGGAAGATAAACTCTATGGACCGCTGTGTGAGCTGAAAAAGAAAGTTCAATTCATACAAGAGACAACATTGCAGTTATAGATATATTTCAAGGGAACGAAAGAAAAAGAACACTTGTGTTCACTTACTTATCATTGTCAAACAAAGAAATCATTGTTACATACCTATAAAATGGATGGCTGGCAAAAAGAAGTACATATTTCTGTAGCATCGGACCTGTGTTGACAGCCCGACGCATCTGGGGGAGGGAAAGATGCGCGTGTGTATTGCCATGGAAATCATGGTAACATCAGAGCGTAGGCGGCGCTACCACGAGCCAGGGAAGGACTTGGGGTGGCGCGAAATAAGCAAACCTTTCAATAAACAAGACAATCTAGATACAATAATATAAAATTGAAAATAGTACATTTAAGACACATAGCAGCCACGAGGTCTCCCTCCGCACGTGTGAAGATCTCCTATTATTCTAAACATAATCTTTACATTTAAATTGTATCACAACGTCTCGTATTCCATACGTTATATCAAGCAAGTTCGAGTAACGTCGGCGGGCCGGGTGAAATGACGTCGCGGGCGGGATCCGGCCCGCGGGCCGTAGTTTGGTGACTCCTACAATACAGGGTAACACTCTGGACTGCTGTTTGCATGTGGATTAGCTTTCCCTATTATTACCAGTATCTCTCGCCATCAGGGCGAACCCACTCCGACTTCAGAGGTTATGTTGTCTCGTGTATCCTCCACCGTCTGTTTTTTTTTTTATTCCACCTCTTTGAGCGCCAAACAATACATGTAATGTAAGTTTTCTGAACTGTCTGAAACTGTTGACCCGGATTAGAAGGTGAAGGCTGAAACCCGAGGTCAACGCCGCACAGGTTAAAGTTGAGGCTATAAAACTCCCGTCTGCTGTCAGTTGACTCGGGGAGCCGTTAGAGACAGGACACGTGATAGAGTTACCATCTGTCTGTGGGATTTATTTTACCGCCGCCTTACACAAACAACTACTTGCTAATCATTTATCAAGACATCGGTAACATATACTTACGTAAAATTTGTAAAAAAGTGTTGGGTAGCGATTTACGAAGTTTTGCAACATCTGTAGTTGAAGTCTTACTAGTTTAACTAACTAACGGCGGGAGATTTTCTATTTTACAAAAAGCTGCTTCGTGTACAAGAAGAGGTAAGTTGTTGGAAGTTTGTAAAACTTTGTTGAATCTTTACAATTGTGTATGCCAAATACACCTTAAAATATGGTGTTCTTTCTGATCGTTGCGGCGTACAGGATCCACGGATGTGCAGTTAGAGACGACTTAGTATTATTAATATATTTATTACATACACCTGGTGCAATGGCCATCAATGGGCCATGTTTCACAATGTCTCAGTTTCTGAATTCCACTGGAGGGGCGAAAATTGTGAATTGAGTTGAGCGCTGATCATTCAGCGAATATGAGGATTATTTATACTGCGTTTTGGAAACCGTGTGCGTAAACGATGGAATGATGTAATTTATGGTCGTTTAGTTTTGTATTGTATTTAAACCAGCGATATCATGTACAAGTTGTACTACATTTCGAGTTTAGTTGTTGGGACTTCTAATTTATAGCGTTATTTCGCATAGTTTGAAATCAGGTGCGGGCGATTTGGAAATATACCTTCTTGCGCTGATTTCGATGTTAAGAGGTGTTGCAGATGTCAACAAGCTCAAGTTAATTGCTGTTTTCTTTGGATGCATTCATACAGATGCGTTCAGGTGTACGAAACAGAAGAGTATAGCAGTAGAGCTAAGTTAGAAAAAATTGAACATCCATTTTATAGGAAATGACTCATTAAGTTTGTTGCAGGCCTTAGATTACATCACAATCAACTCCCAGCGTTTTATTTTTATGCAATTTTTATATTCAGTAGTTTGCCATTATTTTAGCATAATGAGCCACATCATGAAGAATTTGTTAAGAACCATGCAAAGAGTTAGGAAGAAAATACAATCCGAAATAGAAGAACAATGTGCTTATTTAGAAGGCGAGGGTACAGTAAATGCTGTTTATATACTGAGAACATTAATTGAACGTTCTTTAGAAGTAAACAAAAACCTACATCATTGACTACACTCAGGCTTTCGATAAAGTAAGACATGTCAGGATGATGAAGATACTTGCAGATCTACAAATTGATGGGGAAGACCTTAGAATTGTAAAAAACGTATATTGGAAAAAATCAACCTATTAAGAGATGTGTGCGCACATGCTGCGAAAATAAACTCGAGGATGGATTTGCTCAGATTCATGAACTCCGTAGCACTGGTGAACATCTTGAGAAAAAAGGAAACTCCTGGTTTACAACCTGGCACAAAAATTACACACAAGAGATGAAACTATCCATCTCCTATGTAAAAAGAAAGCGGTTACAAAACAACACAACACAGCATTAGATATACAGTATTGATTGCAGACAATGAACAGGATCTGCAACATTTAGTAGATGTGGTTATTGTACACAGTGAACAACTAGTGTTAGAATTAAATTGTAAGAAGACAGATTATGGTCGTCACTAGTAATATATGGGTAAATGAGAATATTCTTAAACAATGTAATGCTATCAAGACTGGCGATAATCAAAGAATATCTGATATGAGAACAAGAGGACACCCGAGAAGAAAATGGATTGACAACATCAAAGACATTGTACAGTCACATGAATGACAAAATCCAGTGCCACCCATTGCCTGCTGGAACGTCAACTACTCCCCTCCATGACATATGACGGCAAAAGTGGAAGATGATGATGATGAGTGCTTATAATCTTGTAGTTCTCTAGGGCTGTCTACCTTTAACACATTTCCACTGACATAGGCTTACTAGAGTGGGTCGTATATTTGTTAGTGGTATCCTCTGAAGTTAATATTTCTTACACATCAATAAATAATGAGCCTTGTAAGTATGCTTCTGGCATTCAACACAAAAAGTCTTCAAAGTGTGTAGGATCGACTTAATTGCACCGGGTTTTACGCCATATCGCTCAGTCTCTTTCCACAGAGCAGCCTGCCAAAAGCGCCGCACAAAGCACACATTCCGTAGCTCCAGCGACGACCCCCAGGAGTCTAAGAGAAAAATGCACTCGTGACCTGAAAGACGTACCCGGAATCAAACCCACAACCCCGGGAAGGTTAACCCAGTCAACAAATGCCCGCAGAAGTTGGATGTGTCAGCCTAACGGCGCAAGAACGCAGCTCTGCTGTAAACAGGCACAACGCAATCACGTCCGAAAAAAAAAACTCCGGATGAACGCAGAAGAAGAAGAAACCCACAACTTTTGGAGTGTGAGGCAGACGGCTTGACCGCTAGGCCACAGAGACTCCCATGTTGTCTCAAAACATTGAGCTACTTAAGTGCCATGGGATGATTAATCATCGTAAGCGACTTCCTGTATCTGCCATGAGGTTATACACAGTAGCTTTCCTTATGCAACCCCCCTTGATTTGATATATAGTACGTCTGCTACCATATTAAGAACATTTAAGTCATAATTGTGAAAATAAACTCTATGGGCCGCTGAGTGAACTAAAAAAGACTGTTAGATTCATACAAGAAACAACATTGCAGTTATAGACATATTTCAAGCGAACGAAAGAAGAAGAAGAATTGTGACACACCCCTATTTACAATTTGCCATCCAGTATTTTGTTTGGCACTGAATCTGTTTACAAAGCCATTTGAAACTGCAACCTCTGTAATTTTTTATTGCAAGGAATTTAAAGTTCATTTGTTACCTGTTATTATTGGAGCACTTAACAATTTGTACTTTTCAAGCTTTGATCCACATTTGTGTCCATTCTTCTTTTATTCTTTTAATTGAAAATGAATGTCATCAATACTCAGAGCTACATATATTTTGTGAGGTCTGATATTTGATCGTAGAATATCTTATGTTCCCATTTTTTTTACCGAGGTTAAAAGGGTGATAAAAGGCAAGAGGGTTGACTTCATACCAGGTTTTTCCCCATATTGCTCAGTCTCTGTCCGTAGAACAGAACTTCCAGCCAATAGCATCACACAGAGCACCAACTCCATAGCTCTGGTGATGATGCCCATGAGTCTCTTTACACAGAGCAGAACTGCCAGCCGATAGCATCACACAGAGCACCAACTCCATAGCTATGGTGACGACGCCCATGAGTCTCTTTACACAGAGCAGAACTGCCAGCCAATAGCATCACACAGAGCACCAACTCCGTAGCTCTGGTGACAATGCCCATGAGTCTCTCTACACAGAGCAGAACTGCCAGCCAATAGCATCACACAGAGCACCAACTCCGTAGCTCTGGTGACGATGCCCATGAGTCTCTTTACACAGAGCAGAACTGCCAGCCGATAGCATCACACAGAGCACCAACTCCGTAGCTCTGGTGACGATGCCCATGAGTCTCTTTACACAGAGCAGAACTGCCAGCCGATAGCATCACACAGAGCACCAGAGCTACGGAGTTGGTGCTCTGGTGACGATGCCCATGAGTCTCTTTACACAGAGCAGAACTGCCAGCCGATAGCATCACACAGAGCACCAACTCCGTAGCTCTGGTGACGATGCCCATGAGTCTCTTTACACAGAGCAGAACTGCCAGCCGATAGCATCACACAGAGCACCAGAGCTACGGAGTTGGTGCTCTGGTGACGATGCCCATGAGTCTCTTTACACAGAGCAGAACTGCCAGCCGATAGCATCACACAGAGCACCAACTCCGTAGCTCTGGTGACGATGCCCATGAGTCTCTTTACACAGAGCAGAACTGCCAGCCGATAGCATCACACAGAGCACCAACTCCATAGCTCTGGTGTTTATGCCCATCAGTTCCAGAAACAATGGCACTTATAAACTGAATGTTTGAGTGCAGAAACTAACCCACGGCCTTCTGAGCATAAAGCAGCAGGCTTAACCTCTTCACCACAGAGGCACCCTAATACTATTTTACTGCTGTCCTCGGTTCTAATCCATGATGGTACCTGTCCATGTAGGAACTTAGTCGTGCATTTATGGCGGGCCAAGTTGGTAGCGAACTCCACTGGTAATGTCATGAGCATGGTTAGACGTGGGTTTGAAATCTGGTCTTGTCGCTTTCCAAAGTGAGGGAAAAACTGGTCGCTGATTCCTCTTTGCTCTCAGACCTACAAAATGTGATGGTGCTTTCACATTATAGACCCATCGCAAGATACTACCTTGGGAGACATTTATTTATTGTATTATATGCTATATTATTAAAATATGGGTTTAGCAAGACATACGCCAAGTGTGCCCTTAGGCATATGAGAGGGATCTGTATCTTTGCTTTTGCTATTGAGCTGATGACACCACCATGTAGTGGTGAGTAGGCTAATTCTCATATTAACTGCTTAGATTGTCCTGGGTTCGATTCCCCCAGGATGCAAGAAAAACTGCCTGGCCGGCAAGCCAAAATAATTGCTATACAAATGTTGAGGCGATGGTAATAAGTATATATGTTTTAATGTTCTAGGAAGTATATATGTTTTAATGTTCTAGGAAGTATATATGTTTTAATGTTCTAGGAAGTATATATGTTTTAATGTTCTAGGAAGTATATATGTTTTAATGTTCTAGGAAGTATATATGTTGTAATGTTCTAGGAAGTATATATGTTGTTATGTTCTGGGAAGTACATTTGTTATAGTGTTCTGGGAAGTACATTTGTTATAGTGTTCTAGGAAGTATATGCTATAATGTTCTGGGACACACATATACTATAATGTTCTAGAAGTACACACGTTATAATGTTCTAGGAAGTATAAAATAAGAATTGTGTTGCGTATCCCTTACGGGACGTTGCAGTCAACACCAGCATTTTCAGCTGCTGTTGATGTACTAGGCAAGTGTTACGTTCAGTAGTTTGCCATTGCTTTCTGAACGACCGGCCTCTATACCTTTTTCGAAAAAACCAGCACAGCTGTGTTTCGAACCCAGGTATACGGGCTCACAAACCGCGTTCGCAAGTCCTTAGCCGCAGAGACCGGCCTAGGAAGTATATATGTTATAATTTTCTAGGTGGTACACATGTTATAATATAGGAATTACACATGTTATTATGTTCTAGGAAGTACAATTGTTATAATGTTCTTGGAAGTACATAATATAATGTTTTAGAAAGTACATGTTATAATGTTCTAGGAAGTACAATTGTTACAGTGTTCGTGGAAGTACACATGTTACAATGTTCTAAGAAGTACACATGTTGGTGCTTAGAGTGTTGGGCCTGCCAATATTCTAAGCTACAACATATTGAGGTGGAGAGGCCAGTTCTATTCTTTGTGGCCTTTCCTTTCAAGACAACTCCTAGAACAGTGGTTCTCAACCTTTTTTGGCCCGTGCCCCCCTTCACCATATTTTCAGAACGTCATCCCCCCCCCCTTTTCGTATTTCCTACCTAAAAATTTGGCCCGTGCCCCCCTTCACCATATTTTCAGAACTTCATCCCCTTCCCCCTCCCCTTTCGTATTTCTTACCTAAAAATCCCCCCCCCCCCCTTTTTACACAGTATAAATGGTAATGGAAGCTAAATTTAATAGCACATACTAAAACAAGTCTAGACATCCACATAAAATGTAATGTGTGGGTCTACTTACTTTATAAAATGAATTTTAGAAGGGTGAGATGTACAGAACCGTAAAGTATGAAGGAAAAAACAATATCAAGCAATCGGTTCTTGTATTAACGTGATCTTGAAATAATCTTAATTCCCACCCTGGAAACCCTAAAATTCCCCCCTGGGGGGGGAATTCCCCACCGGTTGAGAACCACTGGTAGAATATGCTGACAACCATCTGGTACTTTTGTTGACAATGTTTGGTCAACATGAGAGCTGTATTGGTTGACTCCAATAACCCTGACTGTGCTGTGAATTGAACACGCACTGCTGTCTTCGCAAGCAAGCACACTAACCACGGTCTCATGTGTTAAACTTAAAATAATACATTTGTTTCTTATTGTTTTCAGATTTTTGGCAAACGTAAAGAGAATAGCTACCAGTAATTTCCTACAGATAAAGAACAATTTTCTGAAAGTTTAAAGGAATTATGTGAACAAATCTCATGCTTGAAGTTACCATTACAAGGGAAATCGCTTAACTTATCAAATCTATAAGAAATAATTCTTACACATTGATCAGTCACTTGTGAAAGGTGAAGATGTTGTGCGCGCTGTCACAGTTTTTGGAATCCTTTGCTAACCACAATGAGAAAAACATTCATCAGCAAGAAATGAATGACAGCGTTTCTGGACATGCTCGTGCCAGCCGACGCCACCTCCCTCTGCCCACTGGACCTCATACTGTTGGCTGTGTGGATTTGATGTGTGACCTTTCCAATGATGGGACGTTTTTTCGACTGTATTATCCGACAAACAAAGCAGATTTATTGGTGAGTACTAAATGTGTGTTGGTGGGGGAGGTTTTGACATTGTTTTATTTTCCCAAGAAGTGGAATCATACACATTTTTAGGTAGTAGTGTTGACAAAAATGAGCAGATACACAATTCCTCCATTGACTCCAGTGAAGTGTTGTGAAGGAGATGTAAGGATTTTTTCTGCGCTCTTTCTAATGGACTTTGTGGGTTGGTCTTAATTTCTCCAAGGTTGTTCTTGGTATCATCACTGTATATTTTACAGGGTCTTCCGCTTGTTCTGTATCCATTACATTTCTTCAGTGTAGTGCTTTGTGGCAGACGGTACCAGAGCATTCTTGTGAGGTGGTCAAACCATTTATTCTGTTCTTCTTTAATGAATTACATGACTGGTTTCAGATCAAAGAAAACGGAGAGGGACCAGACGAAGAGACACACAAACCTGCTGCCTTGTAGGTAGACTGGGGACAGTCAAAGGCTAGGGAAAGCATCCCGAATACATGCTTGTCAAAATGGGATGTACTGAGCCACAGGCTTGACAAAGCAGTGCAACGTAACTTAATTCATCATGTCACAAATCAAAATTAATCGATATGGTGCTAATCCCGTGAAGTCCCATCAGGCGGCGATAGTGCCGGGCCCCCTGCCTCGAGGGGGTCCACCCATGACTACTGGTGGTCACCTTCCCCTGTGCTGTGGAGTCAAGGCACAGAGGAGTAGGTTAAGAGCTATTGACCAAATACCCCGGACACTCAACATACTACAGTGGAATGCCGAAGGAGTTTACAAGAAGAAAGACTCCCTAACACAGCGTCTTCATAAAGATAGAATAGATGTGGCATGCATTCAAGAGACACACCTCAACGCCAATCACAAATTCTCAGTCAGAGGATATCAGGCCACACGTTTTGACCGCGAAGGACACAAAGGAGGAGTTCTAATACTTACACGAAATACAATACCTTGCAGCGAAGTATCTGTGATCTCTGACAACCAAATGGAAATTATAGGTGTTGATATAATGATAAAGGACGTGAAAATAAGAATCTACAATCTGTATAGCCCAGCAGATAAGGACCTTACACTCTCAAACATGAAAATAACTGACACAAACTGCATTATTGTTGGAGACTTTAATAGCCGTTCAGAAAGATGGGGATACCCAGATACTGACAAAAGAGGAGATGAATTGGAGGACTGGGAAATAGACTCAAATCTCCATCTACTCAACAAAGCGGATGACACACCGAGCTTCTACTCCAGAAGATGGCTTACCACTTCTACTCCAGACTTAGCTTTCTGCACAGGAGACATCCTCCACAAAATCGATCGCCATGTGCTGGACCAATTAGCAGGTAGTGACCACAGACCAATCAAGCTTGTAGTGAATATGGAGTATGTTCCACAGGAGCAAAAGCCCTTGCCCCGCTGGAATTACAAACGAGCAGATTGGGACAGATTTGCCATACTAACAGACAAATATTGTGAAAACATAAATACACGATATGGCAACATAAAGCAAATGGTGGAAAGTCTAAACAGAGCGATAATACAGGCAGCCACTGAGTCCATTCCTAGAGGAGCGAGGAAAAATTACAAACCATACTGGACTGAAGAACTACAAAGTTTGGAGGACAAAGTTGAAGATGTCAGGAAGACAGCAGAGAGAGAACAAACAATTGAAGCGAACATCTCTCTCAAAGCCATCTCAGCAAAATATAAAAGAACAGTAAATCAAACAACAAGAGATTGTTGGAGGGAAAAAACAGAAAACCTGAATTTTGACAGGGATGGAAACAAACTATGGAAACTAGTGAAAGCCATGAACAATGAAGGACATAGAAACAAACAAATAACAATTAAACAAGGAAATGCCTTGCTTACAGGAAAAAAGGCTGCAAATGCACTAATGGAACACTATGCAAATGCAAACCACATTGATATTACAACTGAACAGAAGAAAGCAATCAAAGACAAACAGATACATCATAGAAATACAGAGACAGCAGCAGAATATATGATGGCAAATCTAACAATGGAAGAAATGGAACAGGCAATCATCATCATCATCATCATCATCTTCCACTTCTGCCGTCAAGCGTCGTGGGGAGGAATAATTTACGTTCCAGCGCCCGGTGGACGGCACTGGATAGTGTCATTCCGTGAGGTTGTACAATGTCTCTGATGTCGTCAATCCATTTTCTTCTTGGACGTCCTCGTGGTCTCGTCGCAGATGATCTTTGATGTAAGGCCAGTGATGGTAGTTGTTGATGTTGCATTCTAATGACATGGCCAAACCACTTGATCTTCTGTCTGTCAATAAATGTGGCACAAGGTGTTGATCCCACAGTCTGTCTGATAGTAGCATTTCTTACTCGGTCTCGGATTGTTAAGTTGGCAGCTCTCCTCAGGCATCTCATTTCGCAGGTGTTGATTTTGCGAAGGTGTAATTTGGATAAGTTCAGGTTTGAGATTGGTAGCATAGGGTTGGTGTGAATATGCTGTTTATTATCTGTCGTTTTGCGGACATGGGTATGTTTGGATGTTTCAGTAAGGGTGATAGTTGATATGTAAGTGCACTAGCTTTTTGACATCTGATGTCAATTTCTCTGTCCAATCTGCCATCTTCTGTGATCATACTTCCAAGGTATTTGAATTCTTTAACTTGTTTCAGAGGTGTGTTATTTATCTGTATATTTAGTGGGCCTGGCGATCTGCTAACTTGCATTACTTCGGTTTTGGCTGTGTTTATACTCATATTGTATCTGCTGCAGGTTGAACTCAGATTAGTAATATGATTTTGTAGTCTGCCCTCATCGCTGTAAAACAGGCACTGATCATCTGCAAATAGAAGTTCATTTATTCCCTGTGGGTCAGTTGTTTCATCTGGAGTAAAGAGTTCTAAATTTTCTGAATCTGGTCTGTCGAGACTTGCTTCTTTGGAAATTCTGTCCATGTAGATATTGAATAGCAGGGGAGAGAGCACACATCCCTGCCTCACTCCTGTATTGACTGTGAACATATCTGATATACCTTCCTGTGTTCTTACTGCACTTTGGCTCGAGTGGTACATGGCTATGATATTTTCTAGCAGTTGCCCTTCTATCCCATAGTCTTCAAGGATGGTCCATAATTTGTATCTGTCTACTCTATCAAAAGCCTTTTCCTGATCTACAAACACAATATTCTGCTGGTCACTATATTCAATAGTTTTTTTCACAAATTTGTCTAAGTGTAAATAATGCATCAGTGCAACTTTTACCTTTCCGAAAACCGAATTGTGCTTTGCTTAACTGTTGTTCAACTATTGGTCTAGCTCTTTGTTCCAAAAGTTTTGCATACATTTTCCCTATATGGCTTAGGAGTGATATACCTCTGTATGTTTCGCACTCTCTCATATTGCCTTTCTTTTTCCATATTGGTACTATTATTGCCTGTTGCCAATCATCTGGGACTTTTCTTTCTTCCCATGCTATATTAAAAAGTCTTGTTAGCCATTTAACTCCTGTTTCCCCACAGGCCTGAATAGCTTCTGTGGTTATTCCATCTGGACCTGGTGATTTGTTCTTAGGACTTTTCTGTATAACTGCTTTGACTTCTGCAGGTATGAAATTTGGTTCTTGCTGTCCCTGGCGTTTAGGCACAAAAGTGAGGTTTCCTATGTTATGTGTGGGGTTAAGTAGTTCTTGAAAGTATTCTGCCCATCTTGCTAGTCTTTGTTGTGGATTAAATATTGGTATATCTCTTTTGCTGTTTATGATGGTGGTTGGGTTGTAACATGCATCTCTGTTTCTCATTGTGGTGACACGTTTATAAAATTCTCTTGGGCAGTCTTTGCTAAGGGTCGCCATCTGTTCACCGTATATTCTCCAGGATTCATCTTTAGATGCTCTAATTGAACAGGCAATGAATACCCTAAAAAAGAAGAAATCACCAGGAAAGGATGGAATCACAAATGAAATGCTAATAGGACTAGGCACCAAGGCAAAGAAGAAACTACTAGCAGTTCTAAATAACAGCTGGAAGAGAGGAATAGTCCCACAGGCATGGAAGGAAGCTATACTAATACCAGTCCCAAAGAAAGGAAAAGACCTGGAAGAACCAAATGGCTATCGACCTATCAGTCTACTTAGCTGTGTAGGAAAATTAATGGAACGCATTATCAATGGCAGGCTAACATGGCATCTGGAAGAAAACAAACTCTTAACACCACACCAAGCAGGATTCAGAAAGTACAGATCCACTGAAGATCAAATAACCTATATAGCTCAGGAAATAGAGGATGCCTTCCAAGAGAAAAAGCAAACACTAGCAGTCTGGATAGATTTAGAAAAAGCATTTGATAAAGTATGGAAGGAAGGACTGAAAGTAAAACTGCAAAACATGCATGTTTGTGGAAAAATGTATAAATGGATCAGCCACTACCTTGAGAACAGAACTGCCAGGACAAAAGTACAAGGACAAACAAGCAAAATGATGCTGTTGGAGCAAGGTGTCCCCCAAGGAGGAGTTCTTTCACCAACATTATTCCTAGCATATATAAATGACATCACAGAAAATTTTCCAGCCAGAGTACACACATCCTCCTTTGCAGATGACCTAGCCATATGGACATCTGAAGAATATATTAGTACAGCTAACAGCAGAATACAACAAGCCTTATTAGCGCTAGAGGACTGGTCAAAATCATGGCTAGTGAAGATAAGTGAGGAGAAAACAACATGCACAGTGTTCTCCCTCTCAAATAAAACTCAGCAACCTAAGCTGGTATTGAATGGAAAAGTATTGCGCCATGAAGAAAATCCAAACTATCTAGGAGTCACCTTTGATCGTCACCTGACATGGAAGACACAGGTTGAGAAAAATCGAACAAGAGCAAGGCAGAGAATGGCAATCATGAAAAAGCTTGCTGGTACAACATGGGGAGCAGATGAGAAAGTTCTCAAGAAGTTATATACTGGACGGGTGAGGCCAGTACTGGAATATGGCATTGCAGCTTGGGCAACAGCAGCTAAGTCAAACTTTAACAAAATAAGTAG